>JAYKAV010003432.1:915313-1074685 GCA_035582835.1 Phoebastria nigripes
ACTAAAAAGGAAATGCTTTTTTTGAAGACACTAATGATGTGGCTGTAGGAAGCTGAAGATGCCCTGTGAGCTCCAGGGAATTTCTTGAAAAGCAAAATGAAAGGCTATGTTTAAATCTGGGATCTCCTGCCCTGGGAAGAGAGGGGAAGTGTTTATAGCACTGAAGGAGGAATAAAGAAGGATCCCATCATGCAGCTTGCAAAACAGTAAGCACTCACAGGTGGACCCTGCCTTTTGGTGTCTTAATCCAGGACTAAATCTCATGTTTAATGAGAGGAGGTCTTGTGAGCAAAGTGACTACCCAGTAGGACAACCTCTCAGACAAGAATGGTGGATGGTGGTTGTTGGGAATTAATGCACTGAACTTGTGAGGAATTGTGTAAAACAGCACACGTGTGTGCTTGCAATGTTGCTTCCCCTTGCAGATGAGTTTTGAGGAGGGCAAGACTTTAGGATCAGATATTTTTACTAAGGACTGACCTAACAAGGGAGACGTTGAGCTTGTACCTTGTTTGTACTTTCCTGGTGGCATGGAGCCTTTTTCCTCCTTCATATTTAGCTTTTTTTTTGGGGGAAAAGGCACTTGGAGGCTATGCTGTGTATCTGAACACAGTGGGAGCTGCAGGTTGTCCTGGAGGGTTTAATTCTGGAGCAATTAAAATGTCTGGGGAACTTAGGCTGCAGCTATTAGCATCTTCTTTAGAGATCAAATGTTTTAACTTTATTCATTTTGAATTCTTTTTTGGGGGCGTTAGCTCACCTCTATCCCTTGCTGTGGCTCTCAGAAAAACTGTACAATTCTATTATCGGCAATTGGGTCTGGTTGAAAGTGTTGTTTAAAATGTGTGTGTAGGGAAAGAGTCATTTTAAATTCCTTGGTATTTAGCCATTGCCAAATAAATAGCATTTCTCCACAGATGCTCTCTGCTATAACCATCTGCACACTCCAATTATTTTCCATTAATATTTTTAATTATTTCAAAATACAATCGCTTCCATTATTTTTCATTAATTCCTCAATAACTTCTCATTTTTCATAATTCAATTATTTTTCATGACTGATCATTTTTTCATCAATCATTCACTGTCACTTGTAGTACTGAATGAAACCAGAGTACTACGGTGTAATACTTTATTTTAAGGTCCTCCAGATATGTGTTTTATCCGAGACAACAAATTAACTCCTGTTTCCTTTTGCATGGTCTGGCTTAAAGAGAAAACCCTTAAGACCTGCCTGACCGTCAACAAAGACCCCACATTTTAGGACCCTGTAGAGACTGCTGCTCCTTATAGAAAATACTTCCCACCACTGGTGCCCTCTTCTGACCTGAGATGGGAGAGCCAAAGACCTTTCCTTCATTTGTTCTCACCAGCTGCAAGTATTGGAGCTTCATCAGAAGTATTTGGGTCCATATACTTTGGGTTTTTTTTAAAGACAAAAATGATTCCTGAAATAAAACCTGCAAAATGACGAGTGGTTTGGAGAAGTCAATGGGGAACAGCTCATCACCAGCTGTTTTGACATGAGGATTAGGGGACAGCAGATGAAATGAATGGGTGATATGCTTAATGTGAATAAAACAAAGTGGCTCTCATTCTTAATGGTGTCCATCTTAAAACATTACCGTTGCCACCAAGTGGTCTTCGTGTACAAGATGATGCTCAGGAACCCTCGCAGGGCTTGTACATCTTTGAGTACAAGATGATGCTCAGGAGGTCTTTCCCCTCTTTACGTGCTTTTGTGTTGGTGCCTGCAACCAAGGCCTTATTTTCATGAAACTCCTGCCATGCTGCATGAAATGGGGCAACTCCAGCCTGTGATCAATAAAGCAAAGGGTTTGTTCCCAGTGCCCAAGGGTGCTGAGAGAAAACACCTCCATGTCCAAGCGGCGCAGGTCCCTCCCTGCTGCTGCGGAGAGTTTGCTCCACGCAATTGTCTCACTTAACCTCTTTGTTTAATATTTTTAATGACTTCTTTGGTCTGTGGATATTTGTAACATTAACATAATTATCTATCTTAACATACTGTATTTGCTGCCTGCTGGGGATGAAAYGCTGAAACTCACACTAGTAGCTCATTAACAATAATGCTACTAGCTCATTAACAATGTTGACCCAATTACATGTTGTGTGTCCCAGAGACAAATAACTGTAATTGCGACTCAAAAGTGATTTCATAAACACTGAGATTCTTTTTGAAATGCAAAGTAGGAAGCATTATTTGAATTTTCAGTATAAATACAGGTTTACATTAAATAGAGCCAATCATCACACTAAAACAAAATTTCTGTCCGTGCAGACATCCTTAAAAAAGGCCTTTTGCGATGAATTGATCCACGTCGCATCTTGTTCTGCAGGATCAAAACCATTTTCATTTTTGTGCAGAAATTATACCAGTTATAGACAACAAAGGCCAGACATCTGGTAACTGGCAGCCACTCCGGCTATCAGCAGGTAGCGGTTTTCTTTTGAAACCATTTGGATTATGTGGCGCACCCAGGACAATAGGAATCTGATGAAGCCTTTGATATAATCTGCTGAGATTTTTTTTAAAGCTGCCTGGATGAAACAGAGCTAAAGAGATTTGTGTGAGATGATGCCCGTGAGCTGCATGTGCAATGCTGCGCATGCAACCTGCTGCCATGTGATATATTGGGAATGGCTTTAAGCGGGGGAAATGACTGTAATGTAACATTAGTGGGGTGTATGGATCAGAGCTTGGGATGACTTGTCACCTTCCCAGAGGCTGGTGTGGGAGGTGCTAAGGGACGCCGGGGCTCGTAGGGAGATCCCGATTGCTGTGGGATGGAGCTGGTGAGGATGATTACCTCCCCGGGTGTGCTGATGTCCAGCAGCACTGCCGCTTGCTGCTACTGCTCTCTCATTAATGCTTTCTTYGTAATTGATGTTCTGCGTTTCAGGTTACTCCCCTTTTGATACAGAGCATAAGCTGGACTTTTTTTGGGTTGCTTGTTCATCCTCGTTGTGTCCCCGGCAGGTTTCCACACTCAGCCACCCCTGCAGTCATTCTCCTGCCTGCAAGTGGGATGGAGCTAAACTTCTGGTGCAGAAAAATTTCATTGGTTTTCTCAGAGTGTTATTCTTCAAAAGGATCTTATTTACTGGACTGAAACCAGAATATTTTTTTCTCTTTGTATATAACAAGAGGGCTGTTGCAAAGCAGAAACTTTGTGTTGCAGATGAGCAAGTAATGCTCAGGCTCGGGAGCACCTGCTCACAGAGCTATCTGCCCACAAGCTTTTCTCCTGCTGCCATGGTCCAGGCCAATTTGTGGCATCGAACTGGTTTCCTTTTTGCAGGATACTCCCCTCTGTAGCTTGTACAGTCCCTGCTAGAACAGGGCATGGGGAATAAATAATAATTGCATCTTCATGCCAAAGCAAGGAGGGATAGGGAGGGTGGCAGACCCTTTTCTGGAAGGGGTAGGGAGCCCGTGGCTCTTTGGGACATGGGGCTCTTCACCAACATGGTGCCTAGTCCTCTTGTGGTTGTGCTGCTCCCTCAGCACTGCTATTTACTGACAAGAGCGAGATTTACTTTTAAAAAGCAACTTCAGTGCCTCTGCCACAATATTTAATGACGTTACAAGGATGGCTAGGAATGGATTTTTAAGCTTGAAAGGAGACGACAACCTCGTCACGCGATATGCCAGATGATGGGTAAATTGAAACTTCTCATCATTATTTATTGAAAACAGGTACTATAGCCTACCCAGAATTTTCAGCCTGACAGGGCTCATTTATTTCATATTTTAAACATTAAAAAAACAACAACGGGGGAGGCTGTCATTAAGATATCAGTGAATCAAACCATTGAATGAGATAATTGTTCACCAAAGAGGAGTTGGCTGCATTTTTAATGCAGTGTCAGTGTGGCTTAGACGTGAAAGTTGTTGAATTTATGGCACTTTATATGCAATTGAATCCATTAGGAAATTATGTTGTATCAAAAAGGCTGGTCAAGTATCTTTACCTGCCTTCAGCCCCTCAGATAACTCCCCAGTCACCTCTGGGTTGTGTGGCAAGGCCTGGTATGGCTGTGGGATCCTCCCTCYGTGTTTTGGTTCCCATTGTGCTGCAGAGCTGTTTAGTTTGTTTCTCATGTCAAAGGCTTCAAGACCAAGGTCACACACCCCAACCTCCAAATCTTACACGCTGCTCTCTGAGAGAGAGACTCCCTTCATGCCTAAAGGAGGGCAACCTAGGGCAGGTTTTTAGGCAAAGCTCAGCTCCAAGTTTGCTAATGCTAACAATGGAAGGGGTTCAAAGGAGGTATTAAGTCCCTTAGGTAGAGTTTTAATATAGTTTTTCTTATCCTGGCCCAAGAGCTGTAGTTGTAGCAGAGGCTCAGAAGAAGACAGAGTAGGAGTCTTTAAAACAGCGCTCTCAAAGAGAAGAAGCAAAGAGGTTGGATCTCCCCTGGCAGAAGTGCCTCTTTTGCAAGCTCGTGGCTTTGCATGGCAGATGAGGAAGCTCCTCTGTCCTGCTGCAGTTCTTCAGTGGCAATCAAAGGGCTGATTTCCTGGGTAAAATCTCTCCTGAGCTGAGAGAGAAAATTAAGTCTTTGATGGTAGGGCTGCTGCTGGCCAGACAAGCCTACGAGCCCCTGTTGACACAGCAAAGGCTTACGGGGACAGCAGCCACCGCCAGCAGCTCCCCAAGTGCCCCAGCCATCTCGGATCTCCCCTTCAAAGGGGTGCATTTTTTGGCTCAAGGTCACAGATTTTTTTTTTTGCATGTATTTAAAGATACTTATGTTCTTTGACTATTTCCACCTCCTATGCTAAAGCAAAGTGTCCTTGCAGACAGCTGAAGCAAGTGCTCTTGCTGTGTTGCCATGCTTAGCATGAGGGTCTTTGGGTTGACTGGGGAAGCGAAGGAAGATATTTTTTTTTTTTTTTAGTTACATCAATGCCAAGAACCTCCTGCATCCTTTGAAATTATTGCTTTGGTGTCTTCAGTGGCAGTTAATGACTGCTGAGACTGCTTTCACCCATTCCCTGGCTCTTTTGGGACTGGATTTACATTACTGCCAGCTGTAATTGCAGCTGCCTCTGCCCACCCAGCCTTGCTCAAAGCTCCTCCCAGGAGAGCTTATTACAGTGAGAGTTTTGATCCTTTGTGGATCTTGGACTGAGAGATGAAGTACCTGCCCAGCCTGGGGAGGGTTTTGTTTGGGTGAATTTTCTTTTCCAGTTCCTTCTGGTCTCTCAGGAGACTCTAATACAGTATTAGGCTCAAAAGTCCATCGTTTGGGAAAATCTTGGGATACCCCTCTTCACACCCCATTGTACAGACAACATGATGGGACGCATGCCCTGGAAGGATGGCTCTTCTTTTCTTTGTTCTGGGGCACATCCCTGCTGGTGGTGATGCTTCTCAACACAGAATCATAGAATCATTAAGGTTGGAAAAGACCTCTAAGATCATCAAGTCCAACCATCAACCCAACACCACCATGCCCACTGAACCATGTCCCCAAGTGCCTCATCTACACGTCTTTTAAATACTTCCAGGGATGGTGACTCCACCACTTCCTGGGCAGCCTGTTCCAATGCTTAACCACTCTTTCAGTAAAGAAGTTTTTCCTAATGTCCAATCTAAACCTCCCCTGGTGCAACTTGAGGCCATTTCCTCTTGTCCTATTGCTAGTTGCTTGGCAGAAGAGACCAACACCCACCTTGCTGCAACCTCCTTTCAGGTAGTTGTAGAGGGCAAAAGGTCTCCCCTGAGCCTCCTCTTCTCCAGGCTAAACAACCCCAGTTCCCTCAGCCGCTCCTCGTAAGACTTGTTCTCCAGACCCTTCACCAGCTTCGTTGCCCTTCTCTGGACATGCTCCAGCACCTCAATGTCCTTCTTGTAGTGAGGGGCCCAAAACKGAACACAGTATTCGAGGTGSGGCCTCACCAGTGCYGAGTACAGGGGSACRATCACTTCCCTASTCCTGCTGGCCACACTATTTCTGATAGAGGCCAGGATGCTGTTGGCCTTCTTGGCCACCTGGGCACACTGCTGGCTCATGTTCAGCCGGCTGTCAACCAGCACCCCCAGGTCCTTTTCCGCCAGGCAGCTTTCCAGCCACTCTTCCTGTAGTGTTGCATGGGGTTGTTGTGGCCAAAGTGCAGGACCCGGCACTTGGCCTTGTTGAACCTCATGCAGTTGGCCTCAGCCCATCAATCCAGCCTGTCCAGGTCCCTCTGCAGAGCCTTYCTACCCTYGAGCAGATCGACACTCCTGCCCAGCTTGGTGTCATCTGCAAACTTACTGAGGGAGCACTCAATCCCCTCCTCCAGATCGTTGATAAAGATATTGAACAAGACTGGCCCCAAAACGGAGCCCTGGGGGACACCGCTCGTGACCGGCTGCCAAATAGACTTCGCTCCATTCACCACTACTCTCTGGGCCTGGCTGCCCAGCCAGTTTTTTACCCAGTGGAGAGTACACCTGTCTAGGCCATGAGCCACCAGCTTCTCTAGGAGAATGCTGTGGGAGACAGCATCGAAGGCTTTACTGAAGTCCAGGTAGACCACATCCACAGCCTTTCCCTCATCCACTAGGCGGGTCACCTGGTCATAGAGGAGATCAGGTTGGTCGAGCAGGACCTGCCTTTCACAGGACTGAAGGAGGAGGGGAGAGCTGAATCCAGCCCCCCCCCTGCACCCCAGGTACCACCCTGAGGGTATGTGCTAGTCCCTCGGGCCATGAGCAGCCACAGCCTGGGAGCTCTCCAAGAAATTGCCCATGGGCTGGGATGAAAGCTGTGCCAGGGACTGGGTTAATAACTCAGCAGTGGTGGTGGACATGAACATTGCCTGCCATGGCTTTTAATTTGCAGATACAGATGGAGCGGGATGGCTTGTGTATCTGTGGGCATCGTTTCCCTGCGTGGGGCAAAGGGCTCTGAACCCGGCTGCTCTGGGAGAGGTGGCAAAGGGAGCCAGGCTCAGCTTCCCATGCCCCATGGATGTGCTGGGATGAAGAGCACGGTGCTTGAGAAGCTCCTGTCTCACTGGGCATACGGGCTGAACAGGTTTTTGCTTCCTCCTAGGAAAGCATTATTACTTTTTGTGACCTAGCAGGGTGGTTCAGCATACCAAAATTGTGTTTCAAGTCTGTAGCGGTTCGGCAGCACCGGCAATGAGCTGAGTTTCTCAGTGAGGCTGGCAGGGCTGAGCTAACCTGATACAGAGCGATCCACCCCGGCACTTGCTGCCCTTGTGATTTGAGAACAGTGAAACTCCAGCCCTGAAGCTGGATTTACTCCATTTGCTGGCAATATTTCCCAGTTTGGCTGGCTGCAATATTTCTGAAAGAGAAATTTCATTGGAGAGCCTGAAAACGGGGCAGCGGGGATGTATTATTAGGGAGAGCCCTCCAGGGTGTTCAGGGAAAAAAGCAAAGGGGAGAGGTTTGGGATTTTTTTTTCTCATGATTACAGGAATTTGGGACATGGCATGGTTGGRCTTTTGATGTCGATAGCAAAACTACAAATTGCATTGGTAGCGAATAGGCTTTGCACGGCATCATGTGCCATCCTGCCTGTTTTTGGCTTAGGCACCAAGTTTTAGGCTCCAAGTATAAAATGATATGTGAACTCAGCTGTGATACATCTACGAGGGAGGGAAAACCCAAAGGTGGCTGGTAGAATGCCACCCTGGCTGTCACAGGTTTGTTGCTTTGCCCTCCTGCTAGTCAGGAGGTAAGAAGGACCTGCCAAAAAGGATGGTTCCTATATCATATGGTCAAATGCAAGCAGATGTGGGGTGGCAAAGGTGTTGTGCTCTCACCCCAGCTGTGCTCTGACAGTGGGGCCTCGTCTGCCTGGACTTTCATCCCATCTTCTGGAAAATGGAAGCTTTGGCTGTGGTGCTTCTTTTCCCAGGGGCCAACTGAGCCCAATGCCATGCTCCTTATCTTCAGCCCGGGCCATAGCTGCAGTCACTGAGAGCCCCTCAAAGCCTGAGCAACTCCTTGGTATCTCCCTTTGCGTCTTACACCTGAGATAATATCCCATTTAACCTGCGGATCCTGGGGTTTCCCAGCAGATCTGATGGGAGGATTTAGCCTTTAGAAATATTCAGATGAGATATCTACTGCAATGGTCCTGGAAAACTGCAGACAGTTAGCAGATCAATTATCTATTACAAAGGACAAGTATTTTAAACCATTGCTATTCAGCTAGTTTGCTCCAGTCAGTCTTTCGGCACCGTGCTAATTCCGAGCTGTTATCAGAATAAAGTCTGCGATGCTTTTATGCTTTCYCTTTGACAATGTTGCTATGTAACCTGCGCTGCCCAAGTCAAACAGAAACCTGATAGGAACAGGGATGTTTTTACTGGTGTAGTCATTTTGGTGCTGAAAAAAGGAAATAGCAGGAGAAAGCTTGGGTTTTTATAACAAAAAAAAAAAAAAAATTCCAGATAAAACTCTGGGTGTAAACCTAGGTATAGGAAAAAGTGTTTGACTGTCTGCACTGTGGTGGTAGTATCTTCTGCCTTTTGCATGTGGGTTTTACTGTGGCAAACCTTCTTCCTGGAAAGCACAGGGAACAGAAGCAATGGAGACTAAAAATTAAAGATAAGATTGTTTTTTTAAAAAACAAAACAAAACAAAACACAACAAAAAAAACCCAACCAACCATGTCAGCAAAAGGGGGGACCGCTCTGTCTCCCTTGGGTGACTTCTGCCCCAGCCTGCGGAGCTAGCGGCCGGCTGGGGACCGGAGCTCCCCTGCCAGGGTGAGCGAGGAATGAGTGTCGGCACAATTAAAAAGGCAGCTATTGATTTACTGATTGTTCCCATTGACAGGACATCGTAGCCTGTGAGATCAAACCTGTGGCACGTTGAATTGCCTCTGAGCTCAAGGACCTGCTGGATTTTCCCCATTTCTCCTTTGCCTTTCCAGCATGGGCAGCTCTTTTTGATTTGTGTATTATTGCTGGTGTGTGTGAGAGCATGTCAGGAAATGAAAATTGCTGATATCCCAATTATTTTTTTTTTTAAAAGCCAGCTTCAGGACAGTGGTAAGCAAGTGACCAGCAATGATCTGCATGAGTTTGTGGTACCATGGGCGGAGACGGTGGGCACCAGCAGCAAGGGGGCTGGCTCCCCAAAAGCTGCACGTGTGGAACACACGAGCTGACAGCAAAATTAGCTGCCTGCCAATCACTTGGATTTGATCAGTGCTGACATGACATAAGCAAGCTGGGAACAAAAGAGGGATTTTCAGAGTTCATAGTTATTTCATTAACTTATTACAGTTATTATAGTCACTTATGACTTCTGAGCAGCCCCTGCGCTCCAGCAGGATGAGGCACTGCTTTTTTATTTATTCTTAATATGACTTTTCAGTTGAACAGAGCTAGGTGTGGTGGGATGCTGCTGAGGCAGGATCCCTTCCACGGCTTTGGGGATCCCCGATGCGAAGGGCAGGCTGGTGTGCGTGTACCATGCAGCAAGAGCAATGGTGGTGCTTTTGCTTTGGGGAAAATGCACATGTTAATCTATATATACATATGTTGTCTTTTATTTCCATACGTGTTACGTGCATATATATTTTATACATGCTATGAAACATTTCTGCTGGTTCCCGTTGGCTCCAGCACCTTCTGCAGACCCTGAAGATCACGATTGCCTTTCCCTCAACCAGTTAATTCTTTTTTAAGCCTCTGTCGGAGACCTTCTTGCCACTACAGCATTTGGGCAAGACTTAGCTAATAATTACCTTCTGTTAGGAAAAATGATTTGGCATGAGAAATCTTCCTTGGTTTCTGCTGGCAAGCTTCTGAGAAAGGCTGCTTTAATATCCGCCTCGGAAATTGTCACTTACCATACTGCAGGAGTCTGTGTCGGAAAGTGGGGAAGGGATTGTGACTGTAGCACTACTGAAAACTAGACTCCAAGTTTTTCTCTGTGGTATGAGAAGATAGCTCCAGCTAACAGCCTGAGCTGGATTATATGAACCCAGTTCCTTTGTAGCATTTTTTTTCTAGAGATCTGGAGGTAATGCCCTGATCTTGGTAAATAGGTATAATGGGTATTCCACAGGCTTCCCCAACCCTTCCACAGGCATCTGTCATATCTGGGTCTCCTTAATGATAGCTCTGTGTGTTTTAGACCTGGCCAAAACAAGCTATTCTCTGACAGCCTGACAATAATAACAAAAATACGGCTTTTCCAGCCTTGTGCAAGGTCTTTTGAAGATTTTTATCTTCATCCCAGTGAAGTCCACGATTTAATCTGGAAAGCTTGAAATGGTTCATCAAGCGAAGCGACAGCTCTCCATCCTTCCTGCTGGAGCCAAAGCTAGCCTTTGACAGCCTATTTCAGGGAATCGCAGGATGGCTGAGGTTGGAGGCACCTCTGGGGATTGTCCAGTCCCACCTCTGCTCAAGCAGGATCAGCTACAGCCAGCTGCCCAGGACTGTGTCTGGTTGGATTTTGAATATCTCCAAGGATGGAGACCCCACAAACTCTCTGGGTGACCTGCTCCAGCGTTCAACTATATCCAGAGTATGCCCAGTATGTCCTTGCCTCTCTTGTACTGGGGAGCCCAGACCCAGCGCTCCAGGTGTGCCTCACCAGTGCTGTGCAGGGAGGATGCTCATGTTCAGCCTGGTGTCCACCAGCACCCCAGGTCTTTCTCTGCAGAGCTCACCCCCACCATCTACTGGTGCATGGGGCTGTTCCTCCTTGCCACAAGCACCCCCTGCACTCTTGGCCAAAATAACCAAACTTGTGTCTGCCCTACAGATGTAATAACCTTGAAGTCTTGCTTCTCATCTCGGCTTTTAACTCATTTGCCTATCACTTCATCAGTTTGTTGTTGCTATATAAATGGGAAAAAGTCTTATTTACTTTTGCTGTTAACGTTATTTTCACTTACTGTGCAGACTGCTGGTGAGTTTTATTAATATACTATTTGTCAGAGTGTTTAATGCATGTTTGTAAAATGACTTAGAGATAATTTGCTGTTTCTATTTAATTTTTAATAAGGTAGCTCTCTTCATTACACTGTCTGCTGGAGAGGTTTTATTTAAAAATATCGAAGCTGTGACCATTGTATTTTAATTCTCTAATCTATCCAGCCATGCTGACAGCAGTGCTGCTTTGCTGCAGATATTTCCCGTGCTTGGCAATTACCGCTCGTGCGGAGGCTGCGGCGGGCAATGAGCTTTGTGGCTCTCCTCTCTGGCTTCTGCCAGGCCCTTCTGGTGCTGACAGGTAAGGTCCTTCCAGGCTGTCACAAGTGGACCTCAGAAATATCATCTTTGCTGCAAATGTTTCTATGAACGGTTTGGGTTTGAACTTTTGTTATCTGGTGCAATGGCATGATCAGAAAATGCTCGACCACCTCTCTTTCTGGCCAAAAGTCATAAATCCCAGTTCTCCAAGGGGAGCAAAGTGGAGATGGGATCCTGCAGCCTCCAGGTATCCTGGGATGCTGTTGCTTTGCCCAGCTGCAGCTTACCCATCCCACCAGCCTGTCCTCCCAGAAATGTGTTAAACCTTTAAACCTTTCAGCCTGGTCAGGGTGAGGATGCAGCTCTCGGATGTGTCAACGGTGGCTGCTGGAGACTGTGAAAAATAGTGAAGAAGTGTGCAAAAATTAGCAGGGAAATAGTGCCTGGCACCTCTCTTTCCTGTTCTCCCTTATATTTTATTTTCTGTTAAGTATCTATATATTTCTATTCTATTTAGTGAGAGTTTTGAAGGCTTCCTGGAAGGAGGGTCCATGGGTGTGCGCGCGAAGACCTTCCCCAGGGAGAAGGAGACCTGTAGGACCTGATGGGTGTTCCCACTGCTGGTGCATCATGGAAGGAGACCAGGAGGGGACGGTGGGAAGCACTGTGAAGATAGGGCCCTTTGATACCACTTTCATTACATAAAAAGCCTCTGCGTGTACAACTGTTAAGCCTAGTGTGTTGACTTACTTTTTTTTTTTAAATGGTGGATGTGACCACTGAAACCTGTACTTGGAGAGGTCAGGTTTTAAATGCTCAATATTGTCAAAGTCCTTTGAGACGCCAGTCCTTTAAGATGCATCCTTTAAGATGCCAGAGGTCCCAGCTTGTTTTATTAAGGCATTTACTGGAATGGGTCTACTGAGCCCCACTGAGAGCCAGCAGGTGTTGGGAATCTCTCCCCCACCTTAAATCTCATCCCATTCCTGAACCTCAGACTGTTGCAGTCTCTTTGCATGACACAATGGTTCTGCCCTTATAACTAATCTTATATGCTTTAATGATTACACCTTTTTTAATTTATATGCAAAATTGATTCTCACAATCAATACCCCTGTGGGTTGAGAACCCTGGGCTGCAAGTGGAGCTTGACTCCGGCTGCAGGAATTTTAATGTTCCTGATGACTATTTGAGCTTAAGATGCAACATGGCTGGGTTGTTTTTTTTAAAAAAAGCCTGAATTTTCTTCTATATCAAAATCTATAGTAAATAGCAAAGTAATTTTCTTCCAGAGCCCCCAATAAACTGGGATTAATCACGTTTGGCTTCATTTCAGGTTTGCTGAAAATAGTGTTTAACTTTGAAGCTCCTTCTAAACCTTTAGTAAGTTTGAGTGGAACCTCTTATACCAAGCGTGGAGAGCTCCTGGTTCACGTTCCAGCTTCGAGGGTTACAGTTGCTGCTGTTAAAGATGCCTTTGCATTTTTGCTTTTAGATTGCTGTTAAAGACTGCCCTTTGGTTTTGATGTTGTGCTGAAATAGGAGTGCAAAATGGAAACATAAATAGTCAAAGGCAAAACATCAGTACATATCACTGCCTGATAGCAGGGAGACATCAAGTGATCAGAAGCAAGGAGTCAAGCTTGGAGGTCTTTCTGGTTTTAACAGCAAGCTCCATAGTGAACTTGGCTAAATCATATAACTGCCTTGATCAACATTCATTCCTTAAGTCGGCACAAATTGGTGCATCACCAATGTTTAATTTAGCAATAGCTCCCTCCTGAGTGATTGCGGCTCATGCAAACTGCACCTCCCACATTGCTAAAGACCCTCGTACTGCAGCAGGGTTCATCCCAAGCAGGTCGATACGTTTTCAACTAATGCTTTTGCAACAGAAAATGCTGAAGCTCATGCTGTTACATATAAGCTTTGTTGAATTTTTCCAATTACTAAAGCATTTTCAGAAGAGAAATGTCCTATTCCAAAAGGCATTTCAAAGAAGGTCCACTCATAAGTTCGAAGTGGCCTCCCCACTGAGAAGTGTGAGCTTAGTTATTTCAAAAAGGTGAAAAATCAGTGCGAAAAATCTGAAGCAAAAATGTTTATTTTGTGTATTTACTTTATTAATACTTGTAATTTGGGGTTTATCCAAATAATTGAGATTTTTAACTCTTCACCCAGCTCGGAGGGATCAACCTAGACAAGTTGTGGGTCAAAGYCCCTTGCCATCCACTTACCTTTTTGGTGTTTTTAGCAAAATCATTGCTCTGGCTTTGTTTGGGGTGGGATATTTTTGCAGGGAGGCTGGCAGAGCCCTTGGTGGGGTGAGAGAAAAGGAGATGCTGCAGAGGTAGCTTGCTGGGTACGATGCATGTGGTTTTCTTTGGGACAGATAAAGTGCCTGGTGGCAGTGTTAGCATCACTGCTGAGGCCGAAGAGCCAGTCAGCACAGTCAGCTGTGTAACATCATATGGCGTTCATCATGGGCAATTGTCTTCAATGTTGACTTGACCTCTTGAAGCCCTTCACGAGGCTCTTTGAGGCAAACATCTGAGACTGTAAACTGAGGGAGAATAAAAATAGGCACCAGTCCCTGAAGGGTGGAGCTGTCAATGTCAAAAGTGTTTTGTAGTGTTGAGGAGTTGCTGTTACATGACCCTGTGTTTTAAGTAGAAAAGATGAGAAAATCTCTCACGAAGACTAGCTTTTAATTCATCTGCACTGAGCCTCTCCTCGGAGACCGTCCCACAAAAAGGTTCCTGCTGGTGGCCACCTCGATGCACCACAAACTCAGTTTGCTGGTGGAAACTGTTTTTTTTTCTGGACTGATGTTGTACCAGAAAGTATTATTCTGGATCAGGTATTGGTTTTCTCCAGTTTTTATCCTGCAAGCTAGCCCCAGCTTTCTGCTGTTTGCTGTGAGCCACTTGCCGGGACACCCAGATCCAATATTAACGATCACAGAGCAGCAGCTGYGATCCTGGCCTTGGCTTCCCAGGCACAGCTCTGCCTGGAAAGTGTAGAAAGAAATGATACCCTTTCATACAGTGCTTTTCTTTCTCTGGAACTGTATTTCAAGGGAAGCTTTAATTTTTTTAGTTTTCAATGCAAATTAGAAGAAAAAGCATGTCAGGATCTCCCTATCTGCAGTGAAGTGGTCACTGCGGAGCTTCCAGTTAAGATGCTTGGGGTGAGGATACAGGTTTGCTGGTTTTCCTGGAGCTGATTATTAATTGCCTAGCAGATTGTGAGTATTACATAAATAACAGATGGGTAAGGATAAAAAGAATATCCCTTTCTTTCCTTGCTGCAGCTGCATTGTGCAATTTGAATAAAGAAGCTAGACTTTTTAGTGACCATCACAGCAAAGGAAGGAAGCTGTTTCCCTACCAAGCTCTGGAAATCGGCCCTTCTTTGCTTGGTCTCTCTATTTTGGTCTCAGTATTTTTTGCTGTCATTGACCCCAGACCRGCTTCGCCGCTGCCTGGTGACTTGCGGAGCCTTGTGCTGTCATTGCATGTTCATGGGGTGAATGTCTCTGCTGGGGAGAGCTCCTTGGGAACCAGCTGTGCTTTGCAGAGGTGGGACAGGATGGGAAAGATGAGAGGTTTCCTTCCAGCAGCAATCATGGCTTCTTAGCACTTGTGCTAAGGGTGCTGCTTAAGTATCTGTGTGGAAGTCGGGAGCCTGAATGCATCCCACTCAGCGATCCTGGTGTTTGCAACCTGGAATTCTGCTTTGTACAAAATCCTGCTATAAAGGTTGCATTGTGTTGGTTTTTTCTCCTCTAGCTATAACCCTTGATCTATTTATTGATTGTTAGCAAGATAATAGCTTTTGCTCGGGCTGTGCTCAGAAACGGGGCTGAAGAGTGTGGGTGCAATGCAGTGACTGCAGCAACAACGGTGGTCTTGTCTGTTGATGTAAATCACAGAATGGTTTAGGTGGGAAGGGACCTTTCAAGGTCACCTAGCCCAACCCCCCTGCCATGGGCAGGGACATCTTCAATCAGATCAGGTTGCTCAGAGCCCCGTCCAACCTGACCTTGGATGTTTCCAGGGATGGGGCATCTACCACCTCTCTGGGCAACCTGTGCCAGTGTCTCACCACCCTCAGCGTAAAACATTTCTTCYATAAAACATTTCTTCCTTCTATCTAGTCTAAATCTCCCCTCTTTTAGTTTAAAGCCATTCCCCCTTGTCCTATCAGTTATCCTTGTGGTCCCTGCATCCCTCTGTGTCTCTAAGCTGTTGCTGGTCTTGATGTTATTAATTTAGTCTGCWGTTCACTGAGACAGAGCTCAGCAACATAATGCAATGGCTTCAGGGTGCTAGTAAAAAGCTGGTAACTCTACAGTAGGATATTGTGTTATACAGTTTGCAGGAGGGATCTCGGCTCCTCTTTGGGTGCTCGGCAGCAGAAAATTCCGGGGTTCCTTTTAGCATTTATTACCTTGGTTTTTCTTATTGCTGGGTTAAAGACATGGCTTTAGCRGTAAGTGTTTGCTAGGATGCTGATGAGTGTGCGAATGTCCTCACGTTGGTGTGAGGCTGCCAGCCCCTGCTTGCTGGCACAGACTGGAACCAGTAATGCTCTGGGATCACTTTGACTCTTCTGGCAGGATGGGCTTGGTCCCCATTGCTGCTTAGGAAGCCCCCTCCAGCTGGRATTAAAGTTTCTTGCAGGTGGATGGCAGTAACTGCACAGGTTTGCTCAGATGAGGTCTCTCACCCAGGCCATGGGCAAGGGTGTAGTTTCTTTCCTCTCTCAATAGGAAACATCTCAGCTGCTTCATCGTGAGCCTGTTTGCCTTTGTTCAGTGTTGAGCTGCATTGTTACTTATGTTCTGCAAGTGCCTAATGAAGAGCATGGATCAGCCCATGTCCCACCAGCTGAAACTGGAGGGACTGGATGGTGCTGATGGCAGCTTTAAATATGACTTAAAAATGTGTTCTTCCAGCTCTGTTCAAAACCCTTTCAAATTCTTGTGTCTTTGACCCCTTACATGTAGTAGCATCTTGCCCAGGAGCCCTGATGGGCCATGGGAGRGCTGGGAATGTAGCAGTGGTATGTTACAGGGAAATAGGGAAAGGACAGTCCTGCCCTGGAGAGCTGGTGTGGGAGTACAAGGGACAGAGGGTCCACGGTCTGGCAGAGGGTGACATTTTGGGTTATCGGGGCAGCRGTGCGCAGGAGACAGGACCTGGTGCTCCCACCCAACCGGCTGACGGGGTTGTGAACCCCCAAATGCTGGGGAAGGAGGGTGCGTACCCATGAGTGTATGCTGCGCTACGGGGCTGTGCGTGCTCCTGTCCACATGCGCACACATGCATATAGGTCCTATTCTCTACGCTACGTGTGCGCACTCCATACGAAGTCAATGTGATCCAGCCCCGGGACGGCACAGGGCAGAAGGCACTGCCTTGAGCACATGATGTCCCCCAGGTCCTTAATGGTGACCTGGTGTCCATAGGCTATAATTTCTGTAATTTCCTAATTTGTATTTAAACACCTAATGAGGAAGTGAGCGGAAAGAGGAGGAAGGTGACTGGTGGTTAAATTACTAGGTGCAGAAATGTTGTTCTGCGCCATACGTACTAGAAAATATTTATATTAAAAACCAGCTTAACGTGCAAGGTCAAGCTYTTTTATGGTGAAAACGTGGGAGAGGGCTGCTCCCTGACACTGCTGCCCCGGCGAGGCCGTGGGCATGATGGCCCCTGGCAGGTCGGCACTGCYGGAGGTCCCCTCCCCTTCCCCTCTCACCATGAGTTGGACCCTACTCCTCCTCTTCACTGCTACCCCCAAAAGAGCGTGCTCTGTCTTTTCTCAAGGTCCTAAAGCCCCTGCTCACAGCTGTGCCATGCACATCTATACGTACCTATATAAATATAGGTGTGTGCATAGACCTATATAAATATATACCTATATACTTTAACATGCAGCAGTGAACCCCATCCAGCCACGGAAGAACTGTAAAGATTTTATATTTGGCATGAAAAACTCACTAGGCAAATAGTAATTGGGAAAGAGGGTTTGAAATCCTTTACTCTGCTTATTTAGTGTTTGCCTGCAGTTTAGACCGCATTAGGAATAGTGCTTTCTCCTGGTCYGTTCTGCCTGGGTGAAACACAGAAATCTGCCCTGGAAATAAAGATCTGTCAAAATGACTGTGGCTTGGGATTGCCTACCTGCCTCCAAGCCAGTGGCTCGTGATGTGCTGGAGGGAGAAAATCTGTCCTTTCTTGAGAAAAAGACCCCAACAGCCACGAAAGCCCCCAGAAGGCACCTGCTAAGTGAGGGGCTGCAGGGGTCAAATACCAAAGTCATGGTGCATGTCACCAGCTTGGGGATGTTAAAGATGAAGTGCTCCAGCCAGGATGCATGCTGGCTGAGCCACAGCGGGTTTACAGTGAGATTGTAACTGCAATGAGAGAGAAAACAGTAAATAATACTGCTAATAGTACATAATAACATCTAATAAATCCTAATAATACTAATGCATAATACTAATTTGGACTTGTGCAGGGTTTTCCAGCCATCTCAAGATCCTTGTAAGCCTCACTAGAAGCAATGAAGCACTTTGCTGGGGTTGGTAAATGCAGTGTCTTTTTCTGTGCAGTGGGTTAGATCCCAGCATAAATAGGAGAATTTGGGGCCAGTGTAGAGCATGGTGCCAACAGCTGGTTTTATCAGCACTATTTAGATGTCCTGAGTTAGGGAAAATCAGTATGGGGGGGTTCATGGAGCTGAGTGCTCTCTGGTTGGGGTCCCATACCATCCCTGGCTAGCCTGCATCCCCTTGTGCACACTGACTTTTATTGCTGTTTTTTTAAAGAAGATCTATAGCTTCCAGCGTAGAAACATTTCAGCCTGGCTACGATCTCTGCTCCTGCACAGCACTAAATGCTTGGTGGTGACCTCATGAAATTAATAGAAGTTGCACCCTAAAAAGAGCCCTGGATGGGAAAAGCTGGATGCAATTAAATTGGAAAGCAGCCCCATTGCTCTTGGTGGTTGAAAAGCAAAGCTCTGTTTGCTTGCTGATAGCCCCTGTGCAGTTTGCTGTGGCTCCAGGCTTGGAAGGAGGTACGTAATGGCTTGTCCTTGCAATATGTCATGTTGATGGTCTGTCAGTCACTCCCAAACAAGTTTTACATGCAATTTTGTTTCCCTTCGGGGTAGCTGCTCAGCACCTAGTTGCTTAGGCATATAATCGCTTTGAGGAAGGGACTGCCATGCTAAACTCACTCGGTACTTAGAGTTATTACTTTCTCTAACTTTTAGGACTTCTTTTATGCTTGCAGTTTTTCCTTCTTTACAGCTTCGCGTACCTGTTGAGGGTGCCCAGGAAAGCAAATTGCTTGGAAATGAGACGCCCATACGTCTTCATTGCTCTTAGCGCAGCTGTGGGAGTGATACATTTGTACCGGTGGTTTTCTGAGCTGTGCCGTGATCTAGCTCTGCCATAGTTTTATTCCAGTCTATTTGTTACCGAAACCCTAGTGAAGACAGTGTGATGGTCAGGGTCTTCCCAACCTGGTCTCCGAGGTGTGATGGCATCAGTCRTAGATGGTGATTTCTCCTTGGCTGCCTCCGTGGATAAAGTGTCACGATAAGGGATGTTGGTTTGGAGGGCAATGCAAAAAGGAACTGGGAAAAATGCATTCCTGGTCATTGGGAATAACGTAGCAGGTCAGCTGCATTCAGTGGAGAAAAGCTGTGGTGTGGAGGTACCTGCAGGTGTGAACTGACCATAAACTACCCTATGTGTATGTCCCACGGGGATCAGCCTGCAAAAGCTGTAAGCTGCCCTTCAGGGGAAGGTGGAYGTTAGAAGACAAGTTTTGATACTGAACTGTATGTAGCAGATCRATAGCTGACTTGTAAATATATAACTTTTTGCTCCACTGCTGATGGAGCGAAGAGGTGAGGTTCATTTGAAGGAAAGAATTCTGGTTCACTTTCAAGCCTTTAATTTAAACCTGCCTCAGTTTCCCCAGTAGGAAGCTGCGCAGACCTTGCTTGGGGATTAATGCAATTACCTCTGAAGTCTCTAGATACGCATGTTTGATTCCTTTAGAGTCTTTCTAATCTGGCAAGATACTTATCRACATATTCTTTACTGCTGTTTAAAAAAAGTCTTGCTTCTCCTTTCCCCTCTTGGCAGCTCTTTCCCTGTGCAGCCTCCCAGGAAAGTTTGCAAGTGTTTTTAATTGACTGAGAGCAGTGTGTGCTGCGCTCAGATCCCCGCACATGGAAAACTGGTTGAAGAGGTTTTACTCCTGCTACAGTACATTGCAGCAGGAATGGCTTTTTCCTTTCAAAAGTCTGTTTTGTTGGAATAATAATGAATATGTTGTAAACTCTGGATTGGACCGAGCCATGTTGATGGGGTTTGTCCTAAGCGGCTTTATCCTTGCTGAAAATGAGTTATTGGTGCCCTTACATAAATGCAGAGAAGAGGCCAAAGCATCGCCTGCTCCTGGGGTCTCCCCCTGCCCGGAGCCCTGGGGACATCCTGGCTTGTGGGGTCCCCCAAAGGTCATCTCCTTTCCTTGCTCCAAGCTTCCTAAGAAAGGGAACATCCTGCTCCCCCACCGATGGTGAGAGTTGCCTTGTGATGGTGAGAAATGATGTAATTACAAGGAATKCCCATTCCTTATAATGGGAAATGCATGAGGATGTGCTGTCAGCTCCTCCCTGAAGACCAAATGGAAAAGCAGATCCAAACCCATCAAAAAAAAGCCACAGAAACCATGAAGTAAAAGCAACTCCCCCAAAGTGTTAAATGCCCCCACATCTTAGGTAAGGAATAAAAACAAGAGCACTTAAAATTCCCCGAGCTAGATGGGAGACGCTGCTCTAACACCTGACAACATGTTTCAAAACACCATCCGCTGCTTCAAATCCCAACACTGGGATCGGCTTCTCCCCAAGGCTTTCGCTGCCTCTGCTCCTGGCTGAGGTAAATGCGTACTTTGATTCCTGATGGGATTTACATCTCCTTGTTTATTGATTCTGAGTGTTAATTCGTAACATGGAACTTTTGCTCGGTCTTGCAGAACAGGCGGATTTGGTTTGATTAACGTGCTGGTGATGCCTTATAAAAATATAGGGCCTAGAGTACACAATCCTGACAGTTTGTAAGAAAATTGCTTTTTTTTCTTTTTTTTTTTTCCCCCTAGCAGAAATGGATTCAGACCAATCAGAGCACTGGATTAGTGAAGCTTGACCTGCTAAATTGAATCAGACAGTTATACAGCATCAGATGTTCACTGCATTGACCTTTTTAATGAGAAATAGGTCTATTAGATCTGTTTTACTCTCGGTAAAATATTTTATGAATTTGAGTGGTGCTTTCCATCATTTAGGTACATACCAAGTTATAGAGGGTAGGTTACGATGCGACCAAGTAAAATTAGCTTTTTGATGGCTTGTCCAGGTGGAACATGTCTAATTTGTTAACTTGCTGACCCCTTTCCTTCCTGTGCCAAAAGCCTCAAGAAAAGCAGATGCCAATGAACAGCTTTTACCGAGGGAAAAGAAGAGGCGAAGGTGTCCGGCAGAAGCCCCTCTGGCAAATCTCCGGCAGCCTGTGCCCCACCAAAAATAAAAATATAAAGGCAAAGCCCCAGGAATTCTCACTTTTGCAGAGTTTTGGGTTTTTTTGGGGGAGGGGAAGCCCTTTCTGCTGGAGGTGCCTGACCCTGGAGCAGCGGCTGTGCTGTATCGGATGCTCCCTTCCTTTGTTCTCCCATCCTTCGTTCTCCCATTCTTCCCCTCCTCCTTTGATCTGAATATTTTAACTAGATCAAATTAAGTAATTGCTTTGAATAATTTTTAACCAAGGTGCAAATTAATTCACRTGTGTTTCTTTGGGGTTTGAAGCACTGAACGCCGAACGCATTGTGCACAAGCTAAGAGTTTGGTAAACCCGACTTTCTTTAAAAGCTGTTGAGATACTGGGCTATTTTAGAGGAATCCATGGGGATTCACCAATTTCCCTCACAGCCTTTATGGAGAAAGGAGGGTGGAGACAGATGCTGACCTGCTCGACACGCTTTGTGCTCTACTCCTTGGCCTCTGCACATCCTCAAGGTCTGATATCTGCGTTGTGTTGCTGCATCATCCATCGGACGTGTTGCCTAAAATTAAAGGTGCCTCAAATCTGAGTCAACTGTCTAAATACAGGCATTTTGTCTTATTTTAGGTATGCTGTGATATCCTCCTTAGCTGCCAGTTCCCACCCCAGGGATGTACCCTCTAAATCCTGTGTCATGTCTGCCAACCCCTGTGGATGTCTYGGATGATGGGAGGTCACCTGAGATGGCAGCAGATGCTCACTACAAAGCCACTGGCTCCCATCCATACATGAGTATCCATGAAATCAGGGACTTATGGGCAACATCTGTTTATAAAAAGCTCTGTTTACCCAGACTTGCTCTTGACATTGATCATTCAGTGTCTTTGGGAAAGACAGTTGATGCTATTAAAGTAATTTTTATCTTTGTTTTTACACTGCGCTCCAGTAAAACCCTTCACAAGTGGCATGTTCACGGTGCGCTTCGGTAAGACCTTGTCTTTGCCAAGATGCAGTTTCCTCTTTGTTCCCTCAAAGCAGTTAATAGCTGTTTATTTTATAAAAACAGTCGGGTATAGACTTTCCCTATAATTTGACAGACATCCCCAGATGGGGACATGGTCCCTAGATCTTTTGTGACAAATAGAAGAAATTACCATTTTATAGAAAGTGAATAGTCAATATTTCATTTTGTTAGTTGCCATGTACAATTTTCCCCATTATTTGGAGAAGATTAAATGAGAACTCAATTCATTATTATGTTTTAAAATATGCATTGGATTTCTCTGGATTGTTATTTTAGGCTGGCTCTCCAATGCTGTTCCTAGGCAAGAAATAGGGTCAAGGTTTTTTTTTCTTGGGTTTTTTGTGTGTGAAAGATTAAAGACTCATTTAAGCTGTTATCATTGAAAACATACGTTCTTGCTGATTCACATTGGGGTTCCTGTTAGTGTCATCTGCTGAAATGTGGTCTCTGCTTTTGGCACGTCAGGCATCAAATATCTGTTATCGTTTTCCAGGTGCAGCGGCTGATGCGTTGGGATTTGAAAGAAGACCTTAGGTGTGTTTTCCACAGAGATGGGAGCATTTCCCAGTGTTTGAAGGAAGCAAAAAAGAAGCAAAACCAAAAAAGCTTGAAGGAAGCAAAAGCTGGTTGTAAAGTCAGAGTTTTTCCCTGGAGGAAAATTGCAGCTTTTGACTAATACTGTTCAGAAACATCTCCATCCGTGACGCTGAGCCTCCTCTGAGATCTTGTTGA
The DNA here is from genome assembly GCA_035582835.1 of Phoebastria nigripes. Taxonomy (NCBI): domain Eukaryota; kingdom Metazoa; phylum Chordata; class Aves; order Procellariiformes; family Diomedeidae; genus Phoebastria; species Phoebastria nigripes. The sequence continues at coordinate 937,859 of JAYKAV010003432.1, forward strand.
CTTTACGGCAACTTTGTCATCCCAGAAGTGTCTTGGGCCGCCCAGCTGAGAAGACGAGGTGAGGGAGCCTGGCTGTGCTGGTCACCTCTCTAGTGGGGCACTGGCAGACCTCTGACCGTCTCCAGGAGTTAGTAGCCTAAAAAAAAAAAAGTGTTTTTAAAAAAAGGAATTTAGAGGGATAGAAATGGAAAACCAGGAACTAAAACTATGTCTGTACCCTTTTGCAATAATATGATGAAGAAAGAAGAATTAGAAATGTCCTGTACCTTGCAATTCTGGCTTTTGCAAACATCAGCTTGGAGCTGGATCTGCATGATCTACGTGTCAACTCTTCTGTTATCTCTCAGTACGAAGGAGAGGGGTATTTGCAGGTGGTGAGTGCCGGGTCTGCTCTGTCCTCATGTCCTGCGTGCCGTCCCTGTCCCTTGCCACCAGCTTTGCTCCAGCTCCCCTGAAGCCCCCCAAGAAACGCAGGAGGCGAACGTGGTCTGTGCAGGCTCAGCTCAGGTCACGCAGGGGCGGTGGGAGCTGCAAACAAGCTCCAGCCCCTCCTGCTTGCTGTGACCGGCACGCAGAGAGGAACAAACGCAGCCAGCCGAACCCACGCACAGCAATATGAATCATACCCTGCGAGCAACGCGACAAACAACTTATCCATGTCTGATCTGCTAATACATATTTATTCTGTTAACAAGTAATTCGTTCCCGAACAGAAAGCTCGGGAGCTGATTTATATCGCAGTCAAATCAAGTCCGAAAAAGCTGCTAAATTCACCTATATAAATCATGACAATTTTCATTTTGCTGTGGGCTGTAGAGAAAATGGGAGCTGAGCAAACATGGCACTTTGTGACTGTTAATAATTAATAACAGTTAATGAACAGCATGAGCAATTCTCTRTTATTATTAAGATTATTAATAATACTTATAATTATTTTAATATTACAACAGTGATCATTCATAACAATAATAACGATGAACGATAGGCACCTTGGAGTGCCCCTGTCACCCTGAGGACACAGGTAAGTCACTTGGTTGAATGGGTGTAGCAAAGGGTCCGTGTTCCCCTTTGCAAGATGCTGTTATTCCTAATTTGCGGTGGGTGTCAGAATAAATGCGTGTGTGGGTAGAGATTCCTCATCAGCGTTGCCCCCCGGAGAAGTAAATCAGTGTAAGTCATTCCCAGGTTTAGTTGTAGTTACCTAAAAAACCTGAGTTGTTTGTACGGGATAAATACACACTGCGGGGAGGACACTCAACTCAAAATATTCTGTGCGCTGAAAAGCTCAGCATTTGCTATATTTTTGTATCTGCTTTTTTTTCCTTCTTATTAAATTAACTTCTCTTTAGAAGGTTATGTTTCTCCTGTAACTTTTGTATATCTTCTGCCTCTGTACAAGTTAAAATGACTTTAGCTCTAATTTCTATGATTTTAACAAGCAGCAAATAAAATGGATGTAGACTTCCTGGGAGGGCGAGGTGTTGGGAGTGGGAATTGCACTAAAGGTTTAAACTCCCTTGATTGAGTTTCCCAGAGAGGTTTAAGTGAGCGTGTCCGCATTCAGATTCAAGTTAATCTGCAGTTTCATAGACGTGTTTTAAAGCTCTAAATCCATGAAAGGCCTTTTTGAGCCTTCTACCTTGCTGTGGCTGCCCAGCGACGGTGCTGAATTTAATACGTTGATGATATATTCAACCCAGCGCGCCATAAATAGTTGCTTAAATATTCAGCAGAGCCTCGGCTGCCTCCTTGTACTCGGATGGTGATGTTTTCCTCCCTAATCCCTTTACTCCTCCTCCCATGCAAGAGATTTTTAAAAGATGCTAAAAGTCACCAAAGGTCCTTCAAGCTTGTTAAAACTATTTAAAAGTTGGGGTTTTTTTTCCAAAGAGGGTGCAGGGTGSGGTGCCACCACCCTCTGGAGAAGAGCCTGGTTTTGGTGACATCTCTTCCAGTGTCCTTCCAGAGGGACCTGAAAGCTGCAAGTGTGCTGTTGACCCCACATCAGGGTGAAGCCCAGGTGATGCTTGACTGAGGATTGGGACTTTCTTCTCCAGAAAACTGTGTGAGATTATGGTGTGATTAATAAAATACAGCCACTTGAGGCAAACCTGCAAACTAGGCTGATGCTAACGAAGCTGATTGCTTCTGTGTCTTGCAGGCTGGTTAGTGCCAGCCTGAATGTGAACCATTGCTTTGGGGAAACAGCATCACATAGAAGAGGAAAGAAGGATGATCTGGTAACGTATCTGGGGTTTATTTCAGATTCTTGCACTGGAGGGAGGTGACTGGTGTTTTTAACTAGATATCTCCATTTTCTAGGATGGAGATGGCCCCTGCATCCCAGTTCCCATGTCCAAGGTGAGGCAGCGGTACTGGTTTATCTGCCAAAACTGGCGTGAGAACAAAAAATTAAAAATTTAGCTTTCGGAGATGGGAACCAGAAAGATTTCTGTGGGATTGAAAGCCACAGCAGAGTCCATGGATACAGCAGTTATGGCCAGCACAGGTTCCCTGCCCCAGCCAAAAATTAGTTTTTAATTTGTTAGACAACTCTTGAGTCTTTAACAGGAGATGCTACATCTGTGCAAGGCTGTTACCTCAGGTGGGTTTTGAGATGRGGAATGGGTTTGAAGAGGAAAAGCATTATAAGCACAACGGTTAGAGCAATCTTTCCATTCCTGCAAATGTTCAAGTTCTGAATGTTTTCCTGAGGTAAGTACAGAAAGGACTTGAGTTCTGTGTGAACTGGCAATTTAAATCAAAGACGACATCAATCTGTGTTATTCGGGCTGTTTCTCTTCAGTCAGTTTGAAAAACATTTTTAAAACAACATAATCAGCTTAAATTGAAAACCGGTATTTTGTTTTAAGGATATTGTAGAAAGAGTTTTTCACTGTTTCAAAGCTTTTTTTTACCAGGAACTTGCTGAAAATGGCTCTTTGCAATGACTAATTTTGCTTTTGATGAACAAGAGTCCTTAGACCAGATGAATTTTGCTGAAAAGAGGCTGTCCAGCTCTATCCCCCGTGTCCTGGCACAAGAACCACCTTGTCCCGTGTCTCCTGGGAGCCGGTGAGTTGGGTCAAGAAGGGCTCAGCTTTGCACCCAGCCTGGCACGCGGGAATTGCTCCGTAGTCCTCCAGTACAAACCAAAGTCAAACGTTGTGCAAAATGTTTTATTCTATCCTGTGTAAACATCAGTTTATTATGCATAGGAAGAGATCACTGCATATATGAGAGAAGATTTTTTTATTTGTTTTTTTAGGTTCATCCCAATCAAGTCTCAGTTTTTTATTTGTTTATACATGGAGAAGGTTTATTGACCGTATTTCTCCATGTTTCTTAATTGTGAGCACAGATGAATGTACTGAGCATAACATTTCAACTGCCTTATATGAGTTCATAACATTTTGTAATAACCCTTGCAATATTTGTTTAGATGAACACTTGAAGGACATCTGTTGGTGCCAGAAACAAAGATGCAAGTTTTTGCTTTTGTGTTTTTTTTAAATGCTATTTTGTCAACGGAATAGGCACGTTTCTGTCACTCGAAATGAAAATCCTGCTAAGCGCCGACAAAATCTGCTCTGCGTTACCCCTGCTCCTACTTTCCCTCTCTAATTGGCGGAGTTGCAAGAATGACTGAAGGTAAAGTCTGCTAACACATATTTTGGAAATTGAGATCGATATCTTGCTAAGCCATATGCATGTCTCTCCAGGGGTTTTATTTAGCCAGTTAGTATTTGTGTTGATAATAGCAGTGTAAGTTCTGTTTGTCAGGTTTGAAAAGGTGCGTGGATAAGTGATGGTGTGAGCATCAAGCTGGCGTTTGCAGGAGAAATGTGCTTCATATGCTACAAATCTGGCAGTTCTCTATGAATGAGATGCCATGTGAAGGGCAACTAAAACACAGGACTCAATCAGGCAGTCCACATTTAAATCCCATTTTTGTCCCTGAGGTTAAAAAAAAAAAAATTTCAGCTAAAATTTTTGCAGGATCTGGTCCTTTACAGCAACCAAGTGCTCAGTGGGGATGCCCTTGCCGGTGCCCCCTTTCTGGTAGACCTGTGGGAGGTGAAGGCCACAGCATCAGCTGGCAATGGAGATGTGTGGAGCTCCAGCAGGAACTGCCCTGGCCGGGCAAACCTTCCTTGCCCTGGGGTGGTCGCGGACGCCCAGCCTCCCTGGGGCAGGGGCAGAAAGGGGATCACTACTGCAAGCCCGGAGGGCTACATCTGGCCACCTACGCTTGGATTTCATATCTGCTGTCATCATTTATTGTCCACATGCTTTCAGGGCCTGATTGTTGTTTTCTCATGTAAAACGTGAACATTTTCCTTTGGAATAGAGATGTTCATTCATTTTCAATGTATGGCTTTTGCTATATTTTTCCTTCATTTGCAAAGCATGACTACACAGTTTCAGCCAGAGTGTTTGATATGTGATGGGGACAAACACCCTAAAGCAAGAACAAGTGAGAAAGTGATGTCTCCATGGAGCAACCTATGCCAGCTGCCTCCCAAGGTGGCAGCAAACACCTCCTTATTTAAATCGGGGGGGTGGAAAACCAAACTCTACAGATGCCTACATCCCAGCCTGACCCACTCATACACTTGTAATTTAGGAGAATCTTCCCATTTCTGCATCCCCTGGTGATGAGGTGAGGGCCAGGTAGGAGGCTGGGGGTGCCACTGCTCCCTGGGGAAGGACAGCTGAGATGGGGGAGCAGGCTGACACCCCAAAAAACTTGGGATTTCAGGTCCTGCCTCTTTCTGTTTCTCCTATGTGACTTCAGGCAAATCACTCAATATCCTAGTACCTCGTTTTCTCATCAGTAAAATGAAGATAATCACTCTTTCCTACCTCACTAGGATATGAAGATGGATATACTGAAGACTGTGAGGTAATTAGCTGTTGTGGAATTTGGTCATCTAGTAATTCAAATGAATCTTCCAGGAGAGATTAAACATCATAACATCTGTTTCCTCTGCTCTGAACCAAGTAGGAAAACACTTGATTTTTTGCAGTGATAACTTCTGTCCAGGGTGACCTTGGTGCAATTCTCTTTCTGGCTGAATTTTGACTCTTAATGGCTTGGAAAAAATAGGAAGGAAACCTTAACATGTTTCTCCATTAACGTGTTTCTCCAGGTTATTAATTGGACAAAATGATTTGAGGTAATGCAGGTGCTCTTAATGGCTCGCTCTGCATTTTGGTTCCTTTTAATTCAAGTAGCTAATGGTGCAGGAGCTTGTCCTACCCTCACAGCCCAGCTGTAACAGCTGGAAGTGATGCCTATGTTTTGCTTTGTGGTTTTGTGTGTCTGTAACAGCCTAAAAAAGTGATGCCTTTGCCTTGGAGCCCTTTGCACTTGGGCAATGCACGGAATGGGGGTCACYGCTGCAGTAACAAGCTGCTTCTGGCTCCATCCCAGTTTCCTTTTGCAAAGCAGGTACCAGGGATCATCAAACACRAAATCCAGCCGGGCGGTTTGGAAGCTCTTCTGAGATGCCAAAATGTTTTTGATCTTTGCCCCTGTTGTATCATCTGGCAATGTTAAAACGCGGGTACCATCCCCTCCTGTGGACTTACCAGCAACTTCACTGCAATGCAGTTACAAAGACTTGAGGTGTGTGGTGCAATATTGTTGGTGGAAAACAAAATATTTAGTGTAATTTTTGATGAGTACCAGCACTGTTTCTGCAGTGGTAAATTTTTTTACCTTTAGAGACTGCAGGTCTGCTCGCCAGGTGCTATTCAGAATATTACTTTGAAAGTACCTYGTGACTTTTCCCTAGCAAGCCATTTAGGAATTGGAAAACCCTAAATCATCTTTTTATTAAGTTTATATACTGGCCCAGCACGCATTCAGACAATGTTGAAAAGTTTGCCAGCCAACAAAATCAAATCAATTAAGCCCACAAGATTTATGATGCAGGTCTTTGGAATTTTTGGGGGCTGGAGTCACTGGCCTTTTGCCAAGGACACAGAAGGAAAATGCATTTTTACCTTGGCTATTTCAACGTGCAGGTGGAAAGGTGCGTCACCAGAGCATGCGATGTGAAGTGAGCCGGGAAATTCCRTGCAGTGGCGTTGTGCTGCGGGAGGATTCATCCCCTGGTCATGCCTTGAGGGCTGCATCTTTTGGGACAGATTTTTAGAGGACCAATTATAGATAGATATATAGATATAGATTTGATTGAAATGACAAAGGAGGTGAAGGTATCTTGGGTAAAATCACATGTACTGCCCTTGGCATCTCTGTGACAATATGTCAGAAAAATTGGGGCAATGATGTCTGCCTTCAGATAGGAACGGGGTTACGGGCAGCATTGTGCATGGGCATGTTGGGAAGCGTCCTTTGAACAACTTGGTAATTCCCAACCTCTGTCCCTTCCGTCCACCTTCCCCCCAGCAATGCTGCCCTCAAGCATCCCCACCACCTCTGCCTGCACAAGAGGCTGAGTTTTCTGAACAGCGATCCAGACGTTTGTCAGAAGATTATGCGGTATCAAATGTGTATGAAAAGTAACCTGAAAATAGCAAAATTAGAAGGGGTAATTAAATCATTAATCATAAGCAGCTACTGGTAAGCCCATACACAGTTCAACTTCTCTTTTGATTTGTCACCAAAAATGGTCAAACTTGAATGGTACTGGGAGGACACAAAGTTATTTTATAAAAGAAAGAGGTTTGTACACCTATTAAATGATTCGTTTAAATGGAAAATAGCAGGCTGAAACACTATGTAAAAGCATTGAACAGGGCAAAATGCACACCTTATTACCTCTGAGCATATCTATGTCTCCATTAAGCTGACTTGGGCTGACCTCAGCAGGCGGGTCAGCAGAGGGCTGGCTGTGTGGGGAGGGGGGGAATTGCCTTTTTTTCCCCAAATGGTAACTTTTGAGTGGGATTTTACATGACAGCCTTCCTTTTCTACCTCTCTAATATTTCCATTATCATAATTTTCTTTTCCTACACACAAATCACCTCTGGTTGAAAACCAGGTTTCCTTATTCTCATTGATCTGCTACATGAATCTAAAATTACCTAAAGCTGTTCCTGTCACTCCTTCACATCCTGATGTGGTTTGACTGCTCTCCCAAGTGATGCTTTTCAGATCTGTACTTGCTGTGTTTTCATTCCTTTAAAAACAATGCATCTTAAAATAGCTCTCATTTCACTTTGCAGCTTATCGATTACAATCTGGCAATTTCCAGTCCCAATCTTGACAAAACTTTTGTGATGTAAGGCTGATTATTAAGAAAAATTGCTTCCTCTCCAGCTGCTACGCCTCCTCACGTAGGACCTGGGTGATGCTCGTGTTTCTTGCCAGTGACAAATAATCAGAGACCTACAGAGTCAGGATAAAGGGAAGATTTAGTGAGTAAATAAGGGCTTGTGGGAATGAAAAGATAAAGATAATACTGGTGCTACATCTCACGGGATGTTGCTAAACTCCCGATGGATTCGATACTCCGGATGCCCTTCCTTATTCTTGCCTTTGTGTGTGCTGCGTGGCGCTGGCTCCACCGAGCCCTTGCCCCTTTCAGTGATCGCTCTATCAAAGCGCTATTAAAGGAAGGGTTTTGCATCTCTGCCATATTGCAAATGGGTCATGAGACAAATTCAATCTGTGCAAAGGAGGTAGAGGTTCATCTGAAAAATACGTAGGCGATGCTCCTGGGGAAAGCGGTGCCTGGGCGATGCATGGGGAGAAGCAAGTTGCACCGGCAATGTGAGGGCAGCGAGGAATGGGGTGAAGATGCAGCAAAGGAGAGAGGAATCGGCAGTACCGAAGCAAAGTTAAAGAGCAGGTAATTTCTCTCATGAATGAGTGTGTGCAGGAAGGGAATGAAACTCATAAACTAGGGAGTGCAAAAATGACTCCAAACAAAGCTGATGGCCATGTGGAAATGCAGAGCTTGTGGCATTTATTATGCAGCTTACAGGTGCTCGGCTCTGCACTGGGAGCCTGTTGTGGGACAAGAGGTTTAGATTGGATATTAGGAAAAATTTTTTTACCAAAAGGGTTGTCAAGCACTGGAACAGGCTGCCTGGGGAAGTGGTTGAGTCACCATCCCTGGAGGGATTTAAAAGACGTGTAGATGTGGTGCTTAGGGACATGGTTTAGTGGTGGACTTGGCAGTGTTAGGTTAATGGTTGGACTTGATGATCTTAAGGGTCTTTTCCAACCTAAATGATTCTATGACTTTAAGAAGAGCTGGAAATGGTCTCCAGGCTGAGGGTGGATGTATTCAGGAGTTTAAGAGGTTGTTAAGAACTCGTTATGACATTTGAGGAAAGCAGGAGCCCATGCTCTCATTAGCAGTAAGGCCATTTTGCCCAGTGAGCAAGCTGAAGGACATTGAAGTACACCGATGTGGATGCTTAAAAGCCTCTTCGCTGTTTCAGCATGGTGGAGCGCAGCCCGAGCTCCAGAGAGAATAAAACCTTGTGGGCTGGATCTGCAGCTGGCACCTATCGCTTGACACTGCTGAGCTTGTTTGCACCCGCGAGCACCCGAACTTCCACTGTCATCTTAAACCATCCTAAATCAAAAGGTACAAGGGGATGCAGGAGTAATGGGGGACCGTGGTAACTGCGTGAAGAACAGTGCTTAATGTTAAGTAATTTCCTAATGTGAATCAAATTGCAATGAAGAAAAGAATAGTAACAGGTATCTTATGGGGAATGGTGACAGATAAAAAAAGCAATAAGCGACAATTAAAGCCTTGGCGGGCTGTGGGAGATGGCACAGATGTTATTTAGGATGGTATCAAGAGTGGTGATGGCAGAGCCAGCCCCAGACGCAGCCGGCGATGGCGCAACACACGCGACGGAATGGAAAGGGGCTGTGGCGTGCGGCACTGCAGCATCTTTGGTTTAAAATCCGTGGGGTGCCAGGGGTAAAATCCTTGCTCGCTTGCCTGCTGAGAACAGCCCTGGTGCTCAGCAGGACTCGGGCTCCATTTAACTTCATACATGGCAGCGGCAGAGTGCAAAGAAAGGAGCGTGAAACCGCTGCGTGCCTGCAAGAGTGTCAATAGGGGAATTGCTCTGTTCAGCGTATTACTGGGCTCCACAAACTGTAGTTTYTGGGATAGTTTTATAACCCAGCGTGAGCCTGCCCTGAGTTGCCCAGGGGAAACTAGCACGTTTTGGGGGTACGCAAGAGGTGAAGCATCCATGTGGCATTTAAGACACAGGCAGTTGTGAGCGACAAAATTGATATTGCTGAAAGCCTGTGTGAATTATGTCTTTGCTATTTATGGAAGAAGAGTAGGGTCACTTCCCTGGGCTTTGGGATTCAATTTGCTTGTGGAGAGGAAGGTGCTAGGAAGAAAAAGTGAAAAGACTGCTTGTAACAGAGCAAAACAGCCAGTAAAAGCCTTAAAAGTTGGCATTGTTCTTTGAGCTGTGATAAATAATGTCCCTCCAGACTGTGAAGAAGGGATTGGGAAAACCAGGAAAGCCTTCAGCATGGATTTTAATAGCATGGTTGGGTGTTCTGTGGAGGCTGGGTATAGCAAGGCACCATGTCTTTAGTTTTTGCCTAAGTCCATGGAGTTGGTGGTGCTGGGCACTTCCCTTTGCATGGCTGAGCTCTGGAGATTACACCTGTCACTTCACATAATAAACAATTTGGGAGCTGGGACTTTGAAGCAGTGTAAATCAGTCCTGAACCAAGCCCATGCTGGCTCTGCTGACACAATGCTGAAGGTTTTGAAGGTCAAGTACCCCAAAATCAGTGTGGCACTGTGAAGGTGACCCTGGGGACAGAATTATTATTTTCCCCTCGGGCTTTTCTCTGAAACTCATCCCAGTTGAGCTCTTCTCTGGCATTAATTGTCCCTGAGGTGCCACGATGGAGCGGGAGGTGCTTTGACTCCTTCCACAGAGAAGGACTTTGGAAGATGCTGCTGTTGGGAAGATCTGCCTAACCCTAACCATGCCTAAAGCAGGGCTATCATGGCACTGACTGGGGCAGGAAGCCTGTCAGAGCCAGAAACCATTGTGTGATTAAATATCACGTTAAAACCTTATAGAAAAGGTAGACAAACTGTTATTGTACAGCCTATTTTTCCTGAATTTCCCAGTCTCCTAGTAAATCCAAGTTTTCAGATATCCTGCCCTGTGCCATCAAGGAGACCTTCAGACCCTGCAGGTGAGGGTCACCCTTGCTGCGGCAGGACATGTGTTTGGGCAGCAAGCACCATGCAGGAGATGAAACCCAGATATTATATACATACATACATATACACACATGCCCATAGGTGTGCTGGTGGTTCCACTTGCAGACATGTGGGTTCGATGCTTGGAGAGGTTCCCCTAGCCCTGTGCTGTTTGCTGGCAGAAGCCCATCTGACACAGCAGTTGGGGTGACGGAGGGGCAAGAGAGGGAGCGAGGGCTGGTGGGGAGCCCTGTGGCCAGTGCCAGAGCCCATGGCCCTGTTGGGAAGGCATCTGCTGCTCTGCTCCAGCCATGGTCTTGGTGGCTGTTCAATTTTTTTTTTTCCTCAAGCATTTGTTGTTAACACAGAGTGTAATTCACTTCGTGCTCAAAGGACACAGGTTTTGCAGTTCTGGCTGTTTTGTTTGGGTGTTTTTTCATGCTTTTGGTTGCTGTTTTGACAGGGAGTGGGTTTTTTTTTTTGTTCCTCGTTATCTTCTCCTTCCCACTCTGATAAATGATTCACCTGGAAAGAAACTAGCTCAGGCATTAGCTCTGGCACTGACAAACTTCTGATCACTTCTTATCCTTTTTCCCAGGCAAGACCAAAGTAGCAGAAGCTCTYGAAAATTAATAATGCTATGGGGGGCATTCAGTGGTCCTGGTCTTAGCACTGAGGGACCTGTCAGAGGAGGTGTAAAACTGGTGTGCAAAGCCCTGGCAGCAAGTGAGGTTCCCACCACAGCTTGTTTACTGGGGCAAGGCCACAAATTGCAGCAGCTGTAGGAAAATCAAGCCAGAGTGATCCTCCCTCCAGCTGGAAGCTCTTTCCTGCTCCTAGCTGCATATATAAGTTTTCCCTGTTCTCTTGCCTATGCTTTGAGGTGCTTTGTCTTCTGCTGAGGTGGTTTGCAGAGTCTCCCTGGGCTTGTGGTACCCTGGACAAGAAGCTCCTGGTCCTGCTGGCTCCAGTGCACCCTGGTCTGGAGGTTTTAACTCAAGATGGAGTGAAGCTGTTGGACAAGCTGGTATCTCTGATACAAATGTTAAGTGGGACCATGCCCTCTATTGAAGTGTATATCATCATGCTGTGCTGTAAGAAATATCTTTTATGTCAGACTTAGACTTGCTGGCTGTAAATTATTATTCATCTTGGTCTAAGAGGCTGCTTCTCAGTCTGCCGTGTTATTTACCACTCTAGGCTCCTGTGCAATAACCAGTGCTTATTTCTGAGTTAAGCAGGGATATGGAGCGGGTCTGGCTCTCGCTGGTGCCTCAGGTGGAGAGGAAGAAGTGAGCTTGGAGCACATCTGTATGTGTGGGAGAAACCAAACAGGAGGGAATGACTAATTCAAATGTCTTTTTCCTTCTGACAGTCTCAAATGAATCTTTGTTTTGGAAGCAATTGAGAGATAGCTCTGTTTAGGAAATTAATAGCACTTGCTCTAAAGGACCCTTTGTCACAGAAATGCCAAAACAATGTATGGTCTTGAGCCAGGCCATGCAAGTATTGAATGAAGAGTGTCAATATATGGTTTTCTGTTTACAGCTTTAGTGAAAGAGGCTTTTCAGACAGAGTATGATTTGTACCAACTCCTACCCACAATTGATCTCAAAAGGACCAATTTAATGCAGGATCTGTTTATTCTAGGAGAGTGCTAACAGACCTTTGAAAGGGTCAGCAGTGAAGCCAAACAGATTCTTCAATATCTATATTATTGAAGAAAAGGCTCGTGCTCAGTTGTGCTCTCCAGAAACAGTGGAAGGCAAATACTAGACGCTTATACCCCAGTATTACTCTGTTCCAGAACACATTAGAGCTACAGGGCTTTTACACAATTGCAATTAATCTCTTTCCATCCGATTTCAAGGCTCTGGAAATTCAGGCTTATGTAAATTGTAGTAAATAACTTCACATGCTTTGCTGTAATAGGATAATTGCAGTCTTCGGCTACTGATAGTCAAATACAAGATTTATTTTTGTTGAACAATGGCAAACATAATGTAAAAATTGCTCAAGAGACCAATAAATAAATATTCCTCCTTTGCTGGGAGTGAAGGAAAAATTAATGTCCCGGCAGAGAAAGCAATTTCTCAGTGGAGGAGCTGAATTTCCTGACAAATGCACTCAAACTTGCACACCAAGTTTGGAAAAATGAAGCTGCTGGTTGTGCAGAGCTTCAAAAGCCCCGGTTGCCCCTGCACCCAGGTAGGAGAGGAGGAACAGTAGCCCTATACCTACCGCAGAGCTGCTTAGGATTGACCCCTTTGCGTGACCCTTCATAAAATCTGACTTGTCGTGCACATCTGGGTGCAAGGACAGAGTCTCCTGCCATCACTCCCATGTGCCACCCCATCGCTGCGGCATGGACACTATCTGGCCTGGGAAAAACACTTAAGTGCATTTTTAGACGCATTTCCTGGATGTACCTGCTAAAGTTAAGGCACCCGTAGTAAGCCACGCAGCCCATGTTTGGGACATGAAAGGAAGGATTTGTGTGGCTAGATGTGGGTGTGCAGCAACGACCCCCTCTCTGCCACCCCAGTCCTTCCAGTGCAGGGTTGCATCTTCCAATTCCCATATATAAGCAGTAAATCAGCACTGGGTGGGTCTCCACATCCCAGCACCTGTGACAGTGACCATGTGCTGTGTCCCCTTTCCTTATGCCCTTGTGCCCGCTGCCTGCTCGGGGAAATATCCAGCTCAGCCCTCTGCAAATGCAGTGAAGATGGCACGCAGCGCTCGGTCCTGACTGATCAATAATCTTCCTAAAAGGCTCTTCATCTTCCCCTCACTGCTGCCTGACAAAAGGTGCCAATATTTTTTCTGCTGGACTGCTGGTGCCTGCATGCACGCTGTTTATTAACCACAGTGTTTGGCACATACCTGCCTTTGGCCTCTTGGTCTGTGGGCATCCCCACCTCCTTTGATTAATGCAGAATAAATATTTAGATAGTGGGATAAGAGTCTTATTCAATGTAATTAGTGTTTTCTTATGTGTCTATTAGAAGAAATATTAAAACCTTCATTGTCCTCCTTATTTACTTACATTAAATTGTTGTGATGATCTTCCTTCACATGCACATCTAATCTGTGAGCAGCTATTCTGGGACAGTTATAAGAAACATTTCTTTTGAAAGAGTATGAAGTGCCTAGTTCAGGATCGTATTAGCATATATCATGCTCATTTTTGTCTTATGGATGAGTTTTGTGGTGAAGGAGAATGTGATGCTTACATATTACGGGCCAGTAATTTCCAGGCTTAACCTAATTTTTGATAAGTCTCAGTAGGAATTTGGACTATCCTACCAATGCAAGATCTGGTTATTTTGTGCTTGAGCTTGTAGGAAGTGCGAAAGTTTCTGTGCAGAGACCTGTTTCCATCTAGTCTGCAGCTCTTGTGCCTTGAAGCCCTGCCAGACTTCCCTACCACGGCCCATCAATGAGTTAGGACATGCTCCTCTTCCCCACCTGCCTCTGGCTCCTGGGCTGATGCTTCCGCATCTCTAAGGTGCAGGAGCCTCTTTGGTGCAAGGAGCTTGGGGTCAGCGGGGTGTGGGAATTATGCAGAGTTCCCGTGGGGAGAAAGTTGCTCAAAGCGTTAAAAAGTCCATTGTTTTTATAAAAATTTGAGGGGTTACTACCATAGGGATGCCAAGAAAGGCATTGAGCAAAGCCCTAGTGACGCTCTCGCCCATTGTGTCAGTGCATATTCTCTGTAACGTCGGCTCATGGAAGTTCTCATCGCTGTGACCACTAGAAAAATAACTTGGGTTACCACCGAGCTTTCAGCAACATTGATTCACAAACATATTTACTACAGTACTGTTACCATCTTTGTATATCATAAAACTTCTGTAAAAGTTGCTTCCTGAGCAGTTCAACTTACTCATTTTAAATGACTCAACCATAGCAATATATTCAGGTATTAATACAAAATAGTCATTCACCAAGGATATTTGAGCAGCCAATAACCAACTTGAACAGCGTGGAAGGTTAAATGGCTTAGCAGCTTAAGGTATTTCAATGCTATTACAAGTCTACATTTGCACAGGAAAAAAAATCTTGCTGGTAAAACTACTTAGCTTATTCGGTGCTTGTTTCTACACCCTGCTCTCTACTAACAATGTAATGGAGATGCACGAAGCTACAAGGTTTCTTACATCTTTCTGTAATTTTTCTTTTTTTTTTTCTTTTCATGGCCAGGTTTTGGAGTGGAATTGCACCTTTTTTCTCTAAGTCTTGTGTTTGCTGATTACACAGCAGAAAGCTTTTTCTGGTAAAYGCCATGCTCCTTTGTGCTAATCTGTCTGAAGATGGTCAGATGAATGTCTAAGGAAAAGATGTTGGAGAGACTGTTCAAAGAATCTCTCAATCCACTAATTTCAGGTGTTGCGTGCTGTCATCTCAGTGAGATGAACAAGACCCGTTGGAGAGATCTCGTTGTTATCTTTCCCTACTTGTTCCACCCTTACGCTCTTCCCGCTGCCGAAGAGGTCTGTGGCAGAAATGTCTGAGTACTGGAGCTGTCAGGGATGGGCAAGGCTGATGGCAAAGCAGAAAGCGCTTGTCCTCTTGGGGAACCGAAACCATTCGGGTTTAATCAGGTGACRCATAACAACCAGGGACTACAAACAAACCAAATAACCGGGTTAATTACAACATTTTGAAACTGAAGTATTTCAGTTCTGCTTCGGTCTTCTTGTTTTCAAAAATGCTTCCAATTCTCATCCGTTTATATTAAATAAGGTTAAAAAAAGGATAATTCCCTTATAAAAAGACCTAGACCTCTTGTTTTCTTTTGAAGGAACATTTTGTTCAACCACAAAAAAGAGAAGGGAAGGTTTTAAAGGATTTTCTATTGTTATCTTGGAGAGAGCAGCAGTATTCTCATTTCAGGTTAATCCCAAACCATGGTATATCTATTCCGAAATATCTTTTTGCCTTGGCAGAGGTATAAGTGATTATTCAGGCAGCTTTGTTTGCAGTATGAGTTCTAAGAATCTTTTAATTTCATTTATATCTTAATGCTTTCAGAAGATGTGTTTAACCTAGGAAATAAAGAAGAGAGGAGAGAACAGGTGTGTGCAAGCTAGAAAAAATTGGGAAGTCTACGAAAAGGCTGTGGGGTAGAAGGAAGTGTTCAAATGTGGGAGACGGGATAAAGTGAGCTGTAATTCTGTTGCATGTAACAAGAATAAAAGGAATAAGGAGGAAAGCACCAGAAYGTAAAAGAATCGGTGCTGGCGGAAGCAGAGCAAATGATTTTGATGTGGATGGCTGGAAGAAACCCACAAAGGATGTGAGGAGGGCAGGACAAGGCTGGAGCAGCCGGTAAGGGCACGATGCTGTGCAAAGGCAGCGGTGCAGGCAGGGGAAGCAGCACGAGCCCTGGTGAGGAGAGGTGTAAAGGCCGGGCAGAGGATGCCTTTTTGTGGTGTTGCTCAAGAGCTGAACAGGAGTTTGTCCATGGAAAAAATGACAGGTGCCCCAGATGATTTGGTTCCTGTATCCTTGGGGCTGTTGCTCAGCTCCTTTCAAGATGCCTTGAAACTTTATAGCTTTTCTCATGTCAGTCCATGAGTTAATTTTCTTTGGTGGGGAAATTAAGGTCCTGGGACTGCTTTCCTCCCCTGTGAGACAGATGCCGGTCCCAAGTCGTTTATTCCTTGTCCTCTGCCTGGTCTCTGCTGGCCGCGTGGGCTGTGCTGCCAAGGGAGCAGAAGCTGTGAGCCGAGAGCATCTTGATCTCTCCCAGCCGATTATAGCGTGACAGAAAGGGAGTAATCTATGAAGATAGCTCTATAAACACATTTTCACCGAAGTGATGTTATTACCGTAGTTTTGCCAAAAGCAATTATTTTATTGAATAAGTTCATTGTGCTGCCAGGGGTCTGGCTATACTTTATGTGGCTTAAATGAGGTTCCTTGCTAAAGGAGACTTTCAGAGAGCTTTAATTTTATCCAGCCTCTGACTCATTAGCAGCAGTATTTCTCCTTGCAATTGTACGTCCCAGATAGAGGATGTGAATAAGGATGGCCAGCTCCTGTGGCTGGCAGTGCTCAGCACGAGGAATGGAAAGGTGGCCCTCACATCTCTGATAATGGTGAAAGAACCTTTTTTAGGGAATATTTTCCATTTACTAGATTTGGAGCGGACCCTGTGAGTCATCTGTAGGTGGTTCACCCAAACGGGCACGGCTAGAGGAAGTGATTCACTGCAGCCACCCGATGGCTGGGTCCGATAAGCAGGGTGAAACACCGGAGCATTGCAGTCTCTGACAATAACCACCATCTCTGGGGTTATTTCATAGGCAACGGGTTTTCATTTTCTTTCCATGATTCACACACAGTGGGATAGCTGAGGAGCTGGGCGTGAAGTGTGCCAAGAAGATTTTCTTTGTCATCTTGATAGGTCATCTTGGGGCTGGTGTTTTGAGACATACGCTGGAGTCTTATGAAATGTGGCTTTTTTTCTTATTCCCTTCCTCCTCAGTCAGGAAATGTTTCTGCTATGCAATGGCAGCGATGCACGCGGCAACTGGGGCTGTTCTCCCTGCTGGGGACTGTGTGGCTCCTGCTGAAAATAGCTGGTCAAGGGCAGAGCAGGGTGATGCAGTGCCCGTGATCCTGCCCACTTCATCCCCATGTTACCCACCCCAAGGTTAAGGGGAGAACAGCCGTATCCCAAGCTCGTCCATCCACGGTGCCTCCCCGTGTGTTTGTTAGTTCCAACTCGTTAGCACTGAACTGATACTCAAAGGAGTCTTGTGAGTGCTGTTATCGGCTTCAAGGTGACTTGCTTGAAGCTGTAGCTCTTATCGCTGTTGGATGGTGGATGTGACCCAACTGTTTTATCAAGTCTCATGATGTGGGGAAGAGCAGTCTTGCCTGTGCTGTTTGCAGCAGACGTGAAAATCCTTTATCTGATAACATGATATTGTGGAATATTAGGAAATAAATTGATCTTCAACTGGCATTGTTCAAAGCCTTGGGAAAACAGGCAGAGATGAAGTTTTCTATCTCTCGTTTGGCACGGACCCCCAGGTAAACTGGAAGGATTATATGGTCTGTAAATGCATGCCATCTGGTTCGGAGGGATTAGGACCGCATTCAGCTTGTGGGCCAGTGTCCCTCGGGTCTTTTTATGATGGGCTGATGGTAGCAGTTTAAATTAAATGTGGAGATAAATGATGTCCAAAGGATTTTTAGGCAGGCTGCTGTTCATTTGAGCAGGTTTGGATGCCTTAGTACATTAAATCCAAATACCTGGCCGAAGATGTGCAGATTCCTCTATAAGCCACCCTTTGTTTTTTACACTGCTTTGGAGATAAGGTGACACTTCAGATAAGCCCTGGGCAATGCTTGTCCTTTCTAACCAAAGGAACAGCACTTGGTCTGGCTTCCCCTGGGCTCACTTTTTTTTTTCCCCAGTTCAGCTTTTTATATGACATATCCTGGTTGAAAGCTCAGTCTGCTGAATTCTTTCAAAGACTTTGCCCAAAACGCAGTGGGGCTTCCCTTTGCGGTTGCAGAAGTTGATCTAACTTCTCTCATGGTGCTCGTATCTTTGCTTTATATGTAGTCAGGTTAAGAAAAAATCACTGTCACAGAGGAGCCCTCTGGCAGTGCTTTCTTCAACCCGATACCTACTTATTACAGGTGATCCTGGGATACCGAAACCTAAATTTTCTTTGTAGATAATAAATCGACAGCTCTATGTAAATAACCTGGTAGCGGCTTTGTGCAACCTGATAGAGGCTGGGTTGTGTTCGTCCTCTCTCCTGCAGTGTTTATCGGCTCCTGCACGTTTGTATTAGAGAAAAGTCTCTTTGGAAAAAGGACTTTAATCCAAAACTTGGATTTAGAGCCAGATTCAGTTTCTGGCACATATCTGTCATTTCAGTTAATTAAGTGGTTACATGGAGAGCAGTTCAGAGAACTGCTGTGCTCCCTGTCTGACTAATGGAACTAAGTGGTTTGAATCATTTTATGGGACCACATTGATAGGGCAGTGAGGTGCCTATTTCATGCTCATCAATCAGCTATCTAAAATGATGTGAATACCCTCATCAGAGCTTTATGCAATAAGAGGATGATTTCTGCCTTCTGAAATTCCACACTGCAAATAAAATGCACTGTTGAACCTGCTGCAGCAGAAGATACTGGGACATGCGAGCTAGGACTGGGTAGGTCTTTATGGCCAGATAAAGAAGTCAAATTACTGGTGCTGCAAACTCTATCCTGAGGTTACTTTCTTGGCTACGTGGCTGCTGTTAGGAGCCTCTTCCTGAGTCTTCTCAGCTTTGAGGGCAAGAAAGCTCTCCCATATTTTGACACTTTCTAATTTATATTCACAGGCTCCTGCACCGGCCTTTTTTTACCTGACCGAGCTCTTCTCATCCCTGGTGCTTAGACAGGATGCCAAACCCCTTCAGCTTTTGCCGTTGCTAGGCTCAACAAGTGATACTTTTAGTTTCCTTTTGCATGATAAAGTAGGCTTTTGCCTCCTTTTGTAAGCCTGGGAAGCCTTCTCTGCACCTGCACAGGTTTGAATTAATCTCTCATGGTCAAGGGGGACCTGAATTGCYTGTGCTATTCCAGAGGCTGTCTCCTCATGCCTTGTTCCCTGAAAGGCGTTAACACTTTCCTGTCTCTGCAGGAAGTAGGTGGTGAATCCCAGAATTGCACCGGCCTTTTTGAAGGCCTCGGTGAATTCATTTGGACTGTAATATTGCAAAGGAAAACAAAGCAACAGTGAAATGAAACCAGCTGGTGCAGCAAATGGGACCTTATTTAYAAACTGTGCTCGTTCTTCTGCATTACTGGGTTCATTTTCTGATCTCTACTTCAAGTGCAGTGGTTGAGGACTGACAATTGCCACCTCAAAAGCTGTCGCAGCTTTGAGGAGCTGTGATTGCACTCCGTTAGCGTGGGTGCATGGCGCTGGCAATGGTGCTGGTGAACGGCTGCAGACTGCAGGAGCGTGGCCAGCTATGGATGCTTTGGAGGATGAGGAGGGGAGCAGTCAGAGCTGGGAACGTAGACCTGCTCCAGAGACCTGGAAGGGCTGAGAAATGAATGTATTGCTGCCCTCTGGCATGGGTGCAGCGAAGCCAGGAGGCCCTGGCTCAGTCCTGCCTGCACTGGAAGAAACCAGGCTGCATCACAGAGACTGCAATGGGCATTGCTGGCAGCATCCCATGGACAGGAAAATGCCTTTTCACCAGGCATTTATGAATTGTAACGGCAGCAAAAGCAACCCCTCCTCCCTGTCGTGGGGTGAACGTGCACACCATTTCTGCAGGCAGAGCATGACGTTCCTGCGCCAGGCAGATGGGCTTGTTGACAGGTTATAATCAATTCTATCAAACCTTTGAAGTAACTTAATTCCCCAAAGCAGTGCAACTTCAGTTCATAATCAATTCTTCTAACCCAATAATTGGAGGGCAAATTATTAGAAAGTGACAGCAAGGGATGTAGCTGGGAAAAAAAGATTCTGCCTCTTCCACTGCCCTCTCCGGAGGGGATAAGGCTCAGCAGCTCTCCTTGCTCACAGCACATATGTTGTTGCACAGCAATCAGAAAGTGCTGGCAGAAATGACTCTGCTCCTGAGAATGCCTTGTTTCATTACAAACAGTAAAAATGCATTGGCTTGACGTAACAAAAATGGTATTGCAGATGGGAGGAGTGGGCTGTGATGCCCCAGACTTGCCCTGCCATGGGGAACAGGTCAAGGGCAGGTTCCCAGCAGGCAACAGAGAGCAGCAGTTCTGCCTCGCAGGGGTGTCTGTCAGCACATACCCATCAACGGCTGAGAAATGCTCAAATACTTTTGTTCTGAGGTCCATATAGATCATGCTGATACACCAACCACAGATTTTTAAATCAAGCTCCATTTAACTGGAGGAGCCTCAGCGCTGCAAGGCTGGTTCATAGACTTGCATTTCCCCAGAGATCAGGAGCTTTCATATTTTGGGCTGTGGACCTTGCCATTAAGGGTGATGGGTGAAGTCCAGAGTTTGACAGGGGATAGTCCAAAAATTAGTTTTGTTCACAATAATTTAATCTTAATTTTACTGTAACTATTCTCTCTGGCTCCTGTTTATGAAACCTGTATCACTAGAGAATGTTTCTATAATTTTAGTGAATATTACCAGTTTTGGACAAATATGGAACTACTTGACTTYTTTTTGCACTTCAACACAGAAAATCACTGAAATTTAAAACATGAAGAAATAAGCAGCCTTTCAAGCACAAAGAAAATCCTTTCCACATCTATCTTTTTCTATCAGTTTTAATTTCAGATACAACCTGCTGTGACCGAGTCGGAGCTTTAACATCAGAAAGAAATATTCTGTCTGAAATGGCTGAGACTGTGCAAAACAAGAGATCTTTTGTGTGGCTGGCATAAATCCCTCACCCTGGCTGCTGTTTGCTCAGACCTAGGGTCAGATCAGCTTGTTATTTGGAGAAGCCCAAGGTCCTCATCTATTCCCATGCTTTTACTGTGTGTAGCTGCTGCATCCCAGCTGCTGCATCTGGGGAGGTCAGAAATTCCTCGCCTGAACTTCCACTGTGCTCATTTATTAACCTGTTGCTCATGTAATCCGCAGATATGTCTCAAATCTGTCAGATAAATACAGACATTGGGCAGTTTACTCCATACTATGCTTTCCAATTAGCGTTAATGGGACTTGCACATCCAGCAAAATCCACAGTTTATGAAGGTTCCCACCATCTAAGTTTGTCCCTGCATCCTGAATGTCCTTTTTTTTTTTTTTAATAGAGACGAGTGCTGATGTACTGCAGTTTTAGAGGTTAGTTTTTGACAACAGAAGTAAACATAAGTCTAGCGTATTGGAGCATTGACTTCAACTTGCTCTGTCAAGGACTGGCTTGGCTCATAGTCACTTGTTTTGTCTTTTGCGCTTAATTATGACTTGAGGTCACACAAGGGCCTGAAACCATAGGTATCCTGCAGTCCTTGTGAGATGTACAGCTGTATAATTGGACCCATGTTGAGGATGGAAACACTTAACTGCAGCTGTGGTACAGCCTCYGGATGTGGGCAAAGCAATGTCCTGGGCTAGGAGCCCTACACTGGCAAGTGCCCTTCTGCAGCTCTACCCCTTTGAAAACTGAGCTGTGCACCCTCGCACACCTCTCCCGCTATCAACTTCTGCTGTCTGATGGGCGCCAGTTTCTAGGGTAAGTGGGAACCAAGCTGTTGAGTGCCTTAAAGGTCATAAAAACACCTGCAACCAGCCTAGGACGCTAATCGTGGCATCCCCAGAGGGATGAGTTGCTGCTGCTTGCTGGACTGCTGGGCTCATGACGGCTGCYGCAGCACAGCTGAGCCCTTGCGTGCAGCTCGGGGATGGGAGTAAGCATCTCATGACCTTGCTCAAACAACAGATTTGCTCCCCATCCCCATGAGGAGCACGCTATATTAATGAAAACCTTCTAAGCAAGATCTTCGGTGGCGGCTCACGGGTGTCGTTAACCACAACCGCGTGTTTTTCCTGAAACCCGAATGCCGCCTGGCATCACAAAATAAGACCACTTGGGTTTTTACCTCTTGCTTGACCCAGGAACAGCCAGCGTGCAGAATTGATGTCAAACCATTCATTACTGAAAGAAAACATCAATTAGTATCAGCCATGCTGTATTCATTATTGTTTCTAAAATTAGTATAAATTATCAATCAAGGTTATGCATAATGAGCAACAGCAATACCTGAATTATGAAGCGTGTGGAAATAATAAAGGTGACAAGCAGAAATAGCTTTCCTCTGGGAGAAAATATTAGGCTCACAGAGATAATTTACTACCTTCCTTTGTTTGAATACAGATTTGAATTTTACACCAAAATACTATTAAGAACCATAGGGAAATGAAGTTTCTATTTTTGCTTGGCATTTCCAAAATAAAGGTGCTAACTTTCTTTATAAGGTCCCGTTCTGGTCATATAACATGATTGGGCTCAGGAAAATGAGTGTGAATGTGCTGGGTTTTACCCGGTGATGAAAAATGTGTCTATGTAGCTATGCATGAAAATTATTTCAAATAAATAAGTAGATGATAAAGTGATACAGGAAAAAATGAAGAAGTTGTTCTCTGGAGTATCTACTGTTGGAAAATTCAAAGGTTTAGTTTGAGACTTTGAGTTTTCTTTGCTCTTTCCATTTTATCACTGGGGAGCGGGTTATTTACTATTTGGACAAAACAAAGCTCATTTTGACTTATCTTCTGCTTGGGAACCTGTATGGAGATGATTACAGAGGCAAGGAGGAGTCACCTTTGCTGTGCTTCCATTACTTTTGATTTCCAGGGGATGGGGGAAGCACGGAGGATGCAGAGGAGGTGATGAGGATGGTCAGGAGTTAGGGAATGTGACTGCGAGGAGGGGCTGATGGCTGTTTTAGTGTGGTGAAGAGGGAGCTAAGGGTGATCCCATGGCAGCCCACCAGCACTAGAAGGGCAGTTACGAAACTGATGGAGGCAAACTCTTCTTGGTAGTGTCAGATATAAAACAAAGGGCAGGGGCTACAAATTGTGGCTTGGGAACTTCAGCTCAGGTATTGGAATATCCTTCTTGATGAGGAGGGTGACATTGACCCGAAGAGGTGGCACCTCTGTCCTTGGAGGTTGCCAGGACTTGGCTAGGCAAAGCCACAACTGATTGCCTCGTTGCTGCGTGGAGCAGGAGCTGGGACCAGAGACCTCCAGAGGTCCCTTCCAACCAATGTTTCTGTAATCCTTGGATTTGGGCGCTGCTGTGATGTGCTGGGATCCAGCAGCCTCCAGCTCAGGGAAGGGTAGCTAAGAAGAAACGGTGATCGTTCTTGGCTCGTGGCAGGGAAAGACAATGACTTAAGGATGTCAGAGCACTGCAATAGAAATAAAAAAGGCATTCAGAACAAGACGCGGAATTTGAGCATAATTCAAATTTATAAGCAAATTCAAGTATAACCATTTCCCGTTTTTCTGTTTTGGAAGTTGTGATGATCCATCCTGGGGTCAGGATTCTGGAGCATACTGTTCCCCGAGGGATTTCAGTCCTACAGCATTGCAGCTGCTGCAGATGCAGCCCTGCCAGGGGTGCTCATACCTGGCAATGAATAAAACACACAGCGCGTGCTGAAGCTGTGCGTTGCCTCTGATGCCGCAGGTCGCACCGCCTCTGCGTGGAAACCTCCCTGGAGCAGACAGCAGCAAACCGCTGCTGTTTGTTTGCAGCTTCTCACTGTAACTCTGCTCCAGGATGCCTTGGGAGCTCTGCCCCGTGCCCCCTCTCTAGCTGATCTTGTGTGCAGCTGGGGAAGCTGTGTGTGCTTTTGATGGCTCTTGTCTTGAGGCAGAAAAAGCAAAATGAAGTTCCACGTCTCCTGCCATACGACCTGCCTCTCCGCCTCCCACCTCTGCCTCCTGCTGACAGAGGGAAGAGGCAAAGGGTGAAGGAAAGAGGGGATTTTTCATGTGTATATTTGCATACGTGGTGGTTTTTTGCAAGAGGCTGAAGCGCAGGTTCCTCAGGGCTTTCTTCCTGGCTTTCTGCGTGCGGCCRTGCACACGCTAATTCCCAGTGAGCGCTACCTGCATGCGGCCGCTGGGTTCCCACAGCATCCTGTGCGGGTACCACCCATTGCGCCTTCTGAAGCATCTGTTTTCTACGCGTTCAAAGGCTCACTGAGTGAAACTACTCTCCTGTATTAACACCGTAGCCTGTTCTCAGCATTCAATTTAATTGTAAGCCCTTCAATTAAAAAAACCCAAAAYCAAAACAACCACCACAACTGTTGAATTATAACAGCTACACTTTAATCAGAGCAATGATTTCCCATCTAATTGTATCACTTCACAAGAAATATCCACAGACTGGAACAAAATACCAGAAAAAACACTTTTAAATCCCTGGAACAGACTCGAAGTTGTTTTATTTTATTTGATGAGAATAATGGGTTTGTTTGCTTCTAATAAAATTTACGGTAGCCTTAAATATTCTCATTATATCCTTACCTTTAAGTGCAGCACAGGTTTTGTAAATGTCATTGTTACTTAGCAACCTTGACTAGTTTTTGAAACACTTTTTGATTTTGGGAGTATAAAGAAGATATAAACATGAATGGTATGTTTTTCACATACAAAGAGCAAAGCATGTATTTCTCAATTCAGGCGACTAATTTTAGATTAAAGGGAAACAACAATCTCAACCGTGGAAAAATTCTCCAGGAAAGAGATCACAGAAATGAACGTTTTCAGCTTGTGAATCTGAAATGAACTGTAGCTGCAAGATTAACTGGGCAGGGACAGTTGGTTATATTTAAAATTGCGATATCCATCAGGCAAAGTGACATCTCCTTTTACTTATGTGGCTGCATATATCACAGCAGGCAGGCTTATCAGGTCAGGAGGAAAAGGACGTGTGTGATGCTGATGTGTGTTATACAGAACGGGAATCAGAGTTATACAAATTTGAGTATTCAGTCAAATAATGGTACCAAGAGTAAGTATATTGGGCTTTGTGGAGGCTGTAAAAAGAAAAGGGGGAGTTAATATTAACACTGGGTGAGATAATTTTAAAGGGCGTTCCCTTAATATGTTGATTTATATATTTTTATTATATATATAAAAATATTCAGAGCTTTCCAGCAGAGAATTTTCTTCATGTCAGTATAGAAAACCTGTCTCAGTATAGTCATTAACCAGACGGCTGGGGCAATTCTTTTACACCTAAGAGACCTCATGATAAGATCTTGACCTGGATAAAGGTATAACAGAGATTCATCTTTACAGCTGTTCCCCATCACTCCATTACTCTGGGGTGGATCTGTCTGTAAAAAAACCCAAACAAACAAAACCAACCCCAAACTCAAAGCCTTAGCTTTCCTGCTGAAGAGGATACATTGTTTTCCTATGGAAATCATCATAATTTATTGATAATTGCCATAATTATCATAATGATGTCTGTGATGCCGTGATAATTTAGAAAAGTCCCACTGTGTGTCTCTGTTCATCCGTCCACCCCTAATAGCTTTTGCTCCTGTTTGGTGGGAACGCTCGGATGAAGGAGAAGAGCCCAAGTGTATCCATAGGAGGAAGAGGAGTGCCATCAGCCTTCAGCCCTTATCCGAAACCAGAGAGAGCATGAAGGTGGTGGCTGCTCAGAATGAAAAGCTCCAGGAAAACAGGCTTCATGTATTTCATGGCTCACAGAATTACATGTTTTCAAACTTCTTTTTCTTCTGCATGAACAGAATTCTTGGTTTTTCAGCCAACTTTAATGAACACTTGACAAAAAGCAAAGAAGTGATATAAAAGTAAGGCTCTTTGTCAAATGTACGAGTACGCTCCTATTGACTCCAGCACAGACCTTGGTAGCACTTTGTACTCATCTTTTCTTTCTGTCAGAAAAAGGGTTTACTTCCTGGGGGGAAGAAAAACACCTTCCCTTACCATAATCAATATGGTGAAAAAAGTTTTGTCTACTGTGAAGTGCCCCTTGCCTTTCTCAAAATATTTAACAAGCCTTTTTAACTCTGAAAAGACTTTAAAAATTATAATTCTTAAAAGACCTACTTTTTTTTTCTTTTTCATCACTTACTGATTTTTTACAAGTAGTTCTTTCTATGTCATTTGTGGCAAGGTGCTTTTGACGAAGGTGTAATCGGGATGTTTGCAAAAAGTTGAAAAGTTGGTCCTCTTTGGATCAAAATAGGAAACTTGCCATTTCTTTATGTCCAATTTTAATCTGATGGGAATTCTCCACTCAGAACCATGGGCTTTGCTAGAGGCTAACCACATTCCTTCTATAAGTTTGTGTTCAGTGACGTTATATGGGAGAGATATTTTGGTCCATATAGTTAAAGAATAAATTTAGAGAATCAATGTCCAGCTCCTAATCAGCGTCTAAATGGGAAGTGCTCTTCACACTATTATTGTTAAAATAAAATTAGAAGTCAGGGCTTTTCAGATTAAAACCCAAACTGACCTCACTGCAGCTATGTGCAGCGCATAAAGCGAAGCAGATACGGCAGTCGCTGCAGTGTCAGGATCCCTGGTATCAGGAGAAGGTCAGTGCAAGCAGCAGCATATACTTAGCAGTGTATTTATACCATCGAACTTTGGCTCTCGGGATCCCCCTGCCTGGAGCTACGCGACTCTCTCTGCTGACTGCATAGGAGCTTGAATTACAAGCTTGAATACGYGTAGGTTAGATATCTAAGGTGAGAAAAGTTTTTTTCTGCCCCTCTGAAGATTGCTGCCTGTCCTCTTGTACTTGCTATTAATTACATCCTTGTTTCTATTACATATCTGTTCATTTGTGTCCCTGGTTCTAATCTTTTCACTTCCAGTCTCTCAAGAAGCCCCTCTTTCCTCTTCTGAATTGGTTCAGTTAAAAAAAAAACAACAGCTTTCCAGCTGAGGGCAAGCCAATATTTTTCCAGATGGTGCTTTAGCACTTCCAGTGTTATTTCCTGCCCCATTTTTTGTCATAGCACTTTACCTGCCTGTACCTGATACGGACTTTCACTGAATTGTGTTGTGTTTTGTTATTTGTTTGCTTTTTTTTGTGGAATAATGGCTATAGCACGCTCAGCATTCAGCAAGATGTGTGGATAGTATGGGTCAGGTCTTCCAATGCACAGTGCATTTGCCAGAAATTCCCAAATCTTCATCTGCATTTATGTGGTTCTTTCACCTAGGTCCCTCTTCAATTCTTTTGCTTTCTTTTAGGTAATGGAAATACTTTGGGTCAACTGAAGTTCTTGCCATCTTATTGTTTATTTCTTGTCCCAAATAATGAATAATAAAAAAAAGAAACCTTGCAACAATGCACAGGCAACCACACTGACAGAATTTACTTAGATTTTCATAACATTGCAGTTCCACAGGCTATTTCAATCAAACCTAGCAATACACAGCATCAGTTTAGTCAGTATTAGATTACAATTTATTTACTGAGTAGATGAAAATAGCCGTGATAGGGAAATTCTCATCTAAAGAAAATGTTTCTCCTGGAGTTGTGCAGAAATGCGTTCTTGATAATGTATTCCTAAATAATCGTCATTGATCATCCGCAGGAAAATACAAATGTCGCTGTGCATGAAGTGTGCAGGTTCTGCCAGAGTTGGTGGAATGGTAAAAATGGTGGCTGGGACATGGCATCGCCTGGATGAAGCTGGAGTTGGGGGTGGCAGAGATGTCTCRGCAGTCCTGGATGAGTGTTTCCAGGGAACTGAAGTTCTCCTCTGCCGCTGGCAGTTCTTGAGGACAAATATCTAGAGTGGCAGCCTTCCAGGAGTGCCACCAGCGGAGCTGCTGCTGCCTTGGCACAGGAGGATGTTCCAGATGATTCCCTGATGTTTTGTGAAGCTTTCTAATTTATTTTCTCGGAATCAATGATTACCTCATTATGATGACTTCACATGCCTTAATTTTTCTGGAAATTAATGATCATTTTCTCTTGAGTTTCCTGGGGACTATTTCCAGGTAACTATTTATCCTGTTCTTATTCAGCTTCATATGTGTGACTAAAAGGAAATAACCATTCTGATTTTCATGATGCAAATATAAATGAACATACACACACAAAACCCATATACATTCACATATGTATACATGCATATGTGTATACACAAGAAGACCTTCTGCAAAATAATATTTCCCAAGGCAAAGGTTCAATTTTTTTGAATCTGGCTTTTCTAATAGATTTTTTTTTTCTTTTAGAAAATATCAGGCCAGTTCTGCTGGCAGCTTTTGGTTAGATGAAAAAATTGAACATGTATTCATACTCCTTGGTTTCTGTCTTTTAGCTAGTTTCTATGACAATACTTTACCTTTCACCCCATGTCTACTTAGCTTCCTTAATAGCATCTCATGAGGGAGTTGTCAAAGGTTTTCTGAAAGTCCCTGTAAACCATCTGTCCTGTTTACAGAAAGATAGCTGAGAAAAAAAAAGCAGGCAGAAAGGACACATTAGTTGTTCAAAGCCAAACAGCAGGTTGGTTTTAGAGAACCAGGGAAGGAACCCTGGAGCCTGGCTCCTCCTCAGCTGCTCATGGCATTAGATACCACTTTCTCTGCAGAAACATGAGTGCACTAAACCAGGCAAATGCAGGTAAAAATGAGAAGAGGATAGGTGATAAATAAGTAGGCTCATTAGTTCCTGGATCAGCAATCTCCAAGCTGCTTTGGAACCTGCTTCCCGAAAACAAATCTRCCATTAATAAGGGACCTGCAGGTAAGTATATCATTAGAGTCAGAYTAGCCGGAGTTTAACGGTCCGTGAGTTCTCTCTGTACTGCATATTGTTTTACATAGAGACAGAAACTGCAGTGAGGAGCAGGGGAAGCAAAAGGAACTGTGGTGGAGGAGATGAGGTGCTATTGGGGACTCACTGCAGAAACCGGCAGCACTGTGCAAAGACGGAGGCAATGGAAAAGGGCTCAGGTGCACAGCAAAGAGCAAATGAAATGCCTGGTTCCCAGGAATGAGCATTGATCTCTATGATTAGTTTCTTATGTGACCAATATCTAACAAGCAACAGACTGGGTCCTCTACTTATCCTTCCATGTGTATATTGTATTTCGCGTGCAGGTCAACCCATCAGGTGTTGGGCTGGAGGAACCTCCCCAGACAGACACGGGAGGCTGCAGGACAAGCTGAAGAGAGAAGATAGCCTGGCTGCTGGTATATCAGACTTACGTAATTTGTGGCTGAACACATATCTGCCTGTCTTTTGACGTTTTCAAGCTGTGGGGAATGCAAGAGCTTTCTGTGAAATATGTTCACAATCACAAAAAACATTAACTATCACATCTGTGATTTTTTTAAAAGTCTGAGATTTTGGAGTCAAGCGATTACATGAGACTCTTGTTATTAACAAGTTAAAAAACATTTCTAGTCATGAAGAAAAGTGGAAATGGCTTCAAAGCATGAACTCCAGAAGGTCACACACCAGAGAGCAGTATAGGCAATTCCTTTGGTCCTCGAGGTTGTTGAGGGTGTGTGGGGGTGGCTGCGCTGCAATGTGAGATGTCTGTGCTATAATGCAGAGGTGGTGTGAAAATCAATTAAAACTCATTAAATGTTTTGAAAAAAAAAACATTTTGAAAGGAACGCAAGATAAAAATGTCCCTTTAGACTATCGTACTACACAAACATCTCCTTATCCTGGCAGAAATACATGAGTCTGAATAGACAGATCCACTTCCTCTGATCTGCTTAAAGCCCTTTTTCTTCCTTGAATGGGGTAAGAGAAAGGCATGGAGAGATATTGGAGCTCTGCATTTCACGCTTGGTCTGCTGTCCTGGGGGGCCTGTTGGAGAAGAGCAGAAAAGCAAAGAGAAGGCAGCTTCCGCGTCGTTTTGTTTATTGTGCCTCCACATCTCTTGGGGAAGAAGATGGACCAATTTTTAACCTTTTTGGCTTGCCTTGTCCTGCCAGGTCTAAATTAATGAGTGACTGGACTCAACATGTGGCCACGTTTCTGCCCTGTGAGGACTGGTACTGGCTCTTTCAAAAAGGCAAGGACTGGCAGCAACAGTCTTCGATAGTCCCATGACCAGCCCGTTTCCTGGCACTAAAGTAAATGCCAGCTTCTGTCTGGTTTGGAAGATGAATTTTAACCTCCTCTTATTTTCCAGGAGAGTGCCTCAAATGCCAGGTCATTTTTTACTAAGTTTCCCTTCTCCTTGCCTAGTGATATTGTTTCAGATTTTAGGAGCAATGGAGCATTCCCTGGTCCAGACATGAGACTATATCTATGTTGTTTTTTAAGAGCAATCTCAAGACCAAATTTTCCAGCTGTCCAAACTGTTTACCCTCAGGAGGGCAGCGGGAGCTAGATTTAGGACAAACCACTGGTGCACCAGGACATAGGATGGATGGGAGCRAGGAAACTTCAAATATATGCCCTGTGGTTTTGCAAGCATAGGAGTGAGCACCTTCCTAAAGGGCAGACAGGTCCTAGCATGCTCCATCTGCCTTGCAGTGCCATCACATGAGCAATACCATGTAGTCAAGATGATCTGAAGCCATGCCTGTACTGGTCTGCTATAAGGTGACATGGGGTTTGTAAAGAGCCTGAAGTCATCCTATGAGGCAGCACTGCCCCGTGGACCCTTCAGACCATTCTGAAAATAGCCCCTTTCAGATATCTTATAGGTGTAGCCCCACGGTCTTGCTCCCCAAGGGAGGTTATTCTGTGTGATTGGAGGGACTGCGTGAGGACTGTAGAGCAGGGGTTACATCGGGGTCTAAGTCCCTAGCAGAACTGCAAGACACCTTGGTTTGGAGATCTGTCACAAACTGGCCAGGGACTTGCATTTGGGTCTGATTTCCTGCCAGCCATTAGCACGCAAGTGCTTTATTTTTGCTCAGTGCATCCTTAAGGTGATCCATGCAGAGTGGAGCAAAAGGAAGAGCAGAGCAGTACAAGACTGTACAACTCTCACAGACAGAGGGATTGAACCAAGACCTACCACGCTGTGGGTGAACCCTTGGTAATTGGAAGCCATTAGGAAGCCAAGCTATTGGACGTAAGCAGGAAAACTTTACRGGAGCAGTTTTTAAAATGCTTTCTTCTTTTTCTCCTTGTTTTTCAAGTTCAGGGTGTTTGGAAAATGCAGCTAGAACCGTTTTGGGACAGTTGGAACGCTGTTTTCCAGAAAATATGTATTCACAGCAACCTGCTTGACTCTAGTGAGTAGACACGAAGAGGAATTTTGCATGACACTTCTCTGTGTTAAGCACATTAAGGGTCATAAATCCAGCAGAGTCCAGGACCTGGGGTTTTCTCCTACCAGCTGAAGCCCAGCCCAGGGCACCTGGAGATCCGGGTGCCTCTGTCCCAGGCCAATGGATGTGGCTGCTGCTGTCTCATTTCCAGGTCCAGCCAGTAGCAAGACCGAGCCTGCATCCCAGAGAGGTACATGCGCAGACACACAAACACGTCTGGCTGCACAAACTGCCACAGACACAGCACTGCCTTTAGCAGCACCCACACGTAACACTACCAGAACTCACATGAAACATAAGTACAGATAGCTCAGACCTGTCCTTCCTCACCAGCTGCTTGGGATTGAAGGAGAAGGGCGGGATCAGTCTTTTTTACTGTATTTTTTGTTGTTATGTATATTTTTCCTCTTCAAGTTTGTATTTCTCTCTATCTGCCTCCCCTCTCCCTGTGTGACAGGATTGCTCAGTCTGGGTGTGGGAGGGAACCACAAATTCAGCTCATCACCTCCTCCACCTTTCTTGACACGGGTAAATTTTTGTTCATTTTTTTTTGCTGCCTAGGTCTGGAGCCAAGCCTCACAGAAAGTCGGTGATGGGGCTTTAGCTAGACCTCCTCCTTCTCTGCCTTTCCTCAGATGCAGAGGTCCTTGAGTGGCAAACCTGAACAGGGCAGCATTCATCCCAACCAGGTGTGAAGTTCCTGCTTGTTTGTGTCAGTGGGTCCAGTCCACTCATGCATTCAGAGACCCCAAGAAAGCAGCCGGGCTCCACCCTCAGGGCAGGGATAAATTTTCAGATACTTCTCAGATTAAAGTTGTACRTAAACTTAAAATTAAACAGGGTCTATAGAAATTAACTATATAAAATATTGTCTTGTCCTGCAGCTCAGCTCTCTGATGGAGGTGTTCAGATGGGAATGGTCACTGGCAAACGGCCAAACATCCTACCAGAAGGGAAGGGGGTGCCCAGAGTTGGACTGGAGACACCGTAAAGGCAGCTCTGCCCGTGCACCTCTGTGAAGTGGTAAGAAGATGTGAGCTCCTCGCTTCTTACCTGGAAAATGAGTGTGGGACTGTCCCGAGGCCAGAATGGAAGTTGTTGTGGAAACAGGAAAACAAACTAAAGCTGGGGTGCTTTCACCACTGGGCAACATTTTTTCTACCTCAACTCTTTCTACTATCATCACATTGCAATCTTACAGGTACATTTTCCCCACATACGTTTTTGGGGAGGATTAAAGAGAACTGATTCTTTAAATATGGCAAAGCTGTAAAAGCAACTCACTGGGTTTTGCTTTGCTCTTTTTCTCTTTTAGCTGTCAAACCATGTTAAACCCTGAAAAATTTGCTTTTATTTCTGCAAAACTGGTTTATTGTCTCGATGCATTTTATTTTCAAAGTTGCAAACTATCTATCTTAACTGCACTGCCTTTCTCTCATGGGTTGCACCAAAGCATTGGCATTATGATTCCCACACTAGGGATGATGCTTTGGCCCAAAGGCTGACTTGTTGAAGGTCTATTTTCTTTCAAAGTGCTTTTGATATGAGTGCAGCAACAATATGGTATATTTTAAAGTCATTGGGTCTTCCCAGATGCTCAAGCCTGTTAATTGTGTATTTTTTAGATATAGCCTGCTAACAGCTAAATGGCGTTTGGGCATTGTGCAATTTCTCAGAATCATATTTTCCTGGCAGCCAGCAAGAGTACGTGTATTTTTCTGGTTTTGCTTTTTAAACTGAAAGCTCATCTAGAATTGGACTTTGACTTTTACAGAAATGGCTTTTCACATTTTTGGAGCTGAGGGTCGTTTATGAAAACTAGCAAAGCCCCAGACCTCACTGAGTCAGAGCGGTCCTTCTCCTTTTCCATCCTTCTCTTCACCTCAGCCAACTTTGGATTGATGATTTCCCTCCAACCTTCCTCTCTCCACCTTCAGCTGCTGACACCATCTCCCCTTGCTTTTGACATATTTCTCTTTGGCTTTAGCAGTACCAGTAAATCTGTCCAACTACTGCAGACTGCCGGGAACCTCTGTAGCTCAGGAAATGCCATGTGGAAGCCGAGTCTTGGCGAGGCTCTCCCTTGGTCTGCGCTGCAGCCAGCCTGCAGCACGGTGGTACGGCACCCATGAGGCCACCTGCGCGGGGTGCAGGACGGGATTTCACTCTCAGGTTTGCTGCTAGAACCGGCACTAATGCTGCTTTTTAGGTGTGAATGCTTCTGATGTGCTGGTGAATTAGTCCCGCTCCTGCTGGTCTTGGTTTCCCCAAAGGCCAAATCCTCCCCAAAGAGTTGAGGTGGAGGAAGAGGCACAAAGATGCGGCCAAAAGATGCTGCAGGACGCCCTGCTTGAGAGGTCATTCAGCTTCTGAAAGGGGAAGCTCACACACTCCTAGGCCAATCAGATAAGAAGGAAAATCAAATTAAATGTTCTAAGGATGTTTTATCAAGTTTCGTAAAAGCAGATAAAAAACCCCATCTAATTCCAAAGATAAGTGCCAAGTGCTGCCCGTGATTCACCATCCCAGCACTGAAGTAACGGAAATGAGTAACAGTCCTGCAGCTCTAGACTGCAGCTGATTTTAGGTGTTTTCTATAAATCTGCTTTTAAATAAATTGTGTTTGGAACCTATTTTTTCAAATATTGATGGTTATGTGTCTTGCAGTGGAAGAGAAGACAATCCACTTTAAAACCCCTATTTAAGCTGGTCAGTTCACAGTTTTGCTCTCCACTGAGCAGACCTAGAGCTGCTTAGCTGTGTATCCTAGACGTTGAATTGCTGTAAGTCGATGAAGAGTTRCTTTCAGCTTTTCACAAATATGATTCCTGTGGTTATTATGGGATGTGGGCTGGCTTAATAGTAACCTGAAGGGAGTGGGGCCAGACTGCAACTGCAAAGTGGGAAGATACTTGATTTGGCTAAGCCAAGTGAGGAGGAGGAGGAAGGTCAGGATCCTTAGGACACCAGGTTGAGGAGATGCTGCAGTGGTGTCTTTCCAAAGCACGACTTACACCACCCTATGTATTGCCCTGGGTCAGCTCACCTAAGGTTGTTTTGGCACTGGGAGTCCTAAGGTTTTTGGGAGGCTGCGGTAAATGCCTCCCTGTGGCA
Source organism: Phoebastria nigripes (assembly GCA_035582835.1). Taxonomy (NCBI): domain Eukaryota; kingdom Metazoa; phylum Chordata; class Aves; order Procellariiformes; family Diomedeidae; genus Phoebastria; species Phoebastria nigripes. The sequence continues at coordinate 971,900 of JAYKAV010003432.1, forward strand.
TAGCTAGTGCCTGGCTGCCCTGGGGSAATCTCTCCGGGGGGTCCTCCCCCATGCTGGCATGAGGACAGCTTTGCAAAAAGAGCTGCTTCTTCCTGAGGCAAGACAGGTCCTAGGGGATGGAGAGAGATTCCTAAATTTGATAAAGCCTTTGACTGGAAATAGTTTTTGCTGGTCACAATAACAATGTTTACAAAGAAAGGAAAGAAACAAGAAGCTCTATTGTCAGATGTTTGCCGATTCCCCCTGAATACACTATGGGAGTTACACAGGGACATTTCATCCTTGAGAAAACATTACCCTTGTAGTGCAGCCAAGGTCACCGGCTTGCATGAATTAACTGTCATGTCAGCTCTGGTCAGGGGCGTGATGTGAACTTAAGCACCTGACTTCTCTGATGATCTCTACATTTTGCCTTCACRCCTGAGCGTATCTTGCCCTTTCGCGCTGCCTCCTCTCCACCTCCCCATTGCTGTTTAGAACTGTGTGTTGTCCTCGCTCATACGTAGACGGTATGGACTGCACGGGCCAAACCCAGGGGCGGAGGCCATGAAACATGGGAAGGACTTCTGGGACTCTTTGAGGATAAAAATAAATGATCTGGCTATGAAGGCAGGCAGGGATTTAGAAAAGCTGGGCTCAGATTTTGCTTTGTAGGAGCTGATTCCGTGATGCTTCAGCTCTTGCTGTGCCTTTGCTTTCATTTTGTACGAATGTGACAGTAACACTCCTGTGCATGCCTGGCTTTCCTGTGCCTGGACCCAGTGATGCTCACAGCCTGGAAGGGTGAGGCTTCACACTGTAGCTGGACCTATCCAACTCTTTCCCAGGCATTTTGAGTCTTGCCTTCTGCCAGCCTGAATGCCAGTTCAGCTCAGTAATCCAGCAGTAAGGGAGAGTCTGGGAGAGGAAAAAAGATGTTTTCTGCTGATTAATGAGTTGAAGGAAGAAGGGATATCTCCCAGGACAGAGCAAATTTCCCCTTTAAGCAACCAACTTACAGCCGAGCAGATCTGAGGTGTCATACAAAGGACAGCATGAGGCCCGGCGGTTGTCCCAGACAGCAGAACAGGGACCCTCCTGTCACCATCACCTCTCTCTGCACCGCCGTTTGCCCATCCTGGGCATTGTCCTTCTGAGAGCAGCATCTGACCAAGGGATTTGTTTTGGTCGCTCATCTCTGCGTGTTCCTCACCCTTACCTCCTCCCCTGCAACCCCAAGTCTTTTTGCACTTACTAATAAAAACATGGTGTGAACTTTGAAGAGGTTCTTGCTGTGTTAGCAAACAGGGCTCTAAACAAGAAGCCACAGGGCAGGCACCTGTCTGAAAATTAAAGGTAGGAAGCAGATACWGGGAGGAAAAATGAAATGGTTCTTCTCCCAGCCCAGCACAAGGCTGTTCCTGGGAGAGCACTTGCCCGGGAAGAAAAGCCACTCAGATATCTTCTGTAGGATTTTTCAACAAGGCTCCTTCCTTCCAGCATGTGGTAGTCAAAGGTGGCTGATCAAACCAGTGCAGCTTGCCCATRCACAGGCATGCTGAAACCCCATCTTCCCAGGTCCAGGGGCTCCTCCACCCCAGGTACACTCTCCCAATCACATGGTGGCTATTCCAATGCATAGAAGGCTCTGAGCTCTGACCGCCCTTCATTTCCTAAATTGCAAGAACCTGATGTAATTCAGAGGAGTCTCAGATTGCACTAGTCTTGCCTCAGAGTCCTGCCCAGTTTATTAGCTCAAAGGAGGATAAAAAGTCACATTTCTATCCCCTCTATTTTCTTGGCTTTATCAACACGCTTCAAGCGCAGATGAAATTCTGCTCAGGAAATATTTTAATATAACACTATATATATATTTGTTTTATTTCCTAGATTTTTATTATTACTCTGTGCCTTTTCACAAATAAGGAAGGAGTACGCTGTCAAGTGCTGCCAATTGCACTAATGTAGGAAGCAGAGAGTGTTGAATTTTCCCCAGGTTGATACTTGGGAACAAATTCCCTTCACTGGAAGAGGCAGCCCTCTGCCCATGGTAGGTCAGTGACCAGGCGTATAATTGATGTTTAGGGTATGCRGGGCCTTCTCTGAAAAGAGAAGGTGAAAAAATTAGGGTTTCCTCCTGTCTGTAGATGTCTTGTTTCAAGTGTGGCCATGAAATCAATGTTCGTATCAATATTTGTGACTAACCAGAGTCCATTAMAAAACCAAACATTTAAAAGAAGAGGAGCGTGAGTGCCAGCAGGCGATGCTGTGTGCGGGGAGCTGCTGGGGTGGCAGGGGAGAGGAGGACCCTTCACCRGGGTGGCCTTGGCCACCTCTTCTTSCCTGCAGCGTCATGCCAAGAGGTGAAAGATGGCATTTTCAGGCAAAACTTAACCTTCCCTCACACCACTGTGGGACTTGGGGCACCTCCATTTTCTTTGTTCCTGGTGAGTAGGAGGGACAGGGGGAGAGGAGCCTCTCATGCCTTTGAGGAGGATGCTTCCTGTGTGTTACAGCCGAGGCTTCGTCACGCAGCGGCCTTCGTCAGTATGGCCCCAAACGCCCGGCGATGTGCTGGGGATGTTCGAGGGTTTTGTGGGGGRAGCGCGCCTGCACGGCTCTCCATGGCAGAGGCCCCCGCGATTGCCCCCCGCGTCTCATGGCGCTGCTGGGGGTGACCACCTCCGTGGGCCCCGGCGTGGGGTTGCAGGGCTGTTTTCTGACATCAAACGCAGCTGGACGCAGGTACAAGTGAAACCGCAGGGAAACCCCAGCCTCAAGCCCCCCGCCGCACCCCAGAGGCCCTCCCATCTGCTCGCGCTGCTCCTTCCCGGGCCAGGCAAGGATCTTTCCCAGCTTCGAGACCTCCATTCAATTTTCACGCGTTGTCTTTTATTATGGATATAACCAGCATAAAATAAGATAGACTTTCCCCGTTATTATTAGAGGTGATAATTTGCAGCCTAAGTGTGTTGCCATGGAGATGTGAGAAGCCCCCGAAGAGGGAGGCCGGGCGTTGCGGCCTAATCCTGAGGTGATTTTCAATAGCACCAGCTGTCCTGGGGCTGAAAGGCATGGCAAATTACACCATTATTGGAGGGAAACAGGGAGGCTAAGCTAATTATTTGTAGGCTTTAGACACAGGTGTTCATAAAAGCGGGGCCGTGTGCTCCTCATCAAGGCCGGCTCGGGAGGGGGGAGGCCCGGCGGGAGGCCCCGGCCCTGATTTCAATCACAAAGGGCGGCCATGGGCCTGCAGCCGCCATGGGGCTTCACTGCAGGTAAATGTGCCTCGGTGGAGGCGCTCGCTGCTCTCTGGAGAACTGTCTTTTTTTTGCTTTATGCCCTCTTTTCCTAATGTTTTTCTGGGAAATGGTGTTGGAACCTGGTGCTCTGGGGGTGTGCTGGGGCTGAGCTTGTGGGGTGTGYGTGTGTCGGCAGTTGAGGCCTCTGGGGAGGGCCTGCTGCTGTGCCGTTATTGCAAAAAAATAGTTATAATTCAGTGTTTTGGTCTTTCGTACCAGGCAGATCTGCTGGTCTTGCTTTTGGGGGCTTGGTGAATAACATGTGTGTAAAACTCTGCTAAAACAAATCGTGCCCTTTTATCGAAACAGGTGTAACTTTGCCTGGTGAAAGCTTTGGTGTTTATTTTTTTTTGCCTTCAGTGGATGTACTGATGAGTGYAAGATAAGCATATACAACTAAAATGTTTTGAGACTAGAAAATAACAAGCTTATTACAAGCAAAATAAGGAATCTGACACAGGGAAACAGCATGGTTTCTTGGTGAGGAAAATGCGTGTCTGTATGTTATGTTTATGTGTGCGTATGAAAATATTTTTATTGAAATATACTGGCTAGGCTCATTATTGCTTTTACGGAGTTGTTCTGTGTTTCAGGTTTTGAATGCTGCTTCTGAACCTTGAAACAGGATTTAAAGTATCCATCTCGGATACTGTAAAACTTAGATATTTTGGGGTATTCTGACATCATGATATTAAAACGTGTGAGGCTGGGAAACTTGTAACTCCGCTCTGCAGGCGAGGAACTCGGCAATGGAGGCTAAAACTTGGTGAAATGACCCCTGTGAGCATGTGGCTCAGCCCCTGCCAATGTGGTGGGGCCCTGGTGCTCCCAAAGGGGGAACTCGGTGCAACATCTTGTGATGGGTCCTGGACAAAATGTATTTTGCAAGAATTCAAGTATGACCAAACCGAAATGTTTTGGGAACTTGCATCTATTTCATTAAAGAAGGGAAATGTTAATTTTGTCAAAACTGATCATCCTCCTAAAGAAAAAACTTTACACAAGCTTTTTAAAAGTGTGTTTTGAAGTTTCCTTTGCCTTTACTTAAGTTATTAATCTTAAAGCTTTTTTTGTTTTATGTTGATTTTAAAAATATTTGAGCAAGTAAAAACCAAATTAATTTTGGCTAATTGCCAGGTAAACTTTCTGTTTGTTGCAACCCTAATGAGTGCTTCCTGAAAAAAATGCAGCCTCTTAAAAATACTTCAGAGAAAAATATGTTGTCTCTTGGGGCAATCTTGGCCAACAAAGCTGCGCCTTACTCAATGTCTGACCAAAAATCTCTGGTGGCATGGGGATTTGAATCTGAATTTCCTAAAGCTGGTGGTTGGGCTTCTGTTACCAGAGGATCGTTGTTTTTCAGGTGTGGTTTCAGCATGTCTGTGCCAGGTGGGGTGTGTGTTAGGAGTAAACATGAATGCTTGCGGGCTGAAAGCTTACYGGCTGGCATAAACCTAAGAGAGCATCCCCTGGAGAGCACAGCAAGGGGAATTTTCTCTGTCTCAGACGATGTGTTTACTCTGTAAATGTACTGTTTCTCTTGGCTAGAGCTTTCAGATGCGYGGAAAAATAAAGGATACCAGGGATTGGTACATGCTTCAAAGTCTAAAAAAAGTTATGCGGTGTTTTACATTGTTTTTTCTATAAGATAACTTTATCAGAATACTGGATCGGTTGCTGTTGGGAAGAACCCATGACCGTGCAAGTGTATGCTCAGATTGTATTGTAAGTTAAATCCACATGGTGTTTTATGTTTCATCTTTTTACTGTCTTTCAGAATAACGCTACAAATTGATGTGAGGTCATGTATCTTCCCCCAAGGTTAACAATTGAATTTACTAGTACAACCTATGATCGTCTCTAATGTACCTTTTGAGGGAGGAATTCAATATCAAGTTCAGGATAGGTTATTCAAATCAACAGTTGAGGCCACAATTTCTTACACTTTGTATTTTTATAGCCTTTTAAAAAATAAAGCGTTGCATATTGTTAAATATCAAAGTACCATAAAAAAGTTCACACTTGATAGCTTCAAATAGCAGAGTGTAGGCTGACATGGCCAATTACTTGTCTTCCAAATAATAATACCATAATGGATTCATCACCTTGCTGCTGTGATATAATGAACTAAGAAACGTTGTCGTTTTTATGCGCTGTGTAACACAAATATATTCACAGTGCAATAAGGTTAGTACTGGTAAGTGTAAGCGTTTGTTATATACTCGCGTGCCCCTAGCACTTTGTGAGTAGCCTTTAAGCATTTACAGCAATCTCTTTCGTAACTTCTCAGGCAGCACTACTGCTAGCTTTCAGAGAAGGGTGGCTGCTGTTTATGAAGTGAGGGAGATATCTGAATCTCTGAATAGAGGCTGTGTCTCGACAGTGCTGAATGTAGTTTTAAGTGTGGGTTTTTGCATGCCCCCAGTTGTAAATGGGACCGCCACAATCATTAGTACTAAAAATAATGCTGAAGTTCCCAAACGGCCCTCAGCCAAGCCTACCTGGGCTAAGCTTTTGTGAATATTCCTGGGTTGGATTTTCAGGAAGGTTGTGAAGGGGAGCAAGTGGGATTTCTGGGTTGCATGTGTGCCCTGCGTGTCAAGCTTTGCAAGCAGAAGCAACTTACATATTGGTGTATCTCATGGTTTGGAGACCTGTCAAGAGAAATCTTAGCTTATGTTTTTTCTCCCTCTCTATTGTTTTCCTCTGAATTATTGGCTGTGTGCATTTTATTAAAATGGGAACATCTGAAACAAGCAGGAAGAGAGCATGACATGAGCTGAGAAAAACCAGTGGAAAGCTATGTCAGGTGGGTTCTTGTGGAGTTCATCAGGACAGAGTCTGGGTTTTGAAGCCAAGTTCTTCACCATGGTATTGCTTTACTGCTGTGTCACATATGGGCACCTAGAGAAATAAGGGAAGGAGGATTTAAAGCTGTTGTTAGGGCGGCAGATGCTCTTTTCCTGCACTCTTTTGTGTTCAGCGTAGCGTGTGCTGTTCTTACAATGTTCTTTTTAGACTTTGAGATGTTGTAGCAGTTGCCAGATAAAATCGTATGTTAAAAAGCAAAGATGTTTCATTAGAAAAAGAAAGAAAAACGCAGTAAAAAGTGATGAGCTGGCAGTGGCACTGTGGGGGGGCTGTGATCCTGTTAGGGGCTCACTGTTTAACAACAGCCCATGCACGGAAACAGGGAATTGGCCCTTCCAGACATGCACGGCTGAAGGGGCAGGATGAGCTGTGGCAGCTGGGACCTGGGGGCATTCTCTGTGGGAAGGCCCTGGGAGGGAAGAGGGGTGCTGGAGTAGGGGATGCTGCTTTGAGGCAAGTCACAAATCACTGGAGCTCAGCCTCACTGAGGCCCTTTGGACCTATTTGAGCCTTGGTGTGACATATTGTGTGCACGGTGGTCTTTTAGTTCGTGCTTTGGTGCTTCATGCTCTGGGTGGTGATGTCCAGGGATGGCCCCTCTTTGGGTGCCCGCCATCAGCTGACTTCAGCAGTAGTGGATTGGCACAAGACTAATTCCATAGGAAGAAGAAGAAAAGAAAAAATGCTTTGTGTGGATGATAAACTGCATTTGGTGCTGGTGAATCCCCAGGGTCTCATCCCCGCAGGCCCCAGGCCAGGCTGCCTGTGCCTCATCTGTGCTAGCATCATGCCACCCAATTCTGCTCCGTGCCCAGCTGGCCTTCAGCTGCAAGCCCCATATGGGGAAACCCAGGGAAGGCAGAGCTGCTGTTGCAAATTAGAAGGGTCCTGATGACAAATTTCTTTGCAAAGTGCAAAGCCAGCGATGGGGTCTATTTTGAGGGCTCATCAGTGCGGTGCGAGCTGCGATCTGGCTTGGCGCTTAAGTGCCTGGGGAGAAATGAGGGAGTTCCTTTGAAACTAAAGGCCCTATTTAAACCCAATTCGTTGTACTATTATTGTGGTTGCTCCTTATTATTGGGCCTTCTGCTGATTGTATTCAGCCTGATAAGCAATTATTGTTAAAATGAGCCGTGAGACAGCGTGCAAGTGATGAACGGTGCTTGCAGGTAGATGGCAAAGCTACAGTACTGGGCAGTGGTTAGTGTTTTATTTGTCTTTACTTAAATGTGAATAGTTGATACTAATCAGGAGACCGTTCTGCCCCTAGATACGTTTTCAGTTCATTACTTCTCTGGGCACAGCACAGTGCTGTTATTGTTTAAAGAATGAATCAATTGAGTAGTGTTGCTGGTGGTTTTTATCATTTTCTTTGCTATGAGAACATCTCTGAAGGGCACTGCTTTCTCTGCTTTCATATTTCAGCCTAGTCTGGAAGGAGAAATCTTGTAAGATATGATTCTCTGCAGCTGTGCAGGGTATGTAGTTGCTTACTGCTCTGCAAGGTTGATGTGGAAAACTTCTGCTCTTTTTTTATTTTTATTTTTTCCTAGTTGGGTAAAGACAATGCAGAACAGCAGCAAGAATCATGGGATTTGCATGCTAAATGCCACTTCAGTGCTGGTGGAAAAGCGAGAAAACCATTACTGACGACTAATAAACGGAAATATAATCAGCCTTATGAGTAGTAGAAGGCAAATAAAACCTAAAACCTGGGCAACACATAGCATGGTGACAGCAAAAGAGCAGGTGTTTGGAGGATCCTGGCTTTTGATTGTGGCTCTGACACTTTGTGTGATTTTTCTGTAAAGTACTTGACCTTCTCCTGCCTAGTTAACCCAGCTGGAAAATTAGGGAAAGAAAGCAGAAACCTCAGTGAAACTCAGATAGCACATCTGATCTGAAGTCTCCTGGGAAAAGGGTTTTACAAAAACTGTGGTGATATTAGATGTTCATTCTTTAATGCTTCCTCACATAGTATTGCGTGCCTGCGAGCGAGAGAGGTTAGACTCACCACAAAGAAATATAGAGAAGCAATTTTTAAACAAGCCGTCTGATCGGCTGTGGGTACTACATCAAAGTCACTGCCTAGTTTTAGCTTGTAAGGATTTCCTTCCCTACTGAAGGGTGAGCCTCTGTAGGTTTTGTTTTAACGTGGAGTAAGTATATGCAATTGATTGACCCTGCGGCAGATGCTTCTTGCTGTCATATTTGACACAAGGTTGACTTTTCTCAAATTTACAAGTTGAAAACAGCAGTTTTCTATAATTCTCCATAAGCAAACATATATAGCCCAGGACCAGCTGCTGCTGCTGTTAATAGACGCCGACATGTCCATGCAGCCGGGTGCCTGCGTATGCATATCCCCAGGGAACTGAAAATAATGACAGCTAAACTACAATCACTGTCCCAGCGTTGCAGCTTGGCTCACTCAAACCACTCCCTAATAATAGTATTACTTCATCTTGGACCATTTAATCTCATCTATAATTTTAAATGGGAAAGCTAGTTAAAGCCACAGTGTTCTCATTTGGTGGATGCAAAGCTGCGGTGAGCTGCTTTGCCAGAAAGGGGGTCTGGTGTGTACAAAAAGCTATCGCTGCTCCTACTGGAACCCAAGAGGCACATCCATATGGCTCAGGGCCATGCTGCTTTTTGTCTCTTCCCATGCTAGTAATAAAACAGTACCTCATTTGTCCCTGGTTGGCTTTCACCTGCAGCCTCATTGACATGAGACCTCAGAATGAAGTTGTGGCTTCCGTTAGAAATAGAAAGGGCTCTTATGATAAATGAGGTGGAGACAACTTGAGCGGCAAAATTGTTTGAAATAAGCTCTTAGCTGGGTTGAAATAATTGTAGCAAGTACAATGCTCACGGCAGGGCACCTCCTTTGTAATTTGCAAGGGACAATGACATTTAAATGCTGGGAAATACAAGTATCCAAAAACTAAGCGATGGCACAATTTAGGCTGAAGCCACTGGAGTTGGTGAACAAGTACAGCGTAAGCACATTTCATGTGGCTCTGAAGAATACAGATGGCTCATAATGCTCCCTAGCTACCTCTAGAATCTGCAGGATATGGTTTTTAGCTTAGTTGTATAATTTTTATTCTCAGTACCAAGTTTTGATTATTGCTTGAAATAGTCCAGAGTCACGTAATTGAAATTTGAGAGGCTGTATCTGCTAAAAAACCCTAAATCCTGAAGAGTGCTGGGGGGTGGAAGGAAGGTATAGTGAAGGGACAAGAGGGTGAGGGCTAAAAATGCTGAGGAAGGCATAGTGTAAAAAAGGGGTTCTTGGGGCGTTATGAGTGAATAACAAGTTTTGTCTACATAAACATTTACTGGAAGTACGGTCATTCTGGGGTGGGAGTTTCACTTGTGGCACGCTTGCTCCAGCATAAAAGTACCATCTTCCTGCTTATTTAATCTCCCTGTGTCCAAAGAAATCCTTTACTCTTTCTGGACATGGGAATATCAATGTTTATATGAAGTGGTAATAATAAGACTCCCTGCTTTATATGGCTGCTGAAGTATTGAATCCTACTACAGTGGAGATGAACTCAAGGCAGAATATTCGATATGTTCCTAGTCAAGGATCTATTTTTTTTCTCCCTGTAGTGGAAACAGCATGCCCCTTCCTCCTGAAGACAGATTTGGCTCTCTGTCCACGTTCTCTGCAATAATCCTGCAGGCTAAGCAGAACCCAGATGCAGCAACAAGAAGGCCCTGCTCTGGAGCTCTGTCCATGCCACAGCCTGTTTGCACGGCGTTGGGGTATTGCATGCTCTCTCTAAATCTGCAGGTAGCATGGAACAAAATGGGAGGAGGTTTTACTGGGATGTCCCTGTACATGAGTGATTTTTGAGCAGTGGGCAGTTGGTATCACTTGTGTATATTCTCACCATTACCTAATAACCCACCAGCTCAAGCCCGAGGAAAGCGCAAAAATGCTTCAAAGGTCCTTTGGCATTTGTCCTTCTTCTGATGTCGGGTACAGCTGGAAAGCTGAACCTCCTCCTTTGCTGTTCCGAGCGGCATCTCTTACTTTTTTCCTTTTTCTTCTTCTTTTTTTTTCCTCCTTGTACTTGCCAAAGCAAATCTCAGCAAATCCCTTCTGAACTTGCAGTGCCGGCAGGCTTTTATTTTATTTCATATTTTTTCCTGAAACACCCTCTTTGTTTCTCATGCTTAACTTGAGGGAAGGACAACTGATGCTCAGTAGTCTTAAAGAGGTCTCATCCTTCCTATAAGGTGTTGACTACAAGGTTGATTTTGGGGTAAGACACTGGCCTGTCAAACGCCTCTTATGTTCCTCCATAGTTACCATGGTTTGTTGCTGCCAGTGACTGCAGTGGGTGATTTCTTCTTCACCCAGTAAGACCTCAAGATTTAGGGAATCATGCCCACTGCCTCCCTCACGGGAGCTGGGAGGGGAGATGTGGACAGAGCTGCCAGAGACAGCCGAGTGTGTCAGGAGTCCCAGTGTGCAGGCAGTGAAACCCAGCCACCATCCCCGTTGGGGCAGCGCCCTCCTCCAGCTGGCAGGTTCTGGTGCTACTGCAATTCATGTTTGTGCAAGAGATTAGGATGTGTGCAGGCAGGTGCTGAAGCAAGGCTAACCTGTGAGCTGGCCTGGCTTTTCTGTGTGTCCACAGCGCTCGGAGTCGCAAAAGGCAGGAGTTTGTCCTCAAGGGACACTGACTTGTGCCGCATGCTGGACTGTTGCACTTGTACCACAGGCATAGTAGTCTGCTTGTAGAATAGAATAGTAGAAAGGATTATCCTTTAATGTGAAGTGTCAACCTGGAATATTCAGGAATAAAAATACAACTTTTTGGGGGGAAGGAGGAAGAAAAAAGGAAAATGGCATGGTTTTGTTTAAAAGCCTAAAAAACCATGGGAAAATATTACCTAGAAACATTCACAGAGAGGAGTGTAAGCATAACCGAGGTGATTTTGTTTACAAATCTAAACAAGCACTCGTGGAATTTCATTGCGATATTCCCCCAGCTCTAGTTGTGGCTGACCTGTAGGTTCACAATAGTCATTCTGCAGTCAAAACATGTTTATCTAATGTTGAACTCCTTGATCTCGCTCGCGGAGTGTGCTGGGAACTCCCTATAGCGAATTATTAATCATTTTGGAGATCAGCTTTGCTCTGAGAATTTTCCTGTTATGGGAATTGCATTTTATATGTTGCAATGTACTGAAATGGTTTAGGGTTTTCTTGTATCACAAAGTTACCCTGTTACCTTCCACATTTGTTAGACCATCTGTGAAAGTCCCTCCTGTCCTGATTGCTGCACTGATCTGGAGTAGCGGTCTCTGCCATGTGGGCTTGGAAGACCTGACAGCCTAATAGAAGCAGCAAAGGACAGGGGACAAGTATGTCACAGTATTCGGTCTGTACGTTGTGTTAATGATGGCAAATGTTACGGAAGGCCCACAATTTTTTTTATCACATGTCTTGATTTAGTTGAACTGATCAAAGTAAACGTGCAGTCAGCAGCAGATCCCTGTCAGTCCAGCTGGCCAGCACAGGTTTGCGTTGCAGAACGGGGAAACTGAGAACAAGAGGAAATGAACCTTTCTTGCAGCAAAAGGAAAGATTTCCCCCTGCCAGATGATATCTTGCCTGCAGAAGTTAAAAGACAAGAAAATGTTTAACCATCATCAGGATAGCAAAGTTTTACTGTTTTTGTCTTTCTTTCTTAATGCTAGGGTAGCAAGTTCAGGGAAAAAAAAGCATTATTTGTGCAGCATATGCTTAAGAGTACTCATGAGCTGAACTCACTCGTTCATTTTACAAAATCTTATTGTAATTGCGTGTAATTTCATCAGTCTTCAACTGATTGCTGAAACTCTTCAGCCTAACGTGTGCTGCAGACTGGATTTTTAATGACTAATTCAACAGGAATGATTTAGGCATTTGAGAATAATTTTTATGGGGAAAAATATCTTCTTCCATTTAATAATGATCTGCAGCTGGCCAGCAGATAGGATTTTGTTGTTTGTACTTTTTGTTGTTTCCCTGGCAATATCTATTCTGGACATAGGTATGAAGCTCTCCCAGGGAATCAGTCTCCATGTTGACATATTAACGTATGAGGCTTTAGTAGCTGGAGCCTCTGAAGGTTTCACACTTGAGAACCAGAGGCCAGAGTCTGTTGTAGTCTCACACAGCCAGCACGGAAAGGGATTAGCCGGGCTGCTTGCCACGCGTTTCATGAGCTGACCAAGAACATGGGGAACTGTATTGGTGCTGATAAGGACAGCAGGGTGGGAACAGTGCTCTGGGGCACGGGTGGGATAGAGTGGGCAATCAAATGGGAGACAGCAGGGAGAAGGTTTAAGGCTGGGGAAGGCAGAGACCTCCGTAACAAGAAACTGCACGTTGCCAAAAATCAAGGTGGGCCAGAGTTGAAGACATCAGCTTTGGTGAGTACAGGGCCAGGCTATCTACCCACTCTTGCCAAATGTGGAATTATCGACTCCTGTCACTAAGTGCCTCTGAAACCCCTTGGGTATGTCTTGCCCTTCCCTCTCATTCACCTCAGCTGATAACTCGGTGTCTTAGCCTGTTCTATGGAGGTATTGGTGTTCCAGTGTGGGGACTCAAATGAGACCCCCCAAATCCTAGGCAACTGCATCCAAAATGTATTTTTAAAAACTGTGAAGTTACAAAGAGGTGTTAAAAAAACTAAAATGTGCCAGAGCAAATGTTTTCTGCAAGACAAAGTTGGCTTCTTGCCAGCATGCACTAGGGTGGGTTTTGTCCCCCCCTAAAATTTAGCTGTTTAGTCTCCCACTATCATGGACAAAAGTAGGCATCCCTAGAACATGATTAATTTTTTTTTGATGGATTATAAATTGTCTAGGCAGCTAGTTAGACAGGATACCTATGGTGTGGATCGTGGGACTAGCAGCAGAAATCTACAGGGTTCCCTAGGGTCCCTTTATAGTCAGCAGAGAGCTTGTTAATGTAACAGTGGACCATCTAGAAAGGGTCAAATGAATTGCTCCCTCGAAGTGTCTGGTTCTCTCCACTGCCTAAGTAGTAAATGTAGAAATGTGTCAGAAGTAGAAAGCTGAATCTCAGTGGGGCTGGCTCCCCCCAGGCTCTGCAGGGCCACCTCGCTCTTTCTCCGCCAGATGCCCGTCTCCCCCTGCACATGGGATGAAGGGCCCTGAGCAATGTGTGGTGGCATCTATCAGCAGGACTCTGGCATCCTTTGTGGCCCTGTCAGAGAGATGTGTTAAGTGCAAGGTGATCAGCAGGAGCAAATGGATAGCTTTGTGTGTGAGACTGGAGACTGCCTCCGGGAGATTGATCTCATCCCTGTTGCTGCTGCTGCGTTCAATGGGATGATGGGAAAATTGTTTAAAACTTGCCTTTTATGGGTATTTTCTCCTTTTTGGGGCCCATGTCCGATTTAAGACTGCAGGATCGAATTGAAGTGCCATGTTCCAGGAGCTGCAGAACTTGGCAGGAGCCATGATTCAGACACCCAAGGCGGTCTGTGATACTGGGGTATTTTGAAAAATTATGTCATAGGCAGCTCAGGCTACACCCCAAAATAAAGTCAATTTTTCAGCTTGATCTCTCTGCCTCGGTGAAGCAGAGATGCTAACAGCCTCTAGCCTCCTTGGTTGTTGTAAAACTAAATAATATTTGTGAAGAACTTAGATAGTGGAGTCATGAGCATGGTATAAAAGCTGTGAGGAAACTAATAATCCTGTCTTCAGGGTATTTAATAAAAAATGGAGAAAATGCTATAAACGGGAGCACTGCAGCTCAAACACATGTTACAAATAGTGATAAACAGTGCTTCACCCTAGAAACATCTCTCTCTCTTTATATTGCTTAATAACTGTGTGAGACATGGACAAGGTGAGTTGTGTTTATCACTACATATTTTACTCTGATTTTTTTGTTTGTTTGTTTTGGAAAAAGAAAACAACAACAACAACAAACCCCAGCCCACAAAGGTATGCACGTATCAGTAGGTAGGAGTGTTAAGTGTTACTTGTTTTTACCTCGATCAGCGTGAGAATTACAGCTTCTGAAAGGTCAGATATAATGCGTTCCCAGGGTTTTGCCCACAGCCCATGTTATGGCTTCAAGAGATGACAGATGTGCCTGGTAGCAGGGCAGGGGAGGGTGGGCTGAGCAAGGCTATGATCAGGACAGTGTGTAGGCAGGGTGTTTGGAGTATCCTGTGGGAGAGGACCCATTGGGACTCAACTGCACGAAGAGTGGCATGGACTAAGTGGCACTAGTTTCCCTGGGAAATGCTCCCCATCTTTCCCTGCCTGTTAAAATACATCTGTGGGTATCATAGTCATTAAACAGGTGGCCTGCCATGCCGGTTCCTTCATTTTCTGGAGGAGGATTGGCATCCCTCACAACCACTTGGCATAGTGTTTTATCTCAGAAGTGGATACGGCTTTCGGTCACTTGTGTAGATTCACAAAAATGGATCAGAAATCTGTAACTACTAAATGAGTGCTCAGTTTGTGTAGAGAGGTCCTGGTCACCAAGCTGGTGAGCTTTCCCAGCAACTCTGAAAGTGTTACTGAGCTGCTGCAGGTCTGATGGGGAGTGCTCCTGACCATTTGGATGCTGCTGTGGGAGTAAGAGATTTGCTGACATCTCCTTGGCAGGCAGTGGTGATGGGTCTTGCCCCACGATAACCCCACCTGACTCAGGAGCACTGTGCTTTCCTCTTAAACTTGTGCATGTTGACTGGAAATTCACTTTTTTTCAGTTAAAAACTATTTTGGTATTATTTCACATAGTTTGGTACCTTGTTTACCCTTACTGCTAGCTGAAAATATTTCACACTGTTTGGTGCCTGATGCTGCCCTTTAGTGAGGAGCTGGTAATGTTCACTCCTGCTCTTCACTTCTCCTCCCAAAGCTGTTGTGTGCTACAAGGCAGCTGATGCAATTACCTCAGAGATGGCCCTATTTCACAGCAGTTGCAATGGAGCCTGGCATATAGCTTGTGCCTGTCTCTGTGTGTGGATCCTTTGAGCTAAATAATATTTATATACATTTAAGAGTAGGTATTTATGTTGATAATGTAACTGACTAAGGGTAAAACTGCCAGGAGAAATATTAAATTGCAGCTCAGACCACTGTGCCTGGTGTTTGTAGTGATGCTTCAGCTGTTGACTGACTTAGCAAAGGAAGAGCAGAGAGGCAGCGGTAGAGATGCATTTGCAGTCACTCCATATCATCTTTACAGGTAGATGTGAGCAGTCGTAAGTTGGGCACAGTGCCTCGCAAGAAGAGATGTGTTGCCTGTCAGTGGTTCTCATTACCTTTTCCACTAGAAAATGACACTTCTGATGTATACCGTAAGCTTTTCTGATGCAAGTATCTCAGTGCTGGAGTCCGCTCCCAGTGTGTGTTGGAGGGGGGACCTCCTGGGGAGTAAGGTATTTGAGCGTGTGTAAAGGGAAGAAAGCTGAAGGCGGAGGAAGGAATTTGCAGTGTTTTTCTGCAGAGGGAATAATTCGAAACCGGGCAGTGGCATGGCAGAGTGACGGGAGGGTGGGCAAAAGAAGTTGGAAGAAAACTGAAGTTTGAGAGGTTGCACAGGATGTGAACTGGAGCTTGAGCTGGTTCCCCCCCTGGTTTGAGTGGCTAGCCACAGTGCGTTTATTAAGACCCAGCTTAAGAAATTAAGTATTTGACTCATTATAATCAAATCCACTTCTTTGAGCCCCTGTTTAATTACAGGAAGATGCACACCAGGCTCTGTTTCCCTGAAGGCAGTGGAGATGGCTCCCTTGCAAACCCACACCTATTGCTCTGGGAGGCTTCTCTGCCCCCACACCATTTTCCTGCTGAGGTTTTCCTCTCCCTGAATGCCCCGGCGTGCAGTGAGAGCTGCTCAGTGGCATTCGAGCACAGGCAGTGACGCAGTGCCCTGCAGCCACCCCATGGCACTGAGCTTGGGCATCTCCCCTCCTGGCTCCAGGTCAGCAGCGGGGTGAAGAACCCTTCCTTGAGGGGTCACCCTATGTGTTTGTGGGTTGTGGGATGAAAAACAAAGTTGCCCAAGCTCACACCAATGCTCTGTGTGCTGCATCCCAAGAGGGCAGTTATGTTTAAGGGAATATTTATTAAGTATCCATATACTTTAGGCATATAATTCATGTCTTCTGAATCACCTTCCAGAGAGCCTGCCTTTCTTCCTGGTCTATGTATGGGCTCTGTGTAAATATACACACACACACATATATATATGTATATGTGCATACATACACACTCTGAGTGTGTATATATACACGCAGGTGTATATACATATATATATATATATAAGCATATAAAAGTGCACTAAGTCTGGCTGGGATGGAGTTAATTTTCTTCACAGCAGCCTGTAAGGTGCTCTGTAAGCTTCTATATATATATACAGACACACAATCCTTGGAGATTTGTAAATCCTCCCTTTACTCTGAAAACTCTTGTTCTGTAACCAAATTGCTTTCCTATGGTCAAAAAAGGAAGAAAATAACCCAAACAATATTTATTTTAGAACATGGTTCTTTGAATAGGTGATAGAGGGTAAGAAGAGCCAATGTAGAGGTTAGATGTATAGCACCTTGGTGTCATAGACGCCTTGGTGTGATTGCCTTTGGGGTGCCTTGTGTCCCTTCAGCAGGGAGTCCCTGCTTGCCCCTGCACTGGCCTGGCCTAGGGTCATCCCCACTGAGGCACTTGGGCTGAACCTTCTGCTCTGTTTTGACAAAGACAGGTCTTGGCTCCTCTTCCCCACTGTGTCCGAGGCTGGCTGTGTGGCAGGTTACGTACGTCATTCCTGTAACAATTTAGTGAGGCTGCTGTTGAGGTACCATAGCCTGGAATTTTTATTGTCTCCCCATTTTCTGTTTGGCTTAAAACTTCTTGCATGCATACACCCCAGGCTCCTGCTTTTCTGCTCTCCCCACTGCAGCTGGAGTGCCCTCTTGCCATGGTCACCCAGGGAATCCCGGCCGATTCTCACCCTGCCGGCACATTTCTAAGTCAGCAAGGGGAGGTTTAACCTTTATGACCATATGCCAGCCCTCTGTCAGATCTGATTCCTCAACTCTTTTCCATGGTCTTCATTTGTAAAATGACCTTACAAAGCTTTAAAAGTACAGCGAAGACACAGAAGACTTTGTGGCAGTTGTCCAGCCTGTTACACTGACTGTAATATTTTCTCATAACATCTAGAAAATAAACTAGAGAATAGAGCTTTTGGTCTCTCTCTTGACAGAGATGTTTTTGAGTTCCCTTTCTTACGCATCACAGCACTTTTTACTTGTCGAGTAAGAATGATTACTTTAGTCTTTCAAAGATGAGGAGGTGGAGGAAGAAGGGAACCATAAAGCAACAGAGTAGAGAGGAGGAACGAAGGGGAGGGAAATGCAAAAGTCAACATTAGATGTGTTTAGAGCACGTTTTTTCATAGGTGCTATAAAACTCTAATTAAATGCAGTATCTTGAAAGTACTTTTATGGGTCACAACAAAAGTTTGGCAGTGAAAGCAAATGCTATTACTATATTATGTTTTACTTCACCCATGTTGGACCAATTTACAGCTTTACTTTCAGACTTAATTACTGCACCATGAATCAGGGGGAGGTCCGTCAACACTGATGGTGTTATGCTGGCGCAAAGCTGCAGTAACGGGGCTGTCTCCTATTTTTAAGTGACCTGGAGCTATAGCCTCCTATTTTAGCCACAATCGGTTACAACCTGAGTGTTTTTATATGATATGGCTCTGTTAAATTTATCATTGTCTAGGATAAAGAGTGACTGGATAGTTCATTTTCTCCCCACCCCTTTTAAATCTACAAATAGCAGAGAAATCATTCTCGAATGTGTGAGTTAAAAGGGTGTTTCTTTTTTAAAAAAAACCAACCACTTTGTGAAGGAAACTCAAAACTGGAGAAGAAAGCCTCAACAAAAGTGGTAATAAGAGCTGTCTCGCTCACGTGAGTGAGAAAGTAAAGGTTAGGTTGAAGTAGCAGAGGCTGGCTGCCCTTCCTAACCCTGTGTGCCGTTTAGAAAAATCTTCACATGGCCAAGCTCTGCAATGCACCGAGCACAGCTCAGCGAGGCAGGCAGCGAGCAGCCCCGGGTAGGGATAGCCATTGCCCCTTGGGGCTTTCCCTGCCCTGGGGGAAGGTGAGGCTGGGTGAGATGTACAGCTAGATGCCCTGGAGATCCCTTAGCTTGGGCTTGGCAGCCTTTCCTCCTGGGGACAGTGTTCAGGTTATTTAGTGTCTCCCAAGTCACCACGGGCTGATGTCAGTCGTGTCTTCCATCTCCCACATGCACAGCGTGTCCAACCTCAGATAGCATTGGCCATTATCTCGCCCTGCAAACGGGATGCAGAGTAAGGAGCTGGTGCTTCACCAGGTAACAGGTAGGCAGACCTCCCCAATGGTTGCTATCTTAACTGAAGCTGCAGGAAAAGCAGGAAGTTTTGCAAAGGGACTGCAGAAGGTCTTGGGTGGAAAGCAAGTTGTTGCTACGTAAACAGCATTGCAGGATTTGGGGTATGTGTGTGTCATGTGGGGGCTGAAGAGCTGCCCTTGTGGCATGGGGAATCGTTAATGATTTCCTTATCCGCAGGTCTCTGTCTCATCTGTCCCTGTGAATTTGAAGCGGCTCAGCGTGCTTTAGACATTAGGACTATTCTCGAGATACTTGCTCATTAGCAGGAATTACAATTGCTGCATAGTTTGAACTGATTAAACAGTCTAATGATCATTACTAACAGTAGTAGCTATCGTAGTTAAGAGTGCAATTGGTGCATCAAAGTCTTACATTTTGGAGGTGTAATTCTGCCCCAGGGAAAAAAAAATGTTCCTACTTCCTTCCAGGCACGACGGATCATACCAACGGTACGGAAATGGCATGAAAATGATTATTTTCCTTATCAGCATCAGCTATTGGCCACTGCAGAAAGGACGTTGGATGGGCTGGAGCAGTGATTTGATCCTGTGTGGCAGGCCCAAAGCTTCTGCATAATGCTGCCTTAGGAGTTATAGCTGTAAGTGATGCTGATGTGAGCCAGCTTGATGGGCTGGTGTCTGTGTGACAGCAAGAATGTGTCGGCATGCACAGTTTGAAGATACAGTGCTTTGAAAAAAATCTATGTTGCTTTCCTCAGTTTGCTGTAAACAGAGGTGGTTTTTTTTTTTTTTTTTAATAATGTATTGTTTGGATACCATAGTTTCTAATACACCTGTCTAAAACGTTAAATATTTGCCTTGTAGATTTTGGACTGATTTAAACAAGAACCACCCTAGAGCAGCTAACGTGCACAGGACTTGTATTATTTTCCATGTAGATGCCTGCAAATGCATGCATGTTAATAGAGAGACTCTGTGCCTGGGACTGCCAGCATTACTGCAGTATATTAGAATTTTTGTCTCGGAATATTTACTTCTAATACTTCATGTCTGGATTCATTTTAGACTTACATTCACCTTGTGATGGAAGTCATACCTGTGATGCTATTTTTAGACATTTATGTCTAGTGCCATGAACTATACTTGTTGTAAATGCTTCAAAGGGTGGATATGCCTTCCCTTTTAAAATGTCCTGGGCAGGAGACATTTGCTGCAAGGTCATGTGTCCTACATTTAACTTTTCTTTCTGTCCCTTTGCATGTGTACATTTTTTGCTTGGGAGGTGACGACAGTACTTGTTCCTCACTGTTAGTATACTCATTTTTTGGGGAATTACTTTGTATTGCAGTTCTGTCTCATTCTGTATTGCTGTAATAAAGCCAGCTGAGATGAAGAATGATATCAAGTTGGAAAAATAGTTGAGCACTACATTATGATACAAATGTAAAAGATATTTTAAACTGCTGAAGGAACAAGAGTTTCTAATATCTGCAATAATCAAAACAGTAAAAAAACCCCAACAATTTTCAAGAATAATGTGGCAGTTAAAATGCTTATCTTTGGATATGACGATAGTTAGCATTAAAGGGGTGTTTTTACATCTTTTAAAATGCTGTACAAATATTTACTGATTCGTGATACTATTAGGAGGAAGATAGAGGACTGTAGTTTTCTGGTGATAGGGCTGAGATAAAGGTAACATTCATGCTGGGTCCCTACGTGCTCCAGAATTTCTTTCATCATTAATGAAAATGAGAAGTACTTTCGTCAAGTACTTAGGATTGGATCCAGTAGGGATTTATGCACAAAAAAGGTAGGTGCTGCAATGCCCGTGGCTCATGCACCTGACCACAGGGACCACTGGCATCTAAAAGTGTCTGTGGGAATAGGAACTCCTTATTCAGTGCTGGGGGAGCTTATTACAGTCATGTGAAATCTGCATGTTGATATTTAACAGTCGCTAAGTGCTAGCATGAAGCTCTGGGTTCCTCTGCTCCCATGAAGCATGCAGGGTTGATCACTGTGTGCCCAGAACAGTGGTTACAACCCATGGCAGGAAAAGGCATGCATTTCGAGAGGGCAGGATTTTTTTTCCTAACAGAAAACCTCGACAAAGTATGTTGTTTTCTCTTTACGCTTGGACTTTCTGCTGTGTTGTGCGGAGGGTACCCGGAAAGATCTGCATGGAGGGTGAGAAAGAAGCAGTCGATATGCCCAGTGGCTGCATGCATAAATGCACTGCTACGTTTTTCTATGAAACAGGAAGGTTATTTCTCAAAGGCACCAAAGAACTGAGGGTTTCTGAGTGTAGAAGGAGCCTTGGATAAGCCCCTGGTTTGAGGCAGCGATCAGATGCAGGAGGTCAAGGGCCTGACTGCAGCTTTGCACCCGTGGGAAGTTATGTTTCCTAACTCAGTGCCGTAAGTTCTGCGCATATGCAGCACTATAGATAGCGTTTAGCAGGATTGTGACCGTTGTTTGAAGAAATGTGACATATTGCAGAATGCCACATGGCGCTATGCTGTAATGCCCTGTTATAATAATGGAAATATAAGCAACTGTGAACAGTCTATAATTTTAGTCAATGTACTTAATCGATAATGTGTTGGCTTCACCTGGAGTGAACCAAAGCCTGCTGCAGAAACAAGGAGGGCTGAGGAATTTGTTATAACGCGTGACCAGGTAATGAGGGCAACAGCATCCAGCAAAAAGTTTATTTAGTGAAGATAAAAGTGCATCTCCCTGAAGTAACTTTGCTCCATATATATTTTTATGGATGTGTATGACAACTTTACTTTGCAGGAATCTCTATATAATAGTAAAACCAGAAATTATGTTGCTCACCAGGAGCTAAATTGTCCCATATATTGTCAGATGGGGTAAATGTTTTCAGGCTGCTATAATTTTCAACATATCCTATTTATTGCTGCAATTATTGTTTCACTGTTAACAATTTGGCTCAGGGTTTTGTTGCCAGGTACTTGCTTTGTTTAAACACCAGAAAATGTATTCCATAAAAAAAGCCTGTGTATTTCAATGCATTTGCTTGCAAATTTGACAACATTTAAAATACTGAAATGCCTTTTTATTTTTTTCCTCTCGTCTTGACCTGTTTATGAGGAGAAGACACTAAACCTTGATAAGCTCTTTGAATTCATCTCATGACCTTGTCCTGCAGCTTGGGAGATGCTGGAAGGTTTTTTTTCTCTCTTCTGTACTTGTGCAGCCCCTATGAAAGTGGAGTTTGGGCCCACAGCTGGACCTGGCAGGCTCAGAGAGGTGTGCTAATGAGCACAGCACCCTGCTCCCCTTTCTACTGTCTGTGCATGCGGACTCTTTCTGATCCTGAGACTGCTGTGGTCTGTGACTGGGGGTGGGGGGGGGGAAGAATTTGCAAGCTCCTCAGGAGCTCTGGAAGCCTCTAATCAAGAGCTATTGTCAGCGCAGACAAACTCAATTTACACCGTTTCCCAGACCCAGCTTTGTGCTTTACTTGTGCAGTAATTTTGCAAACACTGCCTGTAGGTCAGTGTGACCTTCCTGCCAGCCTGGCTCACCCTGGCCAAGGTGCTGTCCTGAGATCTGGGGAAGTTTTCTGTGAGCTGTGCAGGTTTCCAGTGCACTGCTTTGCTGCACGGGCAGGGCCAGGACCAGCAGACTGGGGCAGTGAGAGATCCTATGATAGTTAAATGTTTTCAGATTCTCTGGGAAAGCGTAAAAAATCGGCATCTGAGCACCGCAGCCATTCACAGGACCTAGCTACCCAGCCTGCTGCATGGGGGCAAGCTTTAGTACTCTCTGCCTCTATTGTATGGGCAGAGCAATGAAATCTCTCTGCTGGAGAGCATCATGGCTAAGATCTCTGGAAGGTGAGGTATGGGCCGCACAGGCTGGGGGTGGGACACCAGGGAACTGCAGGCTGATGAAACAAAAACCCTTAGTTTCACCTCCCTGCCCCCTCCCCTGCGCAGAGGTGTCCTCCCATCCTTAATTTTGGTAGGTGGCCTTCACTCAGCCAGGGATTTGTGGGCATGGGGACAGCTGCCTCTGTGGGTGCAGGTCTTGCTGCTTTTCCCACCACCCTGATGTGAGCAGTGTCTTGCTAGAGGTGTGGGGGACAGGGAGAGACCATTCCTGTTAATGGAGGGCACTGATACATTAAAAAACCATTACTTTTGTATTTAGTTTCATACTAATTTGTAATGAGGAGCTACATAGAGAGCAGGCCTGGAGTCCCTGGTATGAGAGCTGTCTGCCTGGAGGTCTGCCGTGAGATGCAGGTGCCGAAAAATTGGGCGGGCTGTCTGCCAAGTGAAGTAGCTATGGGGATGCTGGGAGTATGGCTGGATAGGAAATTGGGCAGAAGCCACAGATGACATAAGAGGTCTTTACTGCCAAAGTTGTCTGTAAGTAAAGGTCTGGGCTTTTGGGCCAAGGCTGGCCTTTTCTAACTTTTCTCTCAGAATGTATCTGCTGAACTGTTGCATGCGTTAAAAGGAGGAGGACTTGCATGAGGCCAGCTGCGTCGCGGCTTCTCTCGGCAAGAGAACAAAGGGCAAGCCTGGTCCATTATTACCAAAGGTCCATGCTAACCTCCTGGCCTCCCACTGTGATGGGAGAGGCGATGCTGTGCACCCCTGTGCTGTGCCCTCTGCAAAGGGCAGTGCAGCCTGCTAGATACGACGCAGTATCAAAACTGCACTGCTGAATGATCTTGGCAAAATCAAAGGTCTTTGCAGATTGGAGTCAGGTCTGTAGGGTATTGCTTGCTTTCTTTTTAAAGGTTTTTCTTTTCTGCGATCTGTGAATATAACTACTTAAGATCAAGGTGTTACTTTTTCATTGGAAGATGTTTCATTTTTACAGCATTCCTTTACAAGAGAGACAAGTTTGTGCTCTAATGATGGGCACAAGTGTTTTAGACAGGGAAGCTACTGTTAGCATAAAAATGCTGTATACTGTTGGCATCGAGTGAGTTACTCCCACTGGTTTCCGAGTTTTGTACTTCAGCATGCAGATTCCTAGAAAGTCTGTGCACATGTGAAAATATTTAAATAGTGCGTATTTTCCGTAAGCGCTGAGAGGCACCGAACAGACACACTGTGATGAAGTTTAATGTTTTAAATATTCCTCACTGAATAAATAGAAGTAGATCACCCATGAAGGATGACTGTTTATTCCACTCACGAGGAGACCTTGATCATATATTAATGAGGAGTATAATACTTAACCTTCAAGGGTGAGATACCCTATATATATGCAAAATCCCATATTGCCACACCTTGAACTTTGTAAAACAGCCAGATACCTTTGCTGCACTCCTAAATATGTCCCATATCTATTTGCCCCACGTATGCTTGCACTTGCATTATAAGGTAATAAATAATGATGTCTGGGGGTTAAAGAGTCTTCGTAAGAGCTGCTCTGAATCGATTAATCAGTAACTATCGATTACCAGCGTGTTCTGTTAATTTCATTATGATGTCTAAAGGGCAATCCATAGCAATTAAATAAAAAGTCATCTGATAGCTTGTGGTAATTGAACTTGTAAATTTATTAGCTTATGTTCATTTACTCCAAATACAAGTAATTAATATTTTATGCAACTGTTTTGAAAGTGGGAATTCTTTGGGGATTCCTGTAATTGGGGCAGACAAACCTATTTCTGTGGGAACCCCCAATGCTGAGGAATGCTGATGATTTGCAAATAAAGGGAGGAACTTTAACTAAGCTTCCTATGCACAGCATCTTCTGTGTATGAGCAGAGAAACAAATAGACCAATTACTCCTTTCCAAAGATTTTTTTGTTACTATAACCATTTTCTTACCTTTCTTTGTATTTCTCATAGGCTGCATTTGATTTTAGTGTAGTGCTTCAGCTGTTAATAATTTAAAAAGGTATTTCTTTTGTGGGAGGGCGCCCTGGTGTGTGGCTATGCCTTCTGATTTCCAATGCAAAACCACCTCCAACTTTGAAATGAGGTGGGAAGGAGGGGGGGAAACAGGTTTCTCAAAGTTAGAGGGACTGTCCTGTGATAAATACTGGGACATATATTTTCAGCATTGATTGTAACTTCACACAGTCATACTGATCGCATGGAGAGATGGTCTACCATTTGGAGTAATTATTCCTTTGGATTATGCCATAAATACGCCTGCTAGGTGAGGAAGGAAGAGCAGCGTTTCTCTCAGCTTTCAAAAGCTTTCTCATTTTTGCTTTCCTTGGGGAAGCTAATAACTAGTATAGAGACAAATGCAGACATTATCGGGCAAAATTAAGGTATAAATCACCAGAGAGAGAATCTCCGTGTTGCTCTGCAGCGGTCGGGGGAAATCTGATTTTGCACTCTGCATTCTGTGTCATGTCTGTAACTCTGTCACAGCCCATTTGTTTGCCATCCCTGGCACCTCGTTCTTCTTCACTCGAGTGTGCGGCTGATAATGACATACTGGGTTAAGGGGTATCGGAAACTCTGTCTGCACTGGAGGAGGCAGCCATCGGTAACCCGCCTGCAAGAGGTGGGCTGTGGTTGCTGCCGGTTGCGTTGGCTCCGTGCCCGCAGTTGCAGTTCAGCTGCAGTTTTTGCTTGCATTGAAGCTTGTTCTTTGACTTGCTTTTGTGAGGAAATCGCCATTTCTGTGTCCAGATGTGTTCTACCATTCCTCTTTGGAATAATTAAGGGTGGTGCTGGTCATTTAATTGTGAAGGCAGTGCTTCACTTCTGTAAAGCCATGTGCTGTCTGCAACCTTGTTATAGAGAGGAAGGATGGGACTATGGGACTGTTATGGCAAAGGCAATCAGGGCTTTCTTTTGAAATTGGAACAAATGGAATATTTTAGCTAAAATCTCCACCCCTTCCCGAGGGATGCATACGTCAGCCTTGACAAGGAAGGCTTTCCGTCCCCAGGATGGAGTTCCTGGTCAGAACAAGAAATGCTGTTGCTTCTTGCACAGCAGTCAGGTTGGACACTCATCTTAGCGTGGGAGGTCCAGATGAATCTCCTGCTCTGAATGAAATGGTGAAAAGATGTGAATCTGGATCTTTGGCATGCTGTGTGAATGCCCAATCCATYGAGCTGTTACCTGTTATAGCTGTTATGGCTGTTCTGTGACAATTGCTTTAGTAATGTAAGTGGTTCATTGTTTCTATATCTGTGAGTTAGCCGTGTCCACCACTGGACATTATACTCTGTGAAGAGTCCCTGACTGTCCAACTTCTATTAGTCATTTGGTGACTTCAGTTCGTTACCTTTCCTTGAACCTTCCTCTATGAAATGTAAGGAGAGAGRCTCCTTTAGTGTCTTAATATTAAATGTGGTTACCGATTGCTTAATGATTATTTTTGTTCATCTCTCTCCTTCCTCCAAACTTTCTCTTCTGAGTTATGGCTGCTGGAGCTGCCTACAGAATTGAAGTAGTGCACCAGCCAGCTCCTCTTCAGTATTTTTCCCACTCACACTAAAAAATGGCTTTAGCTTGCTGGGGCACCAGGTTGTAGTGTCAGTTCTTCACTCAAGCTGATGTTTCCTGCGCTGCAGGACAGACAATGCTCCTCCTGCAGCCCCCCGTGCTGCTTTGGCTGTGCTGCAATGTGAAATGCCTGTCACACAGCTGAACTTAGCTTGCCAAATGATCTAGATGGTGTTTTTTTGCTGACCTCTCCTATTTATTGCGCTCTCATTTCTGGTGGTACCTGGAAACTAGAGTTCCTGACAATTTTTTGTTTGTTTGTTTTCTTTTCCCCAGATCCCAAAACTGCTGCACAGTATGTTCCCAGGAATGACTGTTGTGGAACTGCGGTGGGAATGTACCTGCTCCACTGTCAGAGAGGATTCCCTTTCTCAGGTATGTCTTTAATCCATTTAGCATGGCCTAAGCTGATTTTCTTTTTTTTTGTGTTGTCCTCCTTACTTAATCAGACATCATGTGCTACAAAGTGAAATGTTTAGGAAGGATGTCTTTGCTAATAAACAGACCTTAATGCTGGCAAAATATTCTGCAAACTAAACACTAGTCTCTCGAAGCTCCTGTTTGATAGGCATTAATAAAACATGAAATTAGGGTAATATGGTGTAATCTTTCATAGCTGATATTTTTACATTCCAAAAGTAATTGTAATGATGTTGTRTGTTTCATTTTCTGATAGCCATATGTCGGCTGGCTCTTTCCCAGTTGTGGCATGTGAGTATTTGTTGAACACTACTACCTTTTTCTATTATCAGTTCTACCACTTGTGTTTAGTAATGGGCTATACTAATATGGATAAATCCACTAAATGGATTCATTTGCTAGTAAGATGTAGGTGGTGTCTTTGAAAAGAATAATATCCCAGATTGTTTCAATTACATCGGTCACAGACTTCTTTTTATTGTCCTTTTACTTCCCTTATCTGTACTCTACAGTTCCCAGATTCTGTCACATATTGATTACCATTAGCTTCCTCTTGAGTTTTTAAATGATAATTAAAAATATTTGGTTTAGTTGCTTTCCCTTTAAGGAAGACTGGCAACACTATTACAAAGCAAAAATAGAGATGTGTTTTCCTTTTGTGAAACTGTGGTTTGTTAGGCATCTAGATGTGTTGTGTGGGTTTTTTTTTTGTTTTTTTAAAAACATATTTTAAGGGAGAATAATTTCTATTTATATATATATTTTTTTTTTTTTATCCTCACTGATTTGACTTATAATCATTTTGAGCTTTGTGAAATTGGCTCTTTCAAAGCTGTGTATGTGATTATGGTGTAGGCTATCCTTTCCTTTCACTTAATAACTGTAATCAAGTCATGATCACTTGTACTCAAGAAACAGCTGAATTCCAATTTTGTGGTCAATTCCTTCTTATTTACTAAGATGATGACCAACATGTGACTCTGTCCTCCTTTCTGTACCTCCACCATGGCTGCGATATTGGGTTAAGAAATGCAAATCTGTAACTTTTATGTCTTTGAAGGCCCTTTTAACACTCTTACATGTACTTGAAGTTTTTTTGCTAATTGAAGACTCCACTGACAGTTGCACAGGCTGTGCTTTGTCTGTTAGGACCCTGCTTCATAACTCAGAATAATTTCTGCTGCCTTGCTAGGAACTTGAACCAGCAACATCATTGAGGAGTGTCACTCATCTTCCCTGCCAGATGCCTTCTTAAGTAGCCATAAGCAGTGTCTCGGTCTCCGCACCCGTGGAGATCTCGCTACGTGGTGTCCTCGATACAAACCTGGTTAGGACTCCGCTCCTGTGCAGCTTGCCTGCCCTCATGCCGTGCATAGACAAGATGGGGCACGGGGTTTCTGTGGGTTGTGTGCTTCTCTGATTAATATTTGTCTTGGGCTGTAACCTCATGCAAATGACTTTTGCACGGGTTCACTGGCTTCTGCAAAACACGTTTTGCTGTTTGCATGCTGTACAAATGGTACCTCCCTTCTTTCCTCAGAAGGGACTCAGTCTTTCCTCTCATGCATCTCTGCTCTTCTTCTATTTCCTGGCTTTTGGGAAATCTAGCTGGGATAGTCCTGCTTTGCTTCTGGTGTGAGAGAGTCCAGGAGCCCTCTGCAGAGCTCTTGGTGTCCCCCAAAGACCCTTTGTGCCCCCTGCAAGGTTGGGCTGGGGCTCATCCCTGCCTGCTGCAGGGGCTTCTTCCTAGCCCTGTCCCTGGATCTGGCCATTGGAAGCTGTTTCTTCCCCGCTAGTCTTTCTATCCCTATTTAAAAGATATGGTCCTTGTGTAAAAGGAAGGAAGCAAAACTCAAGGTTAAAGGGCCAGGGCTTCCCTGCCCATTGTGAAGGAGGGTCCTGGTGAGTTGGGCTTGCTCGCCCTGCACCCGTTCTGGGAGCTGGGTGTCCCTGGGATGGGTCCCCTGGCATGCGGATGGCTTTTCCCTCCCACCTTCAAAGGGAAGAAAAGCAGTGAGGCATTTTCTGGGTCGGAAACTGCTGGATAACAGAGGGCAGGAAGGATGGAGCTTGCTCTGCACTTATGGATAGTATCAAACTTGGCAATTTTTCTTTGAAGCTTGTATTCAGTGAAAGTTTTTATGCTAACCAAGGAAGGCAGTAGACAGAAGCCATAAAGATGAGCAGAAATCTATCTCCCACATCCAATGTTGCAATCTGGTTTTCTTCCACAAAGTCTGGAAATGCGTAAAAAGAAAAAGTATTTATTTTGGGGATATGGGGAAGAAATGCGAGACTCTTCACAAGCTAAATTGCCAGGTCCTTGTAACTTACGATGTGTGTAGATAAGAGAGGTTTCTTTTTTTCTCAGGGAAGCCATATGGAAAAAATTCCTTTCACTTACGAAAGCAGTATTAGATAGTCCTGGCATAAGACTTAACAAGTGTTATCAACCCTATAGCCAGAAAAATGTTTACACTAAAGATTTGTCTATGAATTTATTCTTCCCTAGCATAAGGGTGCCTGCATAAGCCGCCACCTGTGATCCATGCTGTCCAGGTCAAAAGACTTCAAAGCGGCATTGGGGGAGAATATCTTCTTTTTGTATCTATGCATACAGAGGCYGAGATTAGCCTATTTGCAAAATCCTTTTATATTCCCTTCCCTTGGTTTCTCCCTCCCCTTTTCTTTTTAAGACATCTGTTTAAAACTCAGCATTTAGGCCAGACAGGGGTCTCTTGATTGCACAAGCATGCTCCTGGCTCTCTGATTCAGCCAATTAAGGTCTCAGCTAGCTAACATTACCATTTTAATGCTACTTATTGGGTGGCACAATTTGCTGCAT
Source organism: Phoebastria nigripes (assembly GCA_035582835.1). NCBI lineage: Eukaryota > Metazoa > Chordata > Aves > Procellariiformes > Diomedeidae > Phoebastria > Phoebastria nigripes. Next base: position 1,001,211 of record JAYKAV010003432.1, read on the forward strand.
GTGAAGAATAGAGTTCATGCCCCGCTATGTGCGAAGTGGCTTATTTGGCACGTTTGTTGTTAAAGAAATCTTTAATTAACAGCGGTTGCAGTATTTGTTTTCTCTGACTGAGGTGGGGATGGGAAAATGGAAACAAGCAGCAAACACAAGGATTAATTGTCAAGTTAAACTGTTTATAGTGTTTTGCTTAGGGTTTTGTTATGGTGCTCATCACTGCAACATTTTAACTGTGTTGCTGTTTTCCTCTTGCTTGCATAGATTCTAGGAAAATATGGGGTCTGATACTGCTGCTTTTAATGTAAGAGTTAATCAGAATTAACTCTAAGTTGCCAGTGGAATTGTGTTGGGGTAGGATTGGTATAAGCTTTGGAAATAAAAAAAAGGAGCTTTATGTTATGCTCAAAACGTTGTTAATAGGCAAAAAGGAACACACCCTAAATGCAGTGTTTTGAATATGTTAGTCTAATAAAAGTCTTAATCTTATCAAAATACAACTAATGGGTATTATTAGTCCAGTTACAATGATATGCACTTGTAGTTCAAATCATCTAGTTAATATGGAAAAGGCTCACTAGTAATAGAGCCAAAGGCGTGCTGCTCCTCTGAGGGCAGGGACGGCGAGTCAGGCCAGCTGGGCTTCAGTGCTGGATGTGGAGGTTATTTATTCATAATAGCTGCAGTCTTATTTATGCACTACACATAAACAAGTGTACTGTATGTGGGGACTTGGAAGAAAACTGCGTAACTTGTAACACCAAAGGGCTGGCTCCTGGGCTTGGGCAATACTGGCTAAGTGTAAACCTGAACAAAAAATACGGGTAGTTGGACTTGAGAGTATAATAGCCCGCAAAGACATTGCGGGTACAAACTCAACCTGTGTGTGGCTTGGGTTAGAGGTCTCAAAAGTATGACAGCCATAAGTAGGAAAAAAAAAAATGAGCGTAGGTTTTTTTCCTTAAAAGATTAGCCTGGATACTGGGAACGTTAATGAATTGAAAGTGCCTCGCTGAGGTCAGGCTGTCGGCAGGTGCACATCAGCAGCTCTCCATAGGTGCAGCAATAATGATTTATAAATACAGAAAAAATGAACCCTGCTGGGATGCTGTACTCTACAGCAAGGAACATGGAGAAGAGGGGACAGTACTCAGATACCTTGTTAACGGCTGTGTTGCAAAAACAAAACCCAAACAAACAAAAAACCAACCAGCCAACCAAAAACCCCCCAAAACCCCAAACCACCAAACCAGACCCAAAACCAACGTCCCCCAAACATTGCCTGCATTTCTGCATGGGTTATTAGCATGTGTTAGAGCGATGTGTGAGTGTTCACTGCACAGGCTGCTGTATGCCCGTGTCCCATGTTAACAGTAGCTTATCCTGAGTCTTCCTGTGTGGCCCTGCTTACTCCACTTCGGAAGCGGAGCAAACATACTGCTGCAGAGAGCTACTCCTGGTGCATACTAAGAGCATTTAAGTATCTTCCATGTTTACTAGCCTTGAAACAGCTGAATAACCTCCTGTTAGGATGCTCTTTTTGCTTCGAATCCTGTGGCTTAAAGGTGTACTGGATAAAATTCTTCAGGGAGTCAATTGGAGCTGGCACTAAACTAAACTAGAGAAATTTATTAGCTTTTCTGCCTCTTATTTCTATAACTTTTTGGTCGTTGCTGTTCGTGAGAGTCAAGGAATAACATCTTCCCTCAGTACTGTGAGGGAATAGCTTCACGCTTTTTATTTTGGAGAGGAGACTCTTTGTTAAGAGAAAGCCAAAAGGGAGGTGGCAGTGACTGGCCTTGTGCGTGCAGAGCCTGCAAGCGGAGTCTTCCCTCCATCTCCCTGTTTGTGGTTCAGGCTGAGCTTTAACACAACATGTGGCCTGTCCCCATTGTCTGCAGTGCCACAAAAGCCTTGATTGCTCCTTCCACGGAGCTGAGAAACAGTGTGCCGCATGCCCCTTGACTTTAACAAAGTCAGGCATGCAAGACCCATTGCACCTCTCGGTGTAGCATTATCAAACATTTATTCAGTACGGCACACCATACAGAATTCATAAAACTTTATAATGAAAAATATTAGTGATGCCAGACAACAGGGAGGATGCGATGGTGAGACACTCGGTGTTATGAAGCTTCTCAGCAGGTTAAATGACCGGGGAGGATGTGGGGGAGGTAATGCTTCCGTTGTTTAAAACAATGTGGGTTGATTATTTTTGAAGGGTTAATAAACCTTTATGGGGGAAAAAGGTTAACAACCTGCCCCAAAAGAGATGGAGGTAAAAACCAGGCAGTACAAAGACTTGTGTAAATTGTAGGGTAGACGAGAGGACTGGGGTGGGGGAAAGGCTTTGAAATTTGGAGAACATACTCAAAACTGGTTTTATGCATATAAGCCTAGGTTGCAAATAACCATCACAGGTGGGTGCTGACAAAGCTGGGGAAAGGCAGGAGAGCCATATGGGCAGGGTGACACAGGCAGGGACGGAGGGAGGGGGCTGATTTCTGTGCTCCCTTTTTCTATGTCTCTTTGTGCTGCCTTTTCTGCTGGTGCTGCTTGTGCCCATGCAGTGACCTGGCTTTGCAAAACTACGTTCCTGCCTGTTGGGGGCAAGGGCACTTCGTTTCTTGGGATGTGAAAGTTCAAACCCAGGCAGGCCAGATCCAGCCCTCGGGGTTCCTGCGGTAGCTAGTTGATATATAAAGGCATGTGCGTCCACTGAATTTTATGGAGGGCAGGGAAGGAAAATGACCTGCTCACCCACACCAGAGGCATAAGGTCCAGCAGGGCGGTTGGATACTGAATCTATCTGACAGAGGTTTGCAGCCAAGCTCAGTGACAGCCAGGACTTCAGGCACTCTGTTCTCTGCTTCTTTTTTTTTCTTCTTCTTTTTCTTCTTCAGCTGTTATGGCACCCAATCAAAATACCACTCAGGTACCTTGCTTTCCTCCAAAAAACAAGATTTGGTGCAAATTCCTTTAAAGATGATGTTTGGGTGGTCCTTGTCAGAAGTCCCTCCCCAAACTGCCCTCCGAGAGGGGTAACTGGTGATGGTGAGTTTTGGCTGCTCATATGAATCGATGCAACGGGTAGCACGGGGGAAATACTTTGGAGAGCAGCATGTCTGTACCAGGACTTGTCTGTGGAAAGAACATCTGTCAAGCCAAGCTATGAAGCAAGAAACTTTAATTTAATTGAGACCATAACAAGAAATAGTGCGAGGAAAGAAAAGCCCTGTAGTCAGAGCTGAAGCACCCAGGTAATGCTCAGCACCTCAGAAAAACCGGCTGAGATGTGAGCCTTTCAGAGAAGTGGGGAAAAAAATACAGCACACTTTATTCCAGCAATTCATTTACTTTTATAGAACTATTTAAAAAATGGTAGCAGTGAATTACCAGAACAGAGCTTTATGGTAACAAGCTAATGACTTCAAAACCCGATTCATTAAAAAAGAAAATTACAATCACTGTTCCCTTGGGTTTCTTGTGTATTTTATTTGGAATGTTTATCAGTAAATTATGACTAATTTGAATTTATCCCTCTCCTTTTCTCTACACATTAGCAAGCAACTGCCTATTTAAATATGAGATGCTTCTAGAAGTCAGGCAAAAAGGAGTTGTGTCCTTCTCTCCCCCAAATCACTGGCCCAAGAACCGGTGGCAGAAGCTCTCCGGGAGGGTTTGGATGTTGAAGACAAATCAAGACAGAGATCTGATCTGGTTTACAAGCAAACCGACCTCCTCCTTGAGAGGTGCTACCCAGAAAGCTGCTGTGCTCTAAGGAGCTGATTTCAGTGCCAGCCAGCATCAAGCATTTTGCAGTATGAACCCCTGGAAAAGTGGAAGGAGGATTTCCCACTTCCAGCTAGGATGCTGCAGGGCTTATTGCCTGCAGCTTACAGCAGTTTTTAAGGATCTCAGTTTGCCAATGCAGGCTGCTGTGAGAGGGTGTGCAGGGCTCAGACTCTCTCAGAGGAAAAGGACTTGTGTAGCCGGTATGCTGGGAGGTACGGCGAGCCCTTTGCTGAACAGTGCAGGGCTGCTCGGTGATGGAAGAGGTGTGTGATGTGCTTTCTTCCCACCCCAACTCTCTCTGGGCTGTTGGGAACTTTATTAACCCTTGGCCAGTCCTGGCAGCTTCATGAATGTTTGCGCTGACTCATTTCCCGCTTCTCTCCATAGCTCATGTCTGCTCTCCATCGCTTCTTTGGTATGTCAGTCTAGGGCAATTGGAGAGCCCGGTTTATGGGCTCCTGCTGACCTGCGGAGTGTGGCTGTTCCTGTGCAGTTACTGGAGATACAGTAAAAGGTGACCTCAGTGGCAACTCTGGGCCTCTATCCCTCTGGTCACTGCTCTTCGTTCATCCCCCAAAACATCAAACTGCACCTTAAAGCTTACACCTAAGTGCAGAGGGGAGTGAGATGGGGGAACGTGGTGTGACAGTCCAGTCCCATGCCCCGACTTCTGCTAACGTTCAAGGATGCAGCAAAAATAAATGCTGCCATATTGCCTAAAGAGGACTGTAAATTCAAACCATAAATGTAGAATGAATGTGAGATTTATCTGTGCCCTGCAAGACAAAGCAGAGGACGTTCCCATTGAACTGCCTGTCTAACTGGACCTGGCTGAAGGTTATCTCACTTTCTGGCACAAAAGCCTCTCCAAAAGTACGCACGGCTAGGGCTGGATCTGCCTTCTGTTGTGCCTCCCTGCCTATTGATCTGTAGCAGAAGAAGGATTTTCCCATGGAAAAACAGCTGTGCAGGGGGTGACTCTGCCAACTGTATTGTGCGGCCAGCATGCGTGCAGCTATACAAGGAAAGTCATATGCATCTATTTGTAGAAATGGCATCTGTACAAGTGAAGGCAGTGCTGGCAGCCTGCTGAAAAGGATTTCTGAGAAGTTTGTACCACAGCTTGGTGCTTGTTGTGCAAAAATACGCAGACCCTTAAAGATGCAAATAGGTACTTAAAGTGATTCCCTCTCTTCCATGCCACAGCAAAGCTTTCAGAGACTTTTTCTTCAGAATAGTGTCTATTCAGTTGTTTCCTGCTCTGTAATTAGTGCTAGTTATTCATACTGCTATGTATACACACATACACATATAATATGTCTCTTTCCATATAAAACTTTGCATGTTCCTCTTAATTACATCCTCTTTCTCCCAAACCATTTGCCTGGAAATGCTGACAGTGGTGGATTTCAATCCTGCAGAGTTCCTGCCTCTTCTGGGGTGTCCGAGGGTCAGTCCCTGTCGTGTGGGGCTTCCTTGGAGAATCCCAAATCTAGCTYGTAGCAAATGGAGGAGGAGGCTGGGACATGTATGTCACATACAGCACTTTTCATCCTGCATCCTATTGTGCTTGGCTTTTCTACAGCACTGTTCTCATGAAGGACGCTAGAGTGGATTCAAAGGCGTATAGCTGTGTTCAATGTGATGTATTCTCCTTGGTTTGTTTTTACTTTCTACTGTGAACTTTTTCTTCTTGGTATTGCAAACTGAGCACTCCCATAGCTGCTTCTAGAATCTTTAAATAGTTGGAATGGAAAAGTGGCTGAAATAATCGCTTGCTTTTCTAAATGAAAACAGTATTTACTTCATGAGGCTGTAGAATCTGCTGGTGGCGGTTTTTAAGGAGGGGTTAGACAAACACATACTGAATATGATTTTGCTTTAGCTGAGGAAATGGAAATGCATTTAAGGCTTGGTTCTGTTTGCTAGGATTCCTGATAAGCAGCTATCTTCAAAAATTGTAAGTGAAGAGGGTTCCCCAGAGGACTGGGGAAAAGCAATGTATGCCTATTTTTAACTATCCTTACTGTTAGGTTTTTCCTGACATGTAATCTAAATCTTGCATCTCCAGGTCTGTAACTTAAGCCTGTTAGTTCATATACTATCTGCAGAGGACAGGAAAAACAGACTTATTGCCATTTCCTTTGCATCAGCATTTTCCCTGTTTGGAAAGTTATTATGTCTCACCATAGATTTCCTTTTTCTGGACTAAAATACCTCTGTTCTCATGTGCTTTGTTTATGGGCTGTGTTTTCTAGATCTCTGTTCGCTGCTGGGTTTNTTTTTTCCAGTTGTCTTAGCATGCTACAATTTCATCTATTCTTACGGTGTTATTCACCCTTTTCATAACAGCAGAAACCAACTCCTGTTTGGCTGATAACCTGCTCCAATCCTTAGATCCTTTTCTGCAGAAAAGGATCATTCCTGTATCATTCCTCATCCTGTATTTGCACAAGCGATAGTTTTTTACCTACATGCTGTACTTCCACTGCCATTTTGAATTGCAGCCTATTTCTTTTTCTGCACTGTTAATGCAACTTGAAAAAGTAATTCTGAATTCAAATACCACCCTGCAAAAGACTTGCAGCTCTTTATAGCTTGGTTTATTCTTCAGAGTTTAATAAGAATACTCATGATTTAATTGTTGCAGGCATTAATGAAAATATGAGATCGCTTGGCAGAAGGGGAATCCACGCTTGATACACAGTTCTGACTTTGCATTGAACCACTAGTGACTACTCTGTCATTAGGACAGATTTGTCCTCACTGATAGAAACTGCAGCTACATAGTTTTCTAGGTTGCTTTACAAGAAAGTGTGAAAGGCAAAACTTTAAGGGTTCTGATCTCTGGAGCTTTTCCCTGACTGCAGGGTTTCTTGTCATGGGAATAAATCACTGAGGTTCAAGTACCAGAGATCCAAATTGAATTTCATGGTACCCAGCTGAACAGATATTCTCTAATCTCTTCCACAGACTTGTTGGCAAGATCCATCTCCGTGTTCCAAAAGCTGCTGTTAAATACCTGGGCGTAACCTAACCTTTCCCTCCTTTCTTCTGAGTTTATAGTTTCTATTCTTTTTGCCTTTTCTGATCCTTACTCGCTGAAATATTGACTGTCTTTACTCATTTTGCCTCCCATGCTTCTGCCGTTCCTCTATCCTGAGGTAGTTTGGGTCCTTGATTCCTCTCCTTGCAGGACTTATCCCCACCCCCCCCTTTTCCCTTTCTTTTTGTTCTGGTTGTGAAGGTCACTGAAGAGGTCCCTGAAGCAGCCCTGGCTGTCCCCTCATGTGCTCTGCGGTGTGGGGCTGGCTTACCGGCATGTGTTTCTGTCGCCTCTCCCTGCCTGCTCTGCTGCCTTCTTCCACACTATCTTCCCAAGAGATTTCACTACCAGATTGTTGAATGACCTGAGACCTGCTTTTCTGCACTCCATTTTCCTTCCTCGCCTGCTCTTGCACCACTCTTCCTTCAGAGCAAACTCCATTGTCTCACCATCTCTTTGGCTCAAATTACCTTTCTGTCTTTTAGATTCCCAGTCAACCCTCCCCTGTCAGACCAGGGAGCTGTTTCATTGCAGACTAGTCCAGCAGAGAGGAGGAAATAGACTGTTGATATTTCCCGCCCCCCCCACCACCCGCACAGGATAGCGTGCTGCCTTTTGCTGTTCTCTGTGGATCACCTGTGTACACACATACACCCCAAATTACAGAGAAGTGACACAGAGCAGCTTTTGCGAGGCTGCTTAGTGATGCAGGACAGCAGAAATACACAGGTCTTGGCCACGAACAAGTTGCTTGCGTCCAAATAAACGGTTAGAAAGCAATGTAAGTGGAAAAAACTCCCTAACGGCAGAAGGCTGGCAGGTTTGTGAACCTGGCAAGGTTTGTGGAAGGAGGTAATATCTTTTATTAGACCAATTGATACAGTTCAGAAAAACAGGAGAGCCTGAGGCTCACAAGCAGCAATGTTCAAAGCTAGATACAATTTGAAGACTATTGCTCTGAGTTTAACCAGATATGATAACCATTTGGACTGTGGGAGCGAAAAGAGTGGCTGCTTGGAGCAGAGGGTAGTAGGGGTTAGCAGCTGGGGAGGGATAATGTGGCCCTCTGAGAGGGAATTCATTGCTGTCAGAACTTGCGAGACGGGTCTCAGGTCCTTGCCATTTACCGTTTTAACTTGTTCTTACGTGTTAGACCTTTCTGCCTCCCAAAAGACAAGGGGGAAAGCAAAGGCAATTGTTCCCTGCATGGAAAGCAAAGATCTGCAGTTTGCCCTGTGTTAGCACAAATGGTCGCTCTCCCTCGATAGCAGCATCCTGGAGCAGCAGGCATGCTGCTGCCCTGGAATGGCTGTGTGGGACATGTCTGAATGGGGCTTGTGTACACGGAGCAATGCAGCTGTTTGGTAGGAACAAAATTCTCCCTTCTGCTTCCAATTTAGTATCCATATAATAGCTAGATTAGCCTCAACAGCCAGGCAAAAATAAGGAGCGTTTTGATTAAGACAAGCTGGAAAAGGGCCAAACGCTAATAAAATTAGAAAGAACCTGGCCTCTTCAAATTAAATGAATTGTCTGCATAATGAGAAAAAAGTTTAAATTAGCTAACCGGTGCCCCAAAATGAAGCATTAGTAATCTTTATTACTGGAAACCTGTAGAATCTGAAAACAAATTGTTCTATTTTTCATTAATGCTTAATTTAGCTGATAAGCATGGAGTTGCAAAATCATTTAGGGGAAAGAGTTATTGCAGGAGCTATGTTGAGGCCTCCCTGTTGTGCACTGGTGTTTTCTGGTGTGGCACAAGAGTTTACAGCCCTTCCTGGGCAAGCGGTCTTTCACGCTCCTTCCCTCTCTGCAGATGAGCATCTCCCTTTGCCCAGCGTAGGCTGGAGGGGGCTGGAAGTGCATTACATTGTAAAGGTGGTTGTTGAATACAGCCCACAATTTTTTCTTCTGAGTTATAGAGAACACTAAATGTCTTAAATGGAAGCCTACTTGGGGGCTCGGTGCAGTGACGGTGGCTGTCACTGGAGCTTGCGTGAAGCTGATGGGGACCAGGGGACCTTCATGGATCAACGGCACTGAAAATAGGGGCGAAAGCAAGAGGAAAAATCGGTATTTTGGACCAAATGAATGGAGCTCACTTCTGAGCAAAGCCCAGCTGATGCCATAAGTAGTAAGCTGGAGAAGTGGGAGCCCTGCTGCTGGAGAAGGATGCTGACTTTGCAGTAGCTGGGAAGTCATAAGGACTGTATTAAAATGTATTAAAACGTAAGTGTTCAAACTCAGAGTCAGGTTCTGTTAAACTTATGAGGCAAGGTAGAAATTCACTGAAAGCTATTTAACATCTTTCTCTGAAGATATGGGCAGATGTTTTTTCTTTTGCCTACAGAGGAAAGTATCCTTAAAAGTAGTTTAAAGACATCCACGGTGCCTGTAGTAGCTGTCAGTTTGATACCCTACCAAAAATCTACCTAATTCTGGTATACCAATAGGAAACTGGTTTGGATAGAAACACATTTCTTTAACATTATTGTTGTGGCAAGAGGGACTATAATGCTATTAGAGGAAGGAGGAAAGGGAGGGTTGATCTAAAGACTCAAGCTGGTCCAGGCTCAGTAAGGTGATTACTGTTATGAGAGCTCTGTCCAAGTTGGACTCGCACCTGTAAAGTGACTATGTGGAAATGGCCTTTTTACTCAGCAGGTTCCCTGCCTTGGTGTGCTCAGAAGCGTCTCTGCTGTGGTGAACAGCAAATGCAACCATTTACTACTTTTTTTTCTGCCGTTTAGCCATGTTTGTTCTGCGGGGTGGGGGGGGAGCAAGCTGCGTGTTGATGCTCAGCCCTTGCCAGGTTCAGCGACTGGCACATCTGCCGGGCCCCAGCGAGCAGTGGGGCTGGTGGGCATCACTGGATAGGAGATAGAACACTTTTCAGCTGCAAGTGGCGTTGGAAAGCAACTGGCCTCGTGATGTTAGAGAGGAGAGATTATGGCATCCCCACCCCGAAAACCTGTATTAGCTGGGAAAAGGAAGATAGCAATCAGTGGCTACCTCTTTCCTCTTCCCCAGCTGCTTCCCATGCAGTTGAGACCAAGCAGGATTCCTGCCTCCGTACAGGGAGGTGGTTTCTTCCCTGCCTTTTGTGTAGGACTGCTTGCATCGACTGCAAAGTAACTTGTATTCTGGAGTATTTTCCACTTGCTCTGAAGTGGTGCAAATAATCACCCAGGGCAATGGGAACATCAAACGAGGCTCAGGTTTTGGCAGCAAGAGCACTGTGACTGCCAGCAACCCATGCCAGCCAGAATCATTGCGTAGTTTCTTTGTATTCCCCATGTGTTTGTCACCTGCTGCTGAAACTAATAACTCTTAGGTAAAATCTCTTCGTTGTAGTTGCGTGGCATTTAGTGACAGCAATGCCCTGTTTCCTTGCTGCTGCCCTGGTGTGTGTCCAGCGCTAAGCAGGAGGCATCCGTCTGCCAAGCAGAAGCGGCTCCCGCAGAGGTTTTACCTGCAGGTTTATCTGGTTTTATGAAACAAGCCTTTAGTGCTGTCCAAGCTTGTGAAAATCGTTATCAGAAACTAGCAGTGAGTGCTTGAATTCAGACAATAGTATTGACTGCGAAGTGAAATGAGGTTTGATTTAGCTGCCAGGCAGCAATATAGCCCTGTAACAAATTAAAGTAAGATGATGTGACAGTTTAAGTGTTAAATTACATTTCTTGGGGATGGTGGTGGAGCCCTCTATCAGCTTTTAACTCTGATGAATATTGGTTGGTTGATATTTATTTTGTATGTTCTAGTTGGTGTTGGGGCTGCCTTTGTGAGCAGCATCGTTGTTTCCAGTGTTGGTTTCAATTTTCTGTGTCATTATATTGCTACATCTGCCACAAACCAGCTCCTGAACCTGAGATGATGGCTTTGGAGTGGGAGAAATTTCTGTGCAGCTCAAAAGATGCAAGAATGGCTGTGAATTAGAAAAATGAGTTTGTTACCAGCTGTTGTCAGCACCACTCTCTGCTTCTTTAGATGCTTTGGGAGAATTTTACTTTCAACTGATAGTTTTGCAGTAGGTACTTCCTGTAAAAAAGCCTTCATGGAGGTGCAGATGTTTCAAGTCAACTTCTGATTAGAGCTTTAAAGATTATCAAGGTACTCTGTCAACTTCTGTTTAATTAATCTGTGACTTAGCTTCCAGGTGAGGCTATTATTTGCTGCTTGTTTGTTTTTTAAAAATGACTTTTGTTTTGGTTGAGTTGCCTTTTAAAATGAATGCACATTTTTAATTATGTTATCTGTTTTGTCTTTTAAATGAGGCAGGTGCTGCATGTTGGAAATAGCGTATGTGAATTTGTTACCTGAAATGTAGAAATAACAGATGTTGAGCCATACAGCTGTGGCTACAGGGGAACTGTTTTAACACTTACTTTTACTTCTGCACAGTGACAGAAAGGTTAATCTTCCCTCTTCCCATTAGTTTATTAGCTCATCAAACAACTGGCAAAAACCTGAACTCTTCCTCCTTTCCTGATTCTTGCTTCCCCAGACTGTGCTCCAGGTTGTGAGGGAGCTCCGAAGACTTCCAACTGGAACTGCCTATACCAGGACGTGGGTTAGTAACAGTGTCTGTAGCTGTGACAAGCAAATAAGGGACATGGCAATTAGGCAGTGGCTCAATTAGATGCCATAATACTAATGATAGGATGGTGGAGGGAGGTGGGAGCAATGCTATGTGGGAACCTTTACAAAAGACAGAGTTTACAGAAGACCTCCTCCCCCCCCCCCCCAAGTAGACATCAGGGTTTCTTATGTCAAATGATTGGTGCATTTAATCTAGGCTGTACTGGGGAAGTTCTGCACATACTGTGCACCTGTAGCATACTTAAGCAATGCTTAAATCTGGTCCCTGGTGGCTAAATCCAGCTGAAATTGATGGCTGGTGTGACGTAAGCAGATGTTTAAGGGTTATTGTGGGTAGGGATAGTGATGTGAATCAAAGACTGGACGTGTAATGCGTAGGGAAATTTTTCATCCTGACTTCAGCTCTAGTACCTGCCATGGCATCTCTCAAAGACAGAGTGAGGTGTCGGTCACTCCCCTGCCCACAATTGCTCCCAGAGTGACCGATTAGTGGCTGAGAGAAGAGGTGATGGTAATGAGCCCCATGCACGAATCCCTCTTATATGATTGTATGCGGCGTGGCTGCTGATGGTTGGTACGAAATATAAAATGCATTGTGCAAAAGGGCACCACACAGGACTTGCACATGGCCCTGCTGGGCAGGAGGGTGTTTGACCTTGGGAAAGGTAAATGCCTTGTGAAGAGCTCGCTGAAATGCTGCGGCAGTCAGTAGTACAGTAGGAGGAGGACTGAAACTGCCTTCTAATTAAGTCAAGGAACAAAATAGCCTGAGGGGAAAGATTTTGAATTTAAATGGAGCCCCAAGGAAACCTGAAAGAAGGGATTAGATGCAAGAGCAAATGCATTCCCAGTYTGGGGTAGGCTGCTGTAGTGCAGCCTGTGGAAGATGTAAAGCTTGCAGAAAAACATGATGTTAAACACACAGCTAGGTAGACATCTAAGGCTTGTGATCTTGGTGAGAATGGGAGAAGCTGCTCATACTGGGATCAATGACAAGAAACAGCATCTGAGACCATGTTATTTGGATTTTGTAAATAATTTTGGATTTGTCCTGACTTACGTCAGGCTATTTTCCATTTGCCTTTGTATTTAGCAGTCTTTCTGTCCTCCTTGTAGCTGCAATACTGGACTATGTTGGAGGTGCTCTGCATCCTGCCCTGCTTCTCTAGGGCACCACAAGGCAGGAGGAAGCACCTCAGCAGAGGTGCGTGGGGTTGGGGTTGGTAACGTGAAGGTCTTCTGGCAGAGGTGGTCCTCTCGTCCCCCTTACTCTTCTTCTGTTCTCTCACGTACACATGTGAGGGTTTGTGCTTCCACCTGATAAAGGCTGGCTGCGTTTTTGTCGGGAGCCTGTGGGCTGTATTTGTGCCATGGCAAGGATGCTCACTGCAGCATGTGGATCTTGACTGCGAGTACTGTGTTTGCCCAAAGCGTCCCACATCATCCCCAAATGTGATTTAACTAAGGTTGTATCTTGCTGGTACAGGCAGTTACTGTAAATATGATGATTTTGCAAAATACAATGATTTTAACAAATGCTCCATTCTCTTCATCTTTGATTAAGAGGAGGGAACCTGGAGACTTTTGCAAATCTTCTCTTGCATAGACCATCCAAATTATTCTGGAGGAGTACTTGGAGTACTGCATGCTCCTGCATGTCAGGTGCTACAGGGTGTTATTTGCTGCAGTTGTGCGTGAAGAAAAAATAGGAATGCATTTCCTTTTCACTTCTTATTTTCCTGTCCTTTTCTGAAAGGCTCATTTCTCTGTATACCTAGAAACTTTGGAGATTTACTTTTCCGTTTAATAGAAGTACAAGCACACATAACTTTCCTCTCATCTCCTTGCTGTGGGAGTTGCGTATAGATCTAACATGCTCAGATAAGAATGCACCCCGATGGATTCTGTAATAAACTGAATTAACTTAATTTTACAAAGTCATTTTATAAATAAATTAACAAAGGGAAGAGGCTAAACCTGGCAGGGCACTTCTAAGAGCAAGTAGCATGCAGAACATGTTAAATACTGTCTTCTCTTTGTGCTTCTGTTGGGGAAGGAAGCCTGTTTCTCTTATCCATTGTTGTTATTTATATGGTAATGTTAATTAACAACGAAAGGAGCTGTTATTTCTTTACAAGTGTGGGAATATATAATGGTTGCTAGCATGTGTAGGAGGAACTCTTGTGCTTATTTCACTCTGAAGGCAAGGCACAAATCTAAGTGTCACAATGATGGGTGCAATGTAACATGGCAGAAGCTGGTGGGCGATTGACTCAACCAATCTTTTTTTTCTCGTCATATCTTATACACAAATCCAAGGAATCATTTTATACATTAATGCTGTGCTATGGCTTTAGAATTTACTGCATCATTAGTTCATGACTGCAGTTGAAAAACCAAAGAATAATGGCACTGGACCAGGCCAGGGAATTGGTGTCTTCTCTTGAGCGGCCACTGGGAAACAGATGCTTTGAGAAACATTGCAATGAAGTAGTCAGTTAAATAAAACATATACTTTTTGTCCCAAACTTCCAGAAGATATTTTTCTGGTAGATAACCATGGATTCTAACTATTCAGATAAAAGAGCATCCTTAACAAACATGCTAAAGTTAACACCTCCGACAACCAGTCAGTCCTTTTCCCATAGCAAAGCTAAATCTCACCAGTTCAATGGCAAAACATGGGAGAAACAACAGGTGGTGATGTTGGCGAGAAAAGGAAATAAAAGAGGATTAAAGCAAAATAGATTTTGCTGAAGGGATTCCTACCTGTTATAAAAGTTATTCTCAACTTAATAGCACTTCTCATAGCTGATAGTACAGACACACGAACAAAAGAGCTAAGTGCACTTGGAACAGCTTGAAAGGAATGTTGAAATGGCTTAAAATGGGGAGAGAATATTAACTACATAGATTTAAAACTACAGGACTACACTGTGTTAATTGCTCAAAGTCAGCCTTACTGCAGCATCAACACCGGCTGGCATTTAAAGTGTCACAGTGGGAACCACTAGCGCCTCTGAATATCCAGCTTTTATTTAGGTATCTAACTGGGAGCAGAAATCTTCACAACATCTGGCCTCAGCTGCACATGCGGAGCACTTGAAAAAACCTAGCGCTGAGCAAAAGGGAGGCAAGCATCCTTGGGGAGCTTCCCGGTGAGAAGGGAGCCTGTGCAACATCCTCCGGAGGTGCAAGGCATGCTGCTTTGCATAGGAAAATATAATGTACTGGCTCTGTCATGTAGGGCTGGGAGATGAGAGCAGTCCTTTGTCACTGCCACGGGTCTCCTGCTCCCTGCAGTGCTGGGCTGGGCTCCTGCCAGCCCTTACACAAGTTTTATGAGGGGTCTGTTTTGTCCCCACACGTTCGGCACACACGTAACCAGCAGGCAGGCTCTGGCTGGCAGGATTTGCTGTGTTTGCCAAAACCTGTGTACGGTTCTGTTCTGGTTTATACCACTTACACAACTCTAAGTCTGGAGACTTGGCTGAAAGCAGTGAGCTTAGCTGGGCGTTGTGCTGGAGATACAAGTTTGGACTCTGCTTGACTCATCAACAGGATCAAAATATATTCACTCTTCCCTTCAGTAACCATGATGAAACAGGTCACCATGAAGACTTATTGTTTGGTGCTAATCACTGAAGAGATTAAGAAATTGAACTAAAGCCAAACTGAGCATATGGCAAGCCAGTCCCAACCTATGGCAGCCATGAGCTGCCACTGTTTGGAGAAAGGTCTTTAAATAAGAGTGTCTGGTTACAAAATACTTGGTATTAACTTGATCATCTCCAATAAAGCATGTCCATTTAAACTGACCACAGTGGTAGCCTGGGTCATTAGCTGTCCTCTCTCCTATGAGCGAGTCAAGAGCAGGAGAGGATGGACTTCTGGGGCACATGCACAGTAAAACCGGTGCTCCTGAGACCATTTCTACTGCTAGCGAAGCTATGCAGCAGTCTGTGGGGCAAGCAAAGGGGCACCGCTGCTGTGTTAGGCGTTTTCTCTTCCACAAAGGACACAACACTGGGGCACACAGGTCTGCCAGATATTTGCCTTCAGATCCTCCCCTTCCAACTCATTCATTAGCAACCAGTAGTTCAAGTGAAAATTTATCACGTAAACCCACTAAAAATGTGAATGTACATTTATTTTAAAACAACTCCACCAAAAAGCTCATCTTTTCCCAAAGAATTCATCAGATCATTTTCTGCATCTCCAAATTGTTTTTTGTGTGTGTGTGGTTTTTTTTTGTTGGTTTTTTTTTTTTTTTTTTTTTTTTTTTTTTTTTTTTAAATCTGCTGTGCTTAACAGCAGCCATGGGAGAGCTATAACCTTCCTTTGTTAGGTAAAGAGCCTCATCTGTGGCAACTGTGCTGCTCAAGGCCATATAGGTTGGCTGATACTCCTCAAACATTACCGCCTCCTTCATGTAAATTAGCATTGATCATTAGAGAAACTTTGGAAAAAGTGATTGTAAAGAGACCTGCCCCACTAACCATTAGCCTAGGTTCTCTCTGTAGAGATTTATTGGGTGTTACTTTCATTCTTCATGAAAATTCAGTGTCAGAAAGATGGACTTTTGACAGTGCATGGATATACTAAAATACCTTTAMTCTGTGTTCTTTGTTTGTGGTGTAACGTCTTCTCTAATTGCGTGTTACTCTGTGTTGCCTCCTGAAAGGGAATAGACTTTTCAAACTGTAACAATTAGGCTTCATATTCTTCTGTAATGCGCGCAGATAATACAGAAAACAGGGAAGTCCCTTTTTGATGCATTGATGCTATCATTTTTTCCTGTATTACGTTTATCGGTGCTTTGTCCAGTATTTTGAGATATCTTCTGTGAGGAGGTTTCTCCTTTTTTTTTTTTTTTTTTTTTTTTTTTTTTTTTTTTTTTTTTTTTTTTTTTTTTTTTTTTTTTTTTTTTTTCCCCTGGAGTGGCATGCACCCACTTTTTATTATCGAACCTAAAGATCTAATTCTGAGTGTTGATCCTCTAAGGGAACCTTCTGGTGTTTGAGACATTTGAGAGAAACATGATTGATAGCATGCATGAGACAGAAGGACATTTATCTGAAAGGTGCATGACCAGGAGAGGAATAAGAGTGATACGAGACATTTGTACTGTGTTAGGGGAAAAAAAGACGTTTTTGATCTAAAGAGAGATCTGGCCATGGTTAGCTGCAAACCCAGGGAGCATGGCCTCAGTCAAATGCTGCTCAATGGCTGTAGCTTCTCCTACTGCGTTGTCTAAATCTAGCGAGGGAAGGGCAACTTGCTGATACTTAAAAAGCAAGAGGAGTATGGAGCAGAAGACGCAAAAGGGCAAGAATGGCTTCTAGTCAGTTCAGGGGCCAGGCAGCCACTGTGAGCAGAGCAAACAATGATGCTACCAGCAAGCCGGAGTGTGTAAAATCCATTTGCATATATGATGCTTCCTTTTGTCAGATAAACTGCATGTGGTAGAGGAGCTGGAACAAAGAAAGATTATTAGGGAAGGCCCAGCACATGGGCCTTTGAGTGTAGCCACTCTCGCTCCGGACTTGGGATGAAAGCTTGACAGAGGACTAGCTTCCCTCGCCTGGTAGGAAACTGTCAGGCTGTAAAAGAAGTGAAAAGATGTGGGTGAGCAGGGAGGGAGGAGGCCCGTTGGCAGGCGAGAGAATTAGAGCTGGAGTGAAACATGTGAGGACAAGCACTAAAAAAAAAAACCAGGAAGGAAAAGTTTGAGAGTGAATAGAAAACAAGCTATCACTTTAAATTTGGATACATATAACGACTGAGCTGCACAGACAAAAGTAGGAGGAATGCAAATAACAGTCCAGATTTTAAGAGTGTAGCTCTCCAATACGTAAATAGAGAGAGTATGTGGGGATTCAGCTATATCAGTTCCTCCTTTTAGTCCTCTCCCTCATTGCCATGACTTCCTCTAGGTTTGCAGACTCTCTGTTTTGATAAAGTTAATTTCTTCTTCAGTGTTGGGATTTCTTTCCCTGAGGTTTTCAGGCAGCAAAGTGTGTTTTGGATACTGAAGCTCAAACACACAAACATGATGTATTGGGTGGAAAGTAAATTTTGATGTTGGTGCTATTCTGGGCTGTTTAAATTGACTTTTCAGGGCAAAAAAATCTTTTCACTGATGTCAATGGAGCCAAATTAGCTACGGTAATTGAGATCAGAATCTGTCTATTTACCCTTCTTTAATGTTTGGAGCTTCGAATGCAGTGATTCCACTGCCCAGCAGTTTGCATCCAGGTTAAATAACCACTGTTCCCGTGGCAATTTTGTCTCTCCCTGGGAGGAATATGGTATAGAAATGGTGCTGCCTCCACAGTGGCAGTTAAACGGGATTATAGGCTGTTGCTATTAGTTGCATTATTTTTACAACTTTTTTTTTCCCCCCTCAGTCTGGGTAGGGACTTATAATATTCTCTACCTCAGAAATACCCTTCTGTGTTACCCCAAGCAGCATAAAGGCCTGTTGGTGCTATTGATCTCTTCCAGAATCTAGCTATTTCGAAAGCATTTTAATATGAGCTAAACAGAGCAATCTGCCAGGACAGTAACAGTCAAGGCGCGGGGCATACACTGTCAGTAACTTGAAATGATAAACCTTACCGCCCAGTGGTCATACAGATTTTTCCCAGCTCTTGGGCAACAGTATCTGACGCCAGGAAGGTGGAAAATGGGGTACAGGTGGGGTTACAGCTGTCGTGAACTTCTGGTGTGGCACTTCTGATGGATCTGTGTGGAGGTTATGGTGTGTGCTGAGAGTCCTTGTCCTGGGGGATGTGGAAACTGAGCTGGTTTTTGGCTGTGTCTTCCCACAATCCAGGCCTAGCCACCACCTCTACTGGAAGGAACTTTAGTGCCACTGCCAACAACATTGCTCACTGCTTCCTGATGCTTGTCATTCCTCTTCTCTGGTGTCTCCTTGTTGCTACTGCTCTTGTAGATCATCCATAAAAATAGGGCACATTAGTGTCTGCTGACTAGTAAATCTTTAGAAGAATTAAATAATCATTCAGAGGTGACTCAGACTCATGGTAGTTTGCTTAGAAGAAGAAAACCACAATGTAATAGATTTTTTCATGTGTCAGGAGATGACCTCCAGCCTCACTGACCTTTCTGCTTGCTGGACTAAAGACAGTGTAGGAGAAACATCAGTGAATTCAATTAATATTGATGAATAACTGACAGTTACTTCTTTTCCTAAATCATTTCTGTGGTTTGTCTTGCTCTGTGCATTCTAAATGTTACCTAGTTCCCTAGAAGGGGTACTTCAGAAGTTATTTTGCTTTTCATATTTGGTAACTTTGTGATTGTTTATCAATTCCAGTACTTTTTTGAATAGTTACTGGCTGTGTCAGGATAGGTGTGCTCCTCAGGAATGGACTTCCTCTTTGCGTCTCTGGTTCTGCAACTTAATTTACTATGAAAAAACCTAGCCACAAAGTTGTGTTCACATGCAAATTTTGAAGTCTTTTGCCCATTCAGAACTGGACTTTGGTTTGTTAATCTCCACTGATGACCTAAAGAAGAAGGCAGAGACTTAAGCAAATCGTTATTTTAAAATAAATGTAAAGAATCTCCATTTCACGGATTCTTAGTCAAGTTTAATCTCTGTGAAAAGTGGACCTGTCAGCAATCCTTCAGGCTGTTAGCTGTCCTTGGGTACCTGGAGCAGGAAGACCCAGCGTAAACCAGAGCTGTGCAGGGAGGGGAGATGCTGGCATGGGCAGAGGCGGGAGCATCGGGCTGCAAGTCCACGCACAGAAGAGCCAAGGGCATCACCCTTTGCAGGGGGGTTCTCCTCTCTCCCATGTGATAGTTTTCTTCTGCACAGACCTCTTATGCTCTGCTGAAATACAGCCCAGAGTACGGACAAACACCAAGGTGCTGGACCACGTTCTTCCTGATTTTTACACTTTATTTTTATGTTCCTCCAATGTGGAATAAAGGTAATTAAAATGTATTCAAGGCATTTTGGAGATGTTTCTGACCTGGCTGGGATTTCCCTCTTGTAAAGCTCTAACAGCTCCTTTGTCATCTGGACAGGAGAGAAGAAACACAAGTTGCCCTTCCCCAAACACAAAGGCTCTTTGTATTAAATAACAGTCCCTGTATGACAGCAATGTCGAGACTGCAGGTGCCCACACTGCGTGCTCGCCTGTGTGCTAGAGCTGTTTAACCTCAGCAAAGTGGAGTGCAAGGTGCTGAGCGGGTGCAATGCCAACCCCTGATCTCCTCTTCTGCAGCTGTGGTAATTAATTTCCTGCAAAAAGGGTGACATGCTGAACACCAGGAGCAGATCTTGGGTGCTCAGCTGAGATCCGGTGTCTAGTCAACAGAGCTGTTTCCACTGTTTTCCACCTCACTGCCGCCTTTACAGCTGATGAGGAAAAGGACCGACGACTGTGTTGCCCACTGGACTGCCAGCAGATCCAGCTGGCAATGACCTAAGCAATAACGACGACACGGAAACTGGTGCCATGGCATGTGAACCAAGCTCCTAATCTGTGGTGGGACCTTCAGATTCCCAGTGTGGGGCTGAACCCAAACCAGCTGTTAAAAAGTGACTCAAGCACAGCATGGAAGAGTTTAATAGCTGGAAAAAAATCTCTTGATTCACCGAGAAGAAGTCATTTTTTGTGGTTTCTCTAACATACATATTGCAGATATTCTGTGTCAAAATCACTTATTATCAGAAGTAGAGAAGTTAAAAGGAAAAATACACACTATAATGATACTCCCACACACACTTTTACAGAAACCAGCTCTTTTCCTGGATCACTGAATGCGCACCTTGAATAAATGTGTATTTGTGACACATAACTATTGGAAAAGCTACACGTTGGAAACAAGGTGTCAAAAGGGTATGGCCATTTTTCAGGTCAGCCGCACAAACGAAGGGGAAGAATGTAATGAAGTCTACAAAGAAACCCACATTTACAGTCTGACGCCACAGGTTAACTACTGCTGCAAGGTTGACTTCGTGTCCTATGGTGCCAGCTCCTTTCTCTCTCTCCCTCTTTCACTGTTAAAAGGCAGTGCTTTATAGTAAAGCAAAACCTTGGCATCATTTGGGTTTTTTGTCTCTGCTATTGCTTAACTGTGTTTACGTATTTCATCTCATAAATATTGAAGAGCTCATAATATGAAAGTGTCTCTCATGAATTCTCAGAGTATATGAAAAACATTATTGAAAACTCCTTTATCTCATTGTACTGATCAAGGAAAAAATGGCAAAAGCTTCATAATGATACTGATTTACTCAGACTATGCTGTTTTGGACTGTAAGGTCGTGATGCCTTCTCAGAACATGTGCTTCAAAGAGGAATTATAGAGCTTATTATAGTGGTAGCCTGAAATCCTATGGCATGTGTTATACAGAGGTCATACTAGACGATTTAGCAGTCCTTTCAGGAAAATCTGTGAGTCTAACCAAAGTGTATAAATTCCCTTTGAAGACTGCTTGGGTAAAGCACTAATCCCTTTTCCCGCTCACTTTGCGCAAGTGATCTGCAGCATAACAAAGACAGTCCAGCTTTAGAGAAACAACTTACTCTATAAACAGCTTCCTATATACCCACCCACTCTAGGACAAATATAGTGTCAGTAACTGAGGTATAGTATGATCAGGAAAGGAAATTTCTAAATGAATGTTTTTGCCTGCATAGAAATCAGTTTGATCTTGCTCCTCCTAACTGAAAATTCATTAAGGTGAAATAAATTTTAAAATTTTGCTTTTGCTGGCTGAGAGAAGCCTTACTGTATTTTCGGTGAGCTCTAAAAGGGGCAATGAATTCTTCAATGTTTCTGTTCTGAGAACAAATCTAAATGTTTTTGTGAAATACGTGATTTTTTTTTTTTTTCTCTCTCCTCTCTTGCTCACTGTAAAACTTGTCTGGGGCATGATGGTTCTGGTTTGTGACAGATTTTAAGCTTCAGGTTTGTTTGTCCAGTCTCAGGATGCCATAAAAGAACTTGTGAACATGTTGTGAATTGGACTTCAGCGGCAGAGCCCCTTGCCTGGGGGTATATGCATGCTGGTTTTCTGYTCCATCCATCTCTTCCACCCAGTAGATTTCAGCAATAAGCCATGGTGACCAGGTCTCCAATTATCCAGAAGCCGGTAATAAGCTTCACTCTAGGCTTTAGGAACTAACTATGCAGACCCTCTAAGCCTGGAGTTAGTTTTGTTTGTGACACCTACACCATAAAGAATTACTGTAAGGTGTATTCCCCAAAACAACAGAAAGACCCAGCACTGTGCAATGTCTTGAGAATATGACCTTCAGAGTCTATGGAAGTCTAGTATTGAAACAGCTATGTGAGCTTTGCACCTATAGCTCATTTTTGTGAGCTCCTCTCTCATTCTAGAGTTTACCAGGGATTATAACAGCAGCGATCAGTGCCATTTCAGGTTACTGTTGCTCTAAATGCCCTCTTCCTTCCTTCAGAGATAACCCTCTTGCTTCAGTCATGTTAGGCAACTGCACACACAGGCGTTAAAGGATTACTGTAAAAGTCACCCACTAATACAAAACAGTTGCAGAACAGAATCCACAATTACCATCTCCCCGTGCAACTCCACTTCATAGCTTTATTTTACATGACAAAATGTTCTTAACGGATCTAATTTAGATTGACAGCACATGGGCCGCAATTCTTCACAGACGGAAAAATAAACGAGCACACATTTATTTATGTATAAAAAGCAATGTGAACACCTTGTCAGTACTGCGACAGATCAGAATTCTGAAAATACATGACAGTTTGGCGGAGATGAGCCAAGAAGTCTGAAGCATCCCAAACTGCCACATACTGGAAGCAGAAAGATGGCCTCAAGAGCAATGGGTGCTGCATCCTGAATCTTCCAAGTTCTGCAGAGCGAGACCTCGGTAAAGGCTGACTCTACTCCGGAGGAATATGCCACACAGGTTGTTGAAGAATGGAGGGGAAGAGCTACTTTCCAGTGTCTGCTGGAAGCAATTGATCTCCCATTAGCTTTCCAAACCGGCCAAAACCAAGCCAGAGTCTGGGTAATTGGCTTTGTGAGTGACTGCATCTGGAAGTCTGATTAGAGCTTTTTATAAAACACAAAACCAGCTCGAAGTGGAGCAGCAGGTAGGCAGGATTGTAGAAAAGAGCTTCTTTAGGAGCATGAGAAACAGAACCAGGAGGAAGTTGAAACCTGAGCGAGCTTGCGTGAGTCACTGGTTTGGGCAAAACTAATGCAAAGCTATGTAAAGGTTTTTGGTGGTTTTTTTTTTTTTTCCCTTATGAATGAGAACATCAGTGAATGAAGATATAACTGTTCTTTGGGCTTCAGAGAAGACACTGAAGTGGACTTGGGTTAGCTGACTTCGGAAAAACTAAGTAGGCAGATTACCAGACTTGTAAAGGTGACAAACTATAATGTAATGACTAAGGACTTCCAGCAGACTCATACCGTAAAGCCAGTAGTGGAATCCAGACCTTATCTCCAAGTGAACTATAATGCCTGTGGCTGGTAGAAAGGGTCTTCATTCCTTTGTCAACATCAGCTCCCTGGGGTAAATAATTTCCAAGTAATACTTCAGTTGGTGATTGTTAACATTCATCATAGCCCAACATATTCTTGCCTGGTATAAATTAGGGTAACCTCTTTAAAAACATTTGACCTATACTGGTCTACACCTGCCATAGAGTTGGCTCTGCCATCCATTTAAAACTCATTGCTACTTCTGACCATTTCCCCCTGCTCTCTGCTTTATTCCTGATGAAATTTTTTTCTCTGACTTTGTTCTGATCAGATTCTGTTTTACCCCTACAGATGGGTTGAGAAATGTTATGCTGTCATCCAGATTATGCTGGGCTGGAATCATATAATTCTCTTCATTTCTCCCCAGTTGTTCTTTAGTATATCGGTACATTTGCATGAGAAGAGGATCTTTGTTCCTTAAGGGCCCATCTGCTCTTGCTGCTTATTTCCCCCACCTGAAGTCATAATCCTGCTTTTGATATGACAGTAGCGGGGAAGAAATTAGTGATGTCACAGAAAGAGGATTATGGCATTTTCAGGTACAGGAGCAGATGGACTTTACACAAACAAGGTTGCAAGGTTCTCACTCACAGAAAGCAAAAGGGTGGGGGAAGGTGCAAGAAATGGGTATAAGTGTTCTGCCAAAATGGGTCTGTGCGTTGCTAAATGGATTTTTTTTTTTCTTCCAAAACAATTATGATACATTCTTAGTTCTTGAGATCCGATGCTGATTAAGGCAGAAAAATATTCACAAGGCAGCTGTTTTATTAATTTCTGTCTGGAGAAACTAAGCAATCTCAAAAGGAAGTCAAAGCCTCAGCATATGGAATACAGCCATGGTAAGAGATTGCACCTGTCATTGAAAATTTCTGAAAAAAAATTTAACATGCTGGTGAAAAAGAGTTTGGTTTGGTTTTTTTTCTCCCAGCGCAATTGCTGAGGCACAAAGGAACTTTCAGGAGTCAATGAGTCACTCAGGGTATTGCTCAATACGACACGGCCTTTTGCTTGTACAGGTTGGTTCCCTGCCTTTCTCATGCGCAGAGACTCTGGAGAAAAAGCCAGTTTCCCATGCCAACATCCTGATCTGCGAGTATCTTTCTTCTCTGCAGTATGCGTCCTCCTCCTGCCTCACCACCGTCTGTGTAGAAGCAAATTCTCTCCTGACACTGATCAGAAGTTAGAAGAGTAATAAAATTCCTCCTAAACTTTGCTCCTGATAATTCAAGCTCTTGCTGTCCTTTAGCTGTCATTGGAGCTACCCTCYGCTGAGAGTATATATTCTTTTCGTTCCCATAGTCTTGATCTTCTGGAAATGTTCTTTTTTTATATTTATACACATATTTCATTTGTTATTGTGGTGCATTGCTTATGAACTAGCCCCAGAGCAATACTTTTGACAATATTTTAGGCTTTGATGGTATTATCTGTTCCCTGTATAGAGAGAGAGAAAAGCTAGTGACTTTGATTTTGAAGGATAGTAACTGTATCATCCTGAAAGCACACAAAGGTCTCTGCTCCCTTTCTTAGACACTCCCTATGGTCATGGTAACATCTGAAATCAATGCTACTAATTCATCCCTGACATAACTCAAATGATGGCAGCTGGCCTCATGCCCTGTTACACATGGATATCTCCTGTACTGTCTCTGCTTACAGAGCACGGAGAATTCACTATTTTGGAGTCTCCCAGTCCCACAGTTTCACCATCAGTAAGTCCTGCCCTCAACACATTTTGTTCACTCTCTTTTTAAAGTTATCAGATAACAAACAACATTTGAATTGAAAATAGTCAGGATGGCGACAGAGGCATGTTTCACATGAGTAATACTAGCAGCTTAGGGAGGATAAAATTTGCGAGGCTCCATCCTTATGCTTTGAGGCTTAAGACTCATTGCCAGACTGAGAGATGCAGAAGTTCTCCCTTAGCGGGACTCTATGCCATAATTTTGGCAAACTTTAGGGGTTTGCCTCTATGTGCAGAGAATCCAGGATTTGACATTGTTGGATGCAAGATATGTAAAGGATTATTATGGCAAGTCCTGTGATCCTGCTAATGTGACTCCATATGCTTTTAATAGAAGGGTGGAAAGTTATCTATTGTTGCCTCAAAAAAGTCTTCCCCGATGCTAGATTGAGCATATTTGCCCATTTGATTCATTCTGAGACAACCCAGAGATCTGATAGACCCTGTCGATTCAGCTTGCAGCGGTTTTGTGGACTTCCCTCTTACAAGCAAGGACTTTCTTAATTCTCTTATGTAAGGTGGAAGAGGGATTTCTTTCTTGRGTTTTTGTGGTTGCAGTCACACAGTGAACTAAAAGGGAATGGAGCTGTTTGGAAAGGGCTCTATGTAGGGAGGAATGATGAGCTCTGGATTTAGGTATCTGCAGCCTCTGCAACAGAAATGGCAGGAAATCAAAGGGAAAATTTAGGCTGAAGGTGAAGGCAAAGTGATATTGGATGGGTTTATCAGTGGGGGAATGTTTCTTACGCAACAACCATTGCCCCACTGACTGCCATGCTCTGTTTCTTCACAGAGCACTACAAAAATAGTCTGGAGAGGGGAGCCAGGGAGCTGAAATTCATAAAGTAGCATTGACGGTCCTGGAGTTCATCACAGAATGACTTTTATGGTACACCTTAACTCTCCTTTTCTATYGCTCTGCCCTGCCAGGTCTGGTAGTGGACTTGTCAGGGTTCAAGCGCAGAGATGAGAACAGGGATCTGGGATTTCAGGAGTCCACTTCTGCTACTCACTTGTGGCACGGCTTCAAATAAGTCACGTACACCTCTTGGTGCTTTAGATTGCATTTGGTTAAAATGGGAGGAGGGCCTACTGCCAGCCTGCCAAGACCGGCTAGCAATGTTTTGTCAAGTGATGCTCAGGCAGGGTGCTGTATGCCTATGCAGTTTTCAGTGTGCAGAGGTTATTTGTCTTATCTTCTTGTTTTATCCTGGAAAGGTAGGGGACAGCTGGTTCCCTCTGTCTGGGCAGCGCCTGCAGTTATGGGGTTTCTCACGTGCGAGCAGAGGACCACTTTGAGACAGCTGTGATTTATCTGAATCATGCATGTGTGTTGTATCTCTTTTGAAAGCAAAACCTCCTCTAGGCAGGAGCTGATCTACCACTGGAGGGAAGATACATTGCAGACTTTTCTCCTCCAGTTAATTTAGCAGCCATCCAAATTGCCTCACAGGCAATCCATGTCCCACTGGCTTGATATTTTCCAGCTGGAAAGATACAGCCTGCAAATAAAAATGGAAAAGAGAAGCAGAAAGAGAAGTTGGCTCAGCAGTTACCAGGGCAGTCTGGGGCCCAGGCCTCAGTTTCTGCTCACCTTGAGTAAGTCACTTGAGCTACTGTAAGTGAGGAGCCACTGCATCTATGTACTCTCTTCCTCCAGCTCACGTTCCTTGGGCACTGTCGTCTTCAGTTTCCCCTAAATTCTTCGTCCTCCTGTATAACTCGGTCATGCTTACTTGTGCCTGTGCTGTAGCTTCTTCACCAGCCAGTAAGGGAGCCAAGGAGTCTCCAAACTACTATAAAAACACTAGCTCCAAGTACATGTGTCCATGGCTTAGCAAACAGTGCAAGCACAAAGAGGAGATGAACCTCGTTCTTTAATGTAATCTTTAGATCAGATTCCCGTAAAGTACCTCTGAGGAATCGATAGCATTTGTGTTTGTGTGCGTGCATGTAGGCACTAGCCACCCATTGCTCAAATTTAAATTTGAATTTAAATTTAAATTTGAGCAAATGCAATTTGGTAACTGTGTTATTTATTGCTCTTTATCTGCAAAATCATCAGGTCTCCATCCAGAACTGTGCTGGGGAGAGTAAAGATGCTTTTCCCAGCCCTCCACAATAGACTTGTATCTTACAGTGCCAAATCAAAGACTA
Source organism: Phoebastria nigripes (assembly GCA_035582835.1). Lineage (NCBI taxonomy): Eukaryota > Metazoa > Chordata > Aves > Procellariiformes > Diomedeidae > Phoebastria > Phoebastria nigripes. The sequence goes on from JAYKAV010003432.1 coordinate 1,028,085, forward strand.
CCTGTAGGAGAGCAAAAGAACAAGAGGGAGACTGAACTGAAGTCTAAAGATGAGCTGCAAAACCAGTTGCAAAACTGGAAATGTAGCCTTCATAGCCTAGGCTACAGCTATACGGTAGGCAGAGCCCATTTCTCTTGTCCTGGGGGCAAATGGCCCAACATGGTTCATGTGCAACCTAAAGGGAATAGCCCTTGGTTTCTTTTGTCCCTCAGATCCTGCCAGGGCACTCATTTCCCGGTGCTCATTTCCCTGGACCAAAGCACTTCAGGCTAACAGCTGAACTGTCTGGATGATGGCGGGTCAGTGTCCGAGTCCCTGCTGTGACCCTGGTTGGTGTGCTACTGCAGACATAGCCCTGCATGTTAACCTCCTGTTGTATCTGCTGGATCGCGTCCTGCCCCACACAGTCTCAGCAGTGAGCACCAGCCAACTTCTTCTTTTGACACACGCTGATTCTTGGTGTACTCTGGCTGCTTAGCACTGATCTGACAGCACAGAGCAGCCAAAAATATGTTTAAATGGCTCTTGAAAATTACCTTTGTGCAAAGAGGATCTTGAGAGCATAATATTGCCAAAGCAGCTTTCTAGTAAAGGGGGAAAACAGGACTTGGCAGCGATCCTCTTGCCAGAACGCTTCCTTGGGGCTACAGCATCCAGCCATAAATCTGATTAACTTTCCGATTGCTCTAATTCATGTTGAGATGTAGATGAGTCCCAGTTAGGCTTCAGTTTGGGAGAGCCCAATGGTGGCTTTAACTTCTCACTCTCTGGTCAGCCCACCACATCTGGACACTGTTTGGCCAAAGCAGAAAGTTCTGACTCCCCATTGTCTCCTTTCTCCTCCTGCTCCCAACCCAGCTGCAACCCTCCACTGTGGGAGTCTGCAGGTACCGGCTCTGCCCTGACTCGATTTAGTTCATTTGGTGATGGTGGGGAGGCATCTCCATGCCTGCCTCAGTCTACCTTGCCTAGTTTAAACGAGCTTTTTGAGACAGAAGCTCTCGTATAAGTCCATCCCATAAGACACAGAGACCCTATGTTCTCAGAGTGCTGTAATCTGAGAAAGCCAACCAGTTATGAATTAAGAATGTGGGAAATAAACCAAATATTTAACTGGGTGGGGGTGGGGAATAAAAACACTGAAAAATATCGAGTTTCCTTAGGAAAAATAAAATTCATCTTTAAATCACACCTTGTCAGTGGAATGCTGCAATCTCTCAATCTTTCAGCAGCAGCTGAGTTTCCAGTTCAGTGTATGTGATCATTGCAGCATATAAATAAAATTGTCCACTAGAACTAACCTGATATTTTGGGATTTATTTCTTCCCTCTCCTGTTGTGATATTTAACTCCGTTTTCACCTCAAGTCATTCCCATGTTTGTTCTCTTTTTATGAATAAATATGCATAGAAACAGGTACCATGCAGCAGCCAGTGCCTGGGAAACTGTCGTGGCTGTTGCATGCTTAGGGCAGAGATCTGCAGGCTGGGGGAGAGGGGCTGGGATGCTCAGCCACGCTCTTTATACAGGGGGTCCTGTAGCAAAACAGGGATGCCTTTCCTTACCGTATGCACCTGGCCTTCCCATCTCTTGGATGAAGCGGGAAAGTCTGTTTCAAAAAAAGGAAAAGAGATGCTGCCCAGGTGCAGTCATAGGTCTAAATCCTTGGATCTAGTATCCTCRTCCAAAATTAATGGCAACGATCTTTGAAATGTAAGGGAGCTATGGAGGGGCTGGGCGGAGGTGGGTGAGAATTTCGTTGAAGAGATTTGGCACACACAGAGCAAAGTACTTACAGCATATGTGTAGCTTCACTCATGGCTCTCATGTTAAAGTTCAGCACATGCTGAAGTGTGTTACCAAATCAACACCTTAACGACGGTGATGAGTGATGGGATGCCCTTTTCAGAGCAGCACTACAATCGCCTTTCTCAGCATATCTAAGATGAAACTGGATATTTGGTGGCAGACACTGAAGTTCCTGATGGCTCCTCTCAAACTTCCTCTAGGTCTCATGCTATTTTTATTTCTCTTCTTACAGAGAAAAAATTGCTTGTGCCCTGCTTTGTGTGTGCTAGCCTGCTGCAGCAGGCACTGCTCATAATGCAAAGCAGCCCTCCTACCACACTGGAGCGTCCAGGTGATAGACTGTTTAAAATAGTGGGGTTTTTTTGAAAATTCCGTTAAATTAGAGCAGGGGGAGGTGACTTTGAGAGGGAGAGAGGGCAAACCCTTCTCTAGCAAAAATCACAGTCTAAGGCTAGTTGAAGCTAGCAGTGATCTCTTTTCCCTCATAACATATTACTACAAGTCTTGCTTTGCTTAGAGATGTGCTTTTTTTTTAATTTGCCTTACGAAAAAAAAAGTCTCTCTTGGCTATCTGATGACTGGCAGGATTCAGGAATTTGATGCAAACAAGGGGAGAAAGAAACAAACCAAAAAAATCCTGCTGTATCTGAAAGCATTTCCTAATTTGTTGGGTTTTTAAAAATAAAAAAGCTAAGACTATTACCTAGCACAGCAAGTGAATAAAAAGCCAGTGGGACTTTTTGTAAGCAAAGATCCCCCTTGGATGCAGTGTGGACAAAAATGCAGATTAAAGAAAGTCTGTTTTGTTAAAGGAGCCAATGCAAAAACAGTTTGCAGCATACTTCAGTAACTGGGGAGGAATGCAAGGGAGTGAGAATGGGAGTGAGGTGCTGTTTGTTGCGGAGCTGTGTCTCTACCTAAAGTCTGCAAGGTGCAAGTGCAAAAGCAGGTATTAGCATTGGGCTGTCGAAGGTGAGGTTGGCAAGGCTGCAAGCGTGTCTGGTCCAGCGTGGAGGTGCCGTGGGGAGAACAGCTTGCTCAGCGTCACCTCTGCGGGAATGTTATAAACCCACCTGGTTGCTGATACTAAAGCAGAGAAACCAAGCTGACGTTTAGCTGAATTGATCCCTGCTAGATACAACACCCCAGGAGGAGCAGGGGTAGCAGGACCGGATGGCATGGCAGGCTGGAGCAGTGCCTGCCAGCATGGTTTTCTCTTTCTGTCTTGGTCTGTTATCACACTTGCTGTGAGTCAGTTAACCCACCACGTTGAGACAAGTGGACTTAGTGCACACTTGGCAGGGCTAGTTCCAATCTTTTACTGTAATAGCATGTCCTTATAGGGTCAAAAAGTTTCTTCAGAGGCATTTATTCTACTTGTATTGAAATTAAAGACATAAATCCTATAATAAAATCAGTTTTGGATCTCAGACTGCTTCTTAATGGGTAAAGATGATACCCCGGTATGATGTACGCTTAGGAAACGAAGAAGGAGAGAAAGTAAACCTTACTCCAATTTATTTTCTCTAAAGAGTTATCTGTATAAATCAAATAGTTCTTCCAAATGGACTGATGTCCTGTTAGCAGTGTCTCGGGCACAGGAAGATTTCCTCTCGCCTCCATATGGGATCAGCTCTGCTGTGTGGTGCATTGCTGAGGGTGGACTGATGGACTTGCTTCCCAGTTCAGAAGTGTTTCGTTTGTATGAAACACAAAACTGGAATAATGTTTTCCTTGTTTCTTTCGGAAAAAAAGAGCTGTAAACTCTTCTTTTTATAAGTAAGTTTCTAAGCGCTTGGGTTAAGGACAAAATTTTCCTGGGGGCGAGTTGATGGGTGCTGACGTTGCAGCGTCACTGTGACTATTTGGTTTGACTCCTCGGGCAGGACAGAGTATGAAATGGCCACGGTATCATTTTTTCTTCGAGTTCAGTAGGTGTGCTGAGATGAAAGATGATGTTACAAAAAAAAAAAAAAATGTACCCACGCCAACAAAATGAGTGTTGTCAATAGAGAACCCACCACAGTCCTTGCTAGCCTGGTCCCATGGTTACATTACTGTCACTCTTGAAAACTTGTACCATACTTTAGGTTGAATTTCCTTTTGTCGATGGAACTTCCAGCTGCTGGTTCTTGTCACAACATACTGCACACTAAACTGAGAAGTCAGCTATTAATTTTGAGTCCTCTGTAGTTATCCTTATTTACCCTTTAATCTTCTTTCTGACAAGCTAGAATATTACAGCTTTTCTTATTCTCTAATTAGTCTTGAGGCTTTTGTTTGCGTTGTCAAGAGTTTTCCTGTACCCTTCCTCACGGGTAGCCCAGGGTAGGACACAGTGGTGTTACCCCCCGGAGCCATTCCCAAAGGTAATTTCGCGTCTCCTACTCCAAGATTATTTAGTTTTGGCACTCTTAGTCATTATTGTCTTTTGTTGTTCACTCCAGTGTTGTACAGAGAGCTCTCATTTAACAGATTATCCACCATGATCCCTCCCTAGGTCCTTCTAGAAGAGCTAGTTTGCAGGGGACACAATCCTGCCATACAACTGTATCCTGCAGTACTGGGTTGGCTTTCTGGAAAATGGCTTTGCGCTGAGCCATTGGTCATGTTAAAGCATCTGTGCCCAGGTCACCACGTCTTTCTGCGCTGGTGACTCGCTTCTGATGCTGTTGACCGATTCCTTAAATGTTTTGTCAAAGGCAGGCTTTGTCAGAGACTAATGGGTGTGTTTGGTTGGAGATAATAAATGTCAAAGTGCAGTTTAGCTGAGAGCTAGTTATTATAAAACCTCCTTAAAAACAGAGGTCGATGTGGTGAGCAATGCCCCGTCTGCAGCTATGCTGGAGAACTGTTGATGGGTTTGTCTTGAATTAGTTTCCAGAGGCAACCTGGAGCTACGTGGGCATGCGAGTTCATATGTTGGTCATTCCTGATGGTGGCTGAAATCCTCATCGTTAGTTGCCCGGAGCCCTTTGTCTCCAGTTGGTGATTTGCATTTTCTATTCTACATTTCATCTGTGCAATTTCACCAAAGAGTGATGGGAGGAGGAGGTGGTCAGCCCAAGGCTGTAGCCGGCAGCAAACAAGCTGCATGCAGCCAAGTGCCATGTATTTTGATGCTCCCAGGTAAATGGTGTGACCTGAGCAGTGGCCCTCGCAGCTGGCTTCTGCACGGCTTCAGCTAACATCGAGGTCTGACAGCAGCGACCGAAAGCCGGTGTTCATTATTTGAGGCACGTAAAAAGCTACCAACATCTGGCTTGACTCCATTCAAGTACAGCAATGAATCAGTTCCTGGAGAAAAGGCAATGGGTTGCTGAGCGGGAAGCGGGTGGTGACAACCACGTCCTGCCATGGAGTCCCTAAAAATAAGTCTTGTCTGACTAATCTGATGCAGCTGTTTGAGGGAATAAATGAGTTAACAGATGAAGGATGAACAGCTAGTAATTTATCAACTGCATTGCTGAAATTGATATAAATCCTCCCGATGAGGATTTTTCTTTCCATTTTTTTGGCACATTTTAGGAATGTGAGACGGTGAGGGCTCTCGTGAGGGCTCTCCTGAGTACTCTCCCTTGCTGTCTCAGACTGTCACATAATCATCGTTTTATCTGCGCTTTTCTATAGGAGAAATTGAAGTGAGTTAAATTATGCTGCACTTCAGTGGATCTGCACTGCGTAGGCGGTTGTTGGCCTTAGCAATGGGACTCGGCAGAGTCCTGCCTTCAGAGCTCCCTCAGCTGGGACCATTTTCTATAGAGATGGGCAATGTCCAGAGCCTGAGACTTGTCAGCTACGCAGTTTTTCATATTTACAGTGTCTGTGAGCCTGTCTTCTCTTTTCTCTTTAAGGGTTGTACGTGCATATATGTGTATTTATGTGCATATTCAACCAAAAAAGACTTCTGTTTTGTACAGGGGATACAAAGGCGGATTATAAATGACATGGAAACTGGAAATAAGGCACACATTTCTAACAGTGAGGGTAATTAACCATTGGAGTAACTTACCCCCTTTCAGAGTATCCGTTTCCCAACATCTTTACTTGAATATCACATACTTTTTTGAAACACAGACTATAATTCAGTTAGCGGTTATTGGGCTTACAGCCAGGGTCACCAAGGGAAGCTCTGTGGCCTGTAGCATGGACGAGGTCACCCCTGGTGATGACAACAGTCCCTTCAGGCAGTGATAATGGAAACCCAAAGAGGGTTGTGTTCAGGAGCCTGAGCTTCTGCCGCTTGCTAGTGCAGCAAATGGAAATTGTGGGGTAGTTTTATTTAGATATAAACACGATCTTTTTTAATGAACCAAACAGACAACTGGATAACATAATCAGTGCTGTGGACCCTTCAATCATACTCGTTTTACTGTGCCCAACACTTCAGCTTTCTCAATACGCCAAAAATGTTTGTATTGACAATTTATCACTGTGAAATCACAGCTGGAGGTTTGGGAAGGGTAGAGACAGATGGGGTTTCTGACCTCTGGGGAGGCAATTTGAGATGGAAGAGAAGTATGTTAACAGAATAAATTCTGCTCAAATTATGGTTAAGTGACTAGCTAAGAGTGTTGACCTTTAAATCACCATATTTAAGTTTTGAAGTCAACAAATGATTGGGATAAGTGAGGTGGTGCTTAAGGGAATGAATTATTGTGGTAGGCTGTCTGCAGACTCAGGAAGACAATGCGGTGTTGATGAGTTCATGTTTAAAACACTTTTATTCTGTCAAGTGAACACATTTTTAAGACGACCCATAGATCTGGGACACAGTCCTAGAAATTGCAATGCACGTGCAGGTAAGGTGAGGCAGCTTGAAGGAAAGGAAAATGTGCTTTGAATAACAGATGTGCAAAAACAGCAAAGGAAGGAGACTTAGGGGTAAAAGCATGTGATAGTTAGAAGGTAAAGATCCAAGAGTGTGGCAGATGCAAGAGAAGCTAATCAGGTCTTATGGCGAATAAGTAAGAGGATTAGTTAAAATCAGGAGAGAGAATGGCTTCATTATACAAAGCCTTTGTAAAACCTCATTTGAAATATCATGTCCAGCACTGGGCAGTGGGTTTAAAGAAGGATATTCACAATATCACCAGAGTGTAAAGGCAGTGTTACAAGGCTTATCGAGGCATTAGAAGGGCGAGCCCGGGAAGAGAGGCTCCAGGAGCCGCCTCGACAAAAGAGAGTCTTGATTGCATTTTGTCAGCGTTCGAAGAGGCTCGAGAGCCTGAGGAAGGATTCCCAGCATGCAGGGCTGTGGTGGTGTAAGTGGTCAGTGGGTAATGAATGTTTAGGGCCAGCTGCAGGAGGGATCTTTTCTGACTGTAACGCAGTGGTCGAAGGTGGGTCGAAGAGCTGGGCGCCGTCCTGTTGATGGTCACAACCTCAGCCTTACCTGGGGTGTTTCAGAGATGGCAGGTAGAGGGTGAGAGCCTAAGACTTGTCTTGCAGATAGGCTTCTCAGTATTGATGTATTGAGGCCAACTGTTTTAAAAATAGTTGCAGCCTTCCATGGGACAACCTTGAAAGCTGAATGACAATTAAAGCATAGGGTTGAGCGAGAGTGTAAAAGCACAAATGCCTGTAGAAGCACTGCTCCTAAACACAGGGCAAGCATACGCTGTTCATGAAGACTGGAGAGGAGTAGTACCAGGACCAAACTCACCAGCGTTGCCTCCTCCAGCGCTTCGAGAGGTGCTCGGAAGCACCGTCCCCCAGAGTCCTTTGCAGGTGGGAATTACAGCAGAGAAGGAAAGGTACAGATTGTAGCTATAAACAATGGAGGATTCAACACTGATTTCTGTGCTGGGGAGTGAATTTGCCTTCAGTGACGAGAAATATGATTTCACAGAAGGAATGCTGTGAGAGGGACATCAGTGATTAATTCAGCTTGTGATTAGAACAGATCATAAAGCAGAAACTCCAACTAACATCTGCTTTGCAAAATAACGCATTGGTTTCTCCATGGAAATTTGTAAGCCAGAAAGTTGGGCCATGGTGACCTGTCCATGTCCAGTTTGTTGGACTGGGCATCAAGTCTGGTCACTAGTAAGAAGAAGCCTTGAATAATTAATTGCCCTTCCTCGTCATTTTTTGAAGAGAAAGATATATCCTTTACACCAGGGCACAAGGCATAGACATTAAACAATGCAGGTATGTCACTGCTCATTTCAGTCTTAATGCAAACATATTGGAATTTTGATTATGTTTGTTCATTGTTCTTTGAGCCCTTCATGCAACCTGATGGAATTGAGCTTGTTTATGAAGATGGAAAAGGAGGGGGAAGAATCATTATCATCTTTATGAGGTATTACGGTCCCACCGATCAGCAGCCTGTTCAATTCTGAGTGGTAATCRACACGCACCTTTCATCTTTTTTGCTTTATGCTTTTACCGTGACCTATAGTCTGCCAGATGTGGGCATGTAAACCAGAGAATGGGCAATTAATGATTTGCATTAGCTTGCATGCTCGCAGTATTATAGAAACGTGCATGTGCATGCATAGAAAAAACAATGCTCCAGTGGTCCACAGGGCATCCACCCATGCCATTTTTCATCCTTAAAAAAAATAAACTAAGCCTTATCTTTGAATCCCATATGGAACAAAAGCAAAGGAAAATCTGCCCTATTGGAAATGTCAGGAGGAGCCAGTGACTAGCGTCCAACGTTTTTTAAAGTTACTCTGTTTTTTATGCTAGGTATACAAAAATACACACAAATGTGAATACTCAGATTAATGAAAGCATTGTCGAATAGTCTGTAAGATGGCATCTGCTTTAGAGCGTGCTGAATTGAGTTTTTTTTAAGCTATAACTACATAGAGCAGCAACATTTGGAGGAGAAATTAGAAATCCAGGCAGGGCTGGTTCAGACTAAGCCAGGGCTCTAAATCATCAGAGTTGGGGCACTTGCCTCAARCCCAGGGAGGACCGTGGGACCTCATTCCCTCTTCCTCCTGGGTCTCCCTGGAATTTGCTGCTGGGGAATGACTCCTGGATGCTTGTGAGCTGTCTGATGGCAGGGCCTGGCACTGCATGAGGGCTGCAGCTCTTCGGCTCTGTGCAGSCTGAGGGAGAGACATTTCCCATCTGCGCAGCATCGTCTGAATATAGAAATGCCAGGCAGCGGCTTCCTGGGACRCCGGGATGTCAGGAAATCTGCAGGATGGCCTCGTCCAGCAATGAGGAGGTGAAAATCTCCCAAGTGGGGAGAGGGACATACAGCCATACTGATAAAAAGGGGTTTTCAAAAGAAGCCAGAGGAATTCAGTGTGTTTTAGAGAGGTGCCTCAGCCCTCCCAAATTTTTCTCCTGACTTGGTACTTCTGAACAGGAGCCCCACAGAGTTTGTATCTAGCACACGCATCTCGTGTTCAGCATCTTGTGGCACAGACCTGAGAGTGGAAAACCATAAACACCCCTTGTAGGCGCCGGTCACTGCGGAACAGCCTGTCACTGCCAAACTGGCACCTTTTGCTGGATGCATCTTCACAAACACTGAAGTCGCTTGCAGCGAGATCACAGGCCTTTGCGCAGCTGGAATTTTTCAGCAAAAGCGGTGTAATTTGGCTATTACAGAAGTATTTACAGCTCCCATTGGCAGCTGCTCTAATTCCTTCTCCTATCTCTTGGAGTTGCTCACAAAATACTCTCCAGTACAAGAGAGCAAAAAGTTTTCTTTTTTGGTAGGAATCTTTGCTTCTCCACTGCCATATAGAGGTGTGCATATAAAAATGCGTACTCATGCATACAAAAATCAGCAAAATAAAGCAAAATGAAACCAAGATCCAAGAAAAAAACTTCTTTTTCTGAAATGAAGGGATTCTAATGGGCTTTTTTTTGGTTTTATGCCTAYGAATACTTCACAGAAGATGATCAGCCTGGAATGATATTCATCCTGAAATGAAAGGGTTTTTTTGCACGTTCATCTTCAGACCATGCATTAGAGCTCTTAATCCATATGTTTTTAGGCAGATGATGCACCAAGCGACAAAGCATAGGCTGGACTGGCAGATCCTTTCGAAAGGCCTGTCTTCTGCTGGAGCAATATTTGAAGCAATGGCTCTTGCTTTTTCTCTTTAATTGCTCGAGATAGTGCACCATACTGACTGCTCCTTTATAGCAGGATTAAAGTGTAATAATTTAAAGACACAGTTTCTTTTTGCCCTCTGAAATGAACACTAGCACTGTTGGCTTGCCTCTGTAGTGGCAATCCCCTGCCTCTGAGACACGTCTCTGCTGGACCTCAGCCAGAATATATCCTTTGCTGTGTGCAGGCTGCATTGCAGGACCTCTTTATTTGGTTTGGTGTTGGGTGGACTGTCTCTTGCCGACCCCTCAGCTGCTCGTTTTGATGGCAGTATCAGAGTGATCCTCCACTGGGCTTCCCAGTGTGGCATCCTCAAACTGAGTGCAGGGAGGAGGGGAGGGGACATGCAGAGAGAGAGGCCATAATCAACTGGGGATGCTTCACGTCCCTGCAAGCAGGGTGGCTGTTTCAGATGTTGCACTGGGGATCTGAGTGTTGGACTTTAAGTTGGACTACACTACTGCAAACTGGTCTTTCTGGCTGGTTGTCGTAGAGTCAGGTGCTATGCAATGTCAAACGAAGCCCTTCTCTTTCCTCTGAAGCTGCTTACACAGTCCTCACTACTGTAAGGTCTGAGCAATTAACTGTCTTTAAGAGAATTATCTGTGTAACTGTAGGGTGAAGCAGAAAGTGCTGGTTCTTCCTATGGTAGAGCTAGGATGCTCTTAAGACACCAGCTAGTGTTTCCCCCCTCACCAGCATTGAGACCATCTGTCTTCCACTGGATTCCCATCTTCTCAGCCCTAGCAAGGGGGATGTGATAATGAAGCGCTCCAGTCCATAGGAGGAACACAGTAATTTATATATCCTGCTGATGCTGGTGAAGAGGAAAGTAAATTTATGACTTGCCTATCCACATCTCTTCAATTCTTTGACAAGATTGGTAGGGCAAATAGAGCAAAACCCTATCTGCAAGTCCAAGGACAGTTACTGCCTGGCCTGCAGCATCAGGGACTGGAATAAAGCTGCAGCACAGAGAAACCATCATCTAGCTTTGTATCTGAGGATGTTATCCCAAGAGTAGTTAATGCATTCATGTTACTGCACTGTCTTTTATTGGATTCAATATATTAAAGCGTTACTCAATCTATTTTCTATTTAGTTTGCAGTAACCTCTGGTATTAACCTTTCCTTCTTTAGCATGTGCTGGAAGAACAGAACAGACAGCAAATAGAGATCTGCCTGAAATTACGTGGCGTTTGCTGAGAATGTAAATCTATTTGCAAATGTCTTGGAACAAACTTTGAGTGGGTGGAGTTAGCTAATAAACTAGAGTATTCATCTTTCATGTCGCTCAAATAGTTGAATTTAACTTCTTGCTAAAAGCAGTTGGTTTTTATGCTGCATTCACCTTGGAATCCCCCATTACTATCAGGGAACTGAGGCATCAGTTATCATTTGCTATTAAAAGAATTAAAAGAAAAATGTGCTAGAGTATGAAAGTCACAGCCAATGCTACACATGAAAGTGTGGAGACCCTGCTGTCAGTGGGAATATGCATCTGTGCTAAAAAAGCACTGCTTCAAAGCTGTTGGAATTTGGAGCCACGTTAATCTGGAAATACCCAAATACCAATCAAATTTTGCTTTATTTGCTGATTTAAAATAATTTCTTTAGGCAGATGAAGAAAATAATATCTATCCCCAGCAGCTGAAGTAAAAACAACTGGCTGAGAGCACATTATTATGTCAAGAAGTCATAGTATTGTTGAAATATTGTAAGCCAGTGATAGCCTTGAACAAGGTGATCACAGCTTTCTTACCAGCTCTCCTGATGGTTTCCCGTTGTTCAAATATAATCCCAGAACCCTTCGGGTCTGATCGTAGTGACATTTGGCATACAGTATCAGAAACTCTTTTTAGCTAGCATTGTTGAAGGTAGTTTTGTTACTGGGGACTCTTCTTTACATTCTTTTTCAAATTATTTTTTAAAGTAAATTATACAATACCTTCCACTTAGAGTGCTGAAAGTTGAATTGCAGAGAAGTGAAACCGAACTTCTTGTTGCATGCATCAATTCTGGATAATTATAGCTTTAAAATACATATTTTCCTGCATTGTTTAAAAAGAAACTGTCATGGAAACTTCTGCAAGAGAAAATTTCATTATCCTGGAATAATGTAGTTGGAGAAAACAAAGAAAAAAAAAAGAAAAGTGGTAATTAGTACAGAAACCTCACCAGGAAACATTATGCAGTCATTTATTCTCTCCTACGCACCATACACTATCACATGGTTCTTCATATTTGCCTTACAGACAGTACAATGTAGTGCCCTAAAAAAGAAACAGAAAGCTTGAAGGGCCAAACAGTAAATCTGGAGGTGCTCCAAAATCGAACCTACGCCTATTTGCTTCACGGCAGCTGATAAAAGTCCTTGCAGTTTTGATACCTATAATTTTTCATAGCAAATCCTTCCTTTCTCCTTATTTCTAAAATATCTCATTACCAGGAACCACACAGCACAAAGGTGGTATTGCCAACATTTTTAACTAGGGGCTTCCAACAAAACTGTTAATCAGCCACCCACGACAAACCTCCTCGTACTGACAGAAGGGAGTTTGTTTCTTTCCCCATTTTAGACAAAAGCTCTTTTTCATATCCAGGATCCAAGTGGGCAGGATAATACTACTGGGCAAACAAACATATGTTTTACAGACTTGTTGGAAACCTTCCCACTTTGTTCCAAAAAAATACTGTACGTTGAGGATACAAGAGAAAGTTAAATGTACCTCTAAAGGAGCCYGTAAATTCCCATCCTGGGAAATCTTTGGGAAATGTTGCCGTTTGGTGCAATCTGTTCTGCACCCAGGGCAAAAGAAAAAAATATGCTCTTTAGAAGTAGTTCTGTGACCCTCCGGGCTAAATTGTCGCTGGCACTGATGAATTAGCAATATATCCAGACAGGGATTAGCATTACCAGAGGTAGGGAAGTCGGCCCAACCTTCCTTCCAGTTTGGTGATGGGATTTTAAAAAGGAGTTTTAGTGAAGACACTGGAGGAGATTTCAGTTCCAGTAAAGAGATGACATTGAATCATGCAGAAAGACAAAATGATTCCTAAACTCCATATAAAAAAGGAGAAAAACTCTCAAACCCAACCAAACATTTTGAYGCTATTTATTCATATGTTTTACAAAACCCATTGAAGATTATTTTGGCAAAAAGAAGCTTTTGCCATATTCTGACAATTTTGTCTTTATGCTTGAATTTGGTGCTGATCTGTGCTGGAAGGCAAACGTCAGTCTTTGTCGTCTCAGACAAGTTCTCAGGGTTAAAGGGTCAAGAGTCACAGATTGGAAGCCAAAGCAAGATGAATTGAGAAAAAATAATGTGCACAATTTTAACAATGAATGCAATTAACTGTTGGGATAATTTACCTCGGGGTATGATGGCTTCTCCATCACTCGAAGTCTTTAAATCATGACTTGAACGGTTGCCTAAATGATGCTGTGTAGCTCAGAATTGAATTATGTGATGGAACAGTTCAATTTTGATATAGTAGGGAGTGATAATTTGTCCTTTAATGTCCTCTATGTATATGAATGTATATATAGAGACACATATACATATATATAAGTATAATACCCCTAAAAGGTRAAATGCGTTGAGCACATCTCCATGTTGGGAAAACATAAGTCTTCTCTGCTTGTAGTTCCAGAGTTATAGAATATTAGCATAAAATTCACATCTTACCCACTCCCGTGCGTATATGCTTTCATTGCAGATTAGTGTTTTCCCCTAGAAAGCTGTTAGAGAGCAGCTTAATCCATGATCTGCAGTCCAGCAGATTTGCCTGCAGTAAAGAATCTCTGGTGTCAAAAAATGGTTTTAAATTTTCATGGTTCTTCTCACTATAAAATAAGTCATCTTCTCCACTGCAAACATTTAATAAGTATTGCTAAAATGCACAGTTTTAATTGGAATAACAAACTAAGCTGAGCTATGAAACAGGACAAACTATTTCTTGTTGGAAGAGAAAATCTTAATTTTTCCTGAAAACTTTGCTCGTATTTTAATGACAGGCATAGGTCAGGTTCGATTAAATTCACGACCTGTCCAGCTGCCCAGGTATTCGGTGCCACTGGGGAATCCGTGCATAGTGCTTACGCACAGCCGCACTGCAGACGAGGAGCTCTYCTGCAATAGCTTCACCACAATTCCTCGTCTGCAATAGCTTTCCCCCACATGTTCCTATTGATTCATCAATCGATTGACTTCACAGGGCCTGCTCACGTTTGATATTCGCTTATCTTTCTGGGCATCATCCAAATTTACTTTGGGAGGTGCAAGGGGAAAGTACAGACTGAGGGGCAGGGGTCCTCTGCTGCCGAGTGAGTGATGAGATATTTGGTCCCCTTCGTGGGAGCCAGGGTGACAGCTTCACTCCAACGCGTTAGGCATTTGTTCAAGAAACACGAGGTACTGCTGATGCTGCAGTTTCAGCATCATCCTAAGGCTTGATTTTTTTGATCCTTGTTTGATGGGCTTGAGCATTAGGGAGCAGTAAAAATATTGCAGTCCTCACCAAGACTAAGGATCTTCTTACCCAAACATAGGCAACATAGGATGGTTATTTCAGCCTAAGGTTTCCACTGACTGTTAGGGTTTGTTTGATGCAACTGTCTCTGGTTTTGGGAGGCTGTGAAATGCTTCACTCGAGAGTTTTTCTTCCTCTTCTTCACCTGCCCTCCTTTAATAATGTCACCACGTAAATATACATTTACATTACTGCCATTAACACACACGGAGGATTGGATGCTGAAGTTTTTGACGGCCCAATCCTTCATGGTCTGAGCTGGATAACTTGAGTAAAATGAGGTGCTTGCCAATCAGTTTTAATGAGCCATGTGTTGCAGCAGAGGCTGTCCGTGTTGTCAGTACAAGTCAGATCAATTACATTTGAAACAAATCTTTTATTTTAAGCTTAAATGATCTATTTAGGTTAGCAACTTAGAAACTAATTCTGTGCCCCTGGCTGTGCAGCTGGTCCTCACTGCACACCACTTACCCTTAATAAGAGTTTAGATGCATTTTTTTATATTTGGAGGCCAAATATCCTCAGTGTGTTTATATAAAGCACCTAACTTTCAGATGATCAGTTGCATGCCAAAAACATGCAGCTTCAGCACTTTCTAACTGTACCTAGCAGGTAGTCACTAGGGAAAAATAAGTAGTTATGCTCAAAAGAGGATGAAAAATATTCTTTAAATTCCCACTGTTGCTATTTCATACTGCGGCCTGCAGGCATATCACTTTCTTCCACGGCTGCTCTGTGAAGCAGCGTAAATCGGGATTCCTTTGGGGCTTGCGCGGGGATCCGGACACCCAGGCACGGGGCTGCGGAGGCGGCAGCAGGAGCATCTCAACCAGTCAAGGACAAGAATACACTGGGTTAGATCTGCTGCCCACCCAGTCCAGGACCCTTCTTCCACAGTGTCCAGTGCCAGATGTCGCAGAGGTATAAAAAAAGAGTTTGAGAGTTATTTTCCTTATCAAACAGGTTATACCCTGAAAATCCACCAGCTGGGGTGTTCTCAGCTCTTCAAGCGTCCTGTCCTCCTGTTACATTGTTTTAAATTTCTCTCCACTACAAAACATCTCCTGTTCTCTACTTGTATACAGCATCAATCATTGGGGCAGTTTTATTTCTAATTTATCTTTATTGGTATAACAAAATATTTATAACCAAATGTAGCCTGTTAATAATACAGTATTTTAAATGAAATTGAAAAATTGAGGTCTGGATTGCTTCAGATGGCAGCATGTTTGGGTCTGGATAGCAGCGTTACTCTGATGTTCGGCTTTGGATAATCGCATTCCCCATGCCTGCTTTTCCTCTTCCTTTTGCGTTCGATTGGGAAATCTTCCCTGGCCTATGCTAACTTGTGGATTAATGTGTCTGAGATGTTTGGAACAATGAAAAGTCTATGAATAAACATTTTTGTCTTCCTTTGCTATGGCTGACAGTATTCTAGGGTCATTTTAATAGAAGCATAAGTTATTTTTATAGCTGGTTTGCTCCTGTGTGTGTGACAACAGTGTATCACAGTCCAGTAGTCTGCGGGACACAGAGATCAGCTGGCCTCGGTGCTTTGATTTTAAACATCCCTGCTGTGTTACGGGTTGTATAATGCAAAGACACTTGTCCTACTTAACTGATTTAGAATTGAAGGGAACCATTTTCTTGCCATACGAAGAACTACGTATATGGGCAGCAGCGTGCAGAAGTTACCATTTGTCCTTCCAGGAGGAAGGGCTTTTTGGGCACGTGCAGGTACCCGGGTTGGATGTGTACAGCCATCTCTCTCTGCTCTGCTGTGCTCCCCGGTGCAGCGRGCTCCCGAGGCATTCTGCAGATCAGTGCAGCCCAGGGAAAGCTGTACTTTGAACAAATGCTGCGCCGTTGCCTGTTTGACTGCGTGTCGTGGATCTCTAATAGGCGTGATGACAGAATGCTTTCTAACGGTTTGTTTTTTGTATCATTTCTCTGAATAGAGCCTTTTAATATAACAGAACTTCGTTGAACAGAGAACTGTTTTTACATTACTTCCCTCGACTTCTCTTCGGAGTTTCAGCATGTTATTTCTGACTGTGTTGACAAGTTTATTATGTGAGTGGGAGAGTGGGCATCCCTGGAAGAACCCAAATGTTTTCTCTTCTCCACCTTTAAGCACCAGAGGCTTTAGCAAAGGGCATTTGGGGAAAAGAAGCTCTGAGGGACAAAGACCTTTTTGCTCTCCTTTCTGCCCAGCTATGTAAAGACACACCACAGAGCTGCGAACAGATATGAAAACAAAACCTGCTCACCAATTCTACTAGGTTTTCTTGCTCTTGAAGTATGCAATTGCATAATTTTCTCAGTGTGCATTTTACATGGCACGTCTTTTGAACCTAAGAATTATGTATGAGCAAGGTCCTAAGGCCCCACATGTGTGAGTGGGCTATGCATAGCTTTTATTGCAATAAAAGAGAGTTTCAGCATTGTTACTGACTCAACTAAATTACATCTGAAAGAAATGGCTTATTTGGGTAAACATAAAGAACACGAGACCCAGAGCAAATGGAGAGAGCATAATAGTAATTCAAATATGAACAAACAGCAGCGTACAAGACAAAGATGGAGCAGATAGAGGTGTTTGCATACTTTGCTTGCAAGACAGCAGTATGAAGTTGTTCACACTTCAGCTCGTCTCAGGGGTATTCAAGGGATAAGTTCTGGCTGCTGTTAAAGGGTATGGAGAGAAGTTCCTCCTGGCCATTTGTATTTCTCGTGTGCATATCTGCTCTAAGGAAATGTATCCCGGGGAACTCGCAGCATCAGTTTGTACCCTGATGCTGGTTTTGAGTGAAAAGTACCACATTGTGACTGACATGACCTGGGACTCCCAGTCTAGTCCTTGGGAAATAGGCTCAAGTCTATGGCAGAGGAGCTTCACAGGCAGCGGGGCTGGTCTGCAGAGTGAGACAGCTGGTGCGGAGGACTCGATCTCTACATTGCACATTTGAGGGATACCTTATTTCAGACTCTCTCTCTCTGGTCCTCTGGTCCCATTAGTAATCGGAGCTCATTTTCTGCTGAATTTTAACCAAAACGAATCTAGTTTGCGTGCCCTGGGAGCACTCTGCAATGCAAACCAGAGCTTGGGAGTGGGTATGGCCAGAGACCACTTTCCTGTCCYGAACTAAAATGCTGTTGTGTAACCTTGTGCAAGTACTGCTGTGGCAGGTTGGCCCTGGACTGGTGTCTCCGCTTGTTCCAGCGTGGCTGGGTGCTTAGGGAAACCTGAAGTCTGAAGCACCCACCTGCTCCCGTGCACCGTTTCCTCAGGGAGCATGAGCCTGCTTGAAAGGCCACCAAGAAAGAAAAGATTTTCCAAGGATTATTCTCGTGCTTTGTTGTCTTCTGCCGCTGTTGATGGCCCCTGGATGCTGTTGATACTGCACCTGCCTGTGAACATAGATCCAGTGTGGCCAGATTTCACTCTGAGACCATGGGGGGATGTCTGTGTCACCTGTCGCTGGAGTTGCCTAATTTTTTCAGACAGCAATTTCACAGAGATGCAAAAAAAGACCTTTTCAGTTACAACATCAAAGGCAACAGGAGGAAAAAAGGATCCCAACCCAAAACCTTCTCTGCTGACTTGTCAGACAAGACTGGGAGTGATGGCTGTAGTCTGCACCTGGATGACAGGTAATCCTTTCAGACATAAAATAACTACAGTGATAAGGCAGCTTGTGCAGTGATGCCTAGTGCCAGAGATCCCTTTAGAGAGCCTGTGCAGGGGCTTGAGTAAAGCTGCAGCGTGTGCATATTGATAGCATGCAGGTGAAGATTGTTACCATTAAATTTTCTTCCTTTGTTGACCAAGGAAATAAACTTGGTCCAATACTTGCATGAGCAGAATGAAAAACTGCAGTGCGATTAATGGCAGCTTGTGATTATGCCTCATCTCTGCTGTATGCAATATTGGATCCCAAACTGTGCTCCACGGTGTATTTAGAGTAGTGGAAATCCCACCTTGCTTTGAGCAGGGGAGACCAGAGCTGGCCGTATACTGCTGGTAGTTTCCAGCAGTGATTAGTCCCTGCTGTACGTTAATGGCCCTGTGCTCCCCGTGCAGCTTTGGAGAGGGAGGCAGAGTATGAAGTTGTTGGGGGCCTGATTCAGAAATTTGGACTCACCTCCCTCCTCAATCCCCTTTAACTACTCATGACTTGCTGTTAAAGTTGTCTTATATGCTGAAGTGATCTCACTGCAAATGTTTGTTTAAGTGGGGCTGCTTTTTCTAGAAAATATTTGTTATTGGCATAATACTAGTATGTTTGCGGGTGTATTGCGAGCAGGGGTAAGCCACCTCTGCCAGATGTCCGTGTGAGCTGGGCATGCTCCGGCTCAGCCTGTATGGCTGCAGGCAATTGCTTGGCTGGTGGTAACTTCTTTGTGCTTCTTCTAGTGCCTTGCATTTAAATTTCACAAAGTATTTTACAAGATAATAACTACTGAACTTTTGTAAGTAGTCTAGTGAGGTAGCCACTCTGGTTAAATGTTTTGCTGGTGAGTGAACTGCAAAAGTGCTGCTCCAGCCAAGGCTTGAGAAATTAAAAGTGCGACTCGCTGCTGAGCCCTGTGAAACCTGGAGGAAAAAAACCCATCTCTTCATCTCTCAGGAAGAGAAGGTGAAGAGGCTAGCGGCTTAGAGCATGACTAATCTTAAGGGCAGCAGAAATTAGATTATTAAAGTAATATTCAAATGAATCTCAAATAGTTTCACTTTCAGGGCTGTGACCTGAAGTCACAGAAGTTTTGACTTGGTGATTATATAGAGGTCTATTAGCAGAGTGAGAGGAAGGCACAGAGCACAGTTATCACTGAAGTCACGGAAGTGCAGGGGTGAGAATTAATAGATTGAAAAGGGGATAAAAGCAGAGGGTGCAGGGGGAATCCTGAAGTAATACACATCAATGGGACTCTTCGCTACCCCTTGTGTCCTGGCCACAGGTCTTGTCTTTTTCCTCCTTGAGCCACGGGCTGTGTCTCTCCAAGGTCTTCCCTTGCAAGCAGGTCTACTGTGATAGTTCAGGTTTGGAACTGTGCTGCTCCTTCCTCATTAGTAATTTTAAAAGTCGTACCTTCCAAAGTAGCTTTTCTTCTCCTTCCCCATCTCCTCCTGCTCTGTACTGCTCATTATAGACGTGACAAATGAACTAGAGGTGACTGTGCCATGGACCTTCAATTGTTCATTGACCTATGCTGTCTTTCCTCTGAACAGATCCTAAAATTACAAATTACAGATCTGCTATGATGCTATTTAGTTTAATTGGTATGTTCATTTTATGGAAAGAAGGTTACTGAACTCTTGACACTCTAGTGTCAAAAATCTACAAGCTCCTAACACCCAAATGACTTTGCATGGTGAAAAGAATAATCCACCATTACTATGCCACTAACATTTATTGTTGCTGCAACTTGCACAGCTCCTGAAACTCCGGAGTTAAAAATGATGAAGTGGTGATGGTTATGGTTTTAATGCTTGCTTCTTTGTAAATTGCTATCTGAAGTGTCGCTGAAACAAATGATTTGTAAGCGTGATGGTGCACTTTGCCAGCTGAGCATCTCATTAGCACAGTGGACTGTAAACTGCTTTATCATTTGGTATGGTTTTTAAGTGCATTCTAATAGCTTCCTCCTCTCAGGGAGGTAATGTTTTGCTTTGTAAATGCGAGCCTATTATATATTCATGTTAATCAGCAAATTCAGTATTCCCTCTTGAGAAGTATGAAGATACCTGATTGAGAAAATACTTGCAGGTTCCCTTGTATTATGACCCTTTTCTCATTGCCACAGGAGAGCAGTCAGATGTGCTTTGCATGCATCACTTTCCTGTAACTCAGCAGCTTGGTGGGGGAAGAACTTCCTAAAGTCCAGCTCTCTGTTATTGCAAGCAACCATATCGTATACTCCCTCGCCTTCCCCTTGACTTGCTCACCCTCCTCTCCATAACGTTCAGCTGTTCCAAGAAGCTCACATGCTTGGCTGGGCCATAGTTGTTCTTGTGCCAGCCTTGCTCTCTAGCTCCAAAGGTTATCTTCTGCTCAGTGCTACCCTGGGGGCCAAAACCAGACACAGATTTGGGGGTTTGGTGTGTGCCTTGACTCTTGGTTGTCTTATTTTAGGGGTGAAACTTTTGGCTTTGTACTAAGGGTCTCACTCTGCTTATTTTTCTGCAAGCAGCATCATCTCTCAGGGCAGTTTGTCTGTAGTGCCCCAGGAACACCAGGAGCCTGCGGCCACTGTGGCTCGGCGGAGCTCATGTACTGAGAATAATGGGAGACGGCGGTCCCTTTGATGTAACTTGGTGACCAAATTTCACTGACAATTTTTACATGTATTATTTTTAATGAGATGCTGTAAGTTCTCTAATGAGCTTTCCATAAAAAAGATCTATTTATGTGTGTATATATACACTTCTCCTTTGTGTCTTTCTTCTTCGGACAGAAAATTACAGTTATGTTGCATGCACTGACATTTTTTTCCCATTCTGCTTTCTTTTGCCTAATTATAGAACAAAGAAGTGAAATACAGTCAGTAAGAATCCTATGTGTTTTTTTAAAAGTGGCATGAATTAGAATGAAGAAAAGTACGACTGTACAACTTACCTTTAAATTTGCTTTACCTTGGCTAGATTCCAGGCTGTAAAGGCATTATCAGTGTTTGTGAGTGAGTTACCATCACCGCAGTCTGAATAGTTAATTCCATCACTCTGTTGGCACACAGAAGGCTTCTGCTAACGGCGCCATAAATTCTTCTCATTTTTATATTTGTGATAATTAGTGTTATGTCATAAAGGGCTATGGACAACATTTCTAAACTCAGAAGCTTACCTTCAGGCCTCTCAATCTATATTTCAATGGACTGTTTAAGTTAATAGATAAAGTAAACTCTCAACTTTATCCTAAAAGTTAAGAAGTGAGACAGGTATCTTAGATATAATAGTCACATTTGGTAACGCTTAAAACTCTCAGGGGTCTTGTACAAATGACACTTTTTCAGGCTTTTATATCGGTGCACTTTGGAAAAGAGCAGTTTGAAGTACAATGCCACATGATGCACAAGGCAGTGAAGCACAATATGAACATTTGGATGAGCTAAATGGTTGCCTTGTCACTGAATGCAGTGAAGTTTGGGCTACTCTAAGCCTCTAAATATCAGTCTGCTCTACAGAGTACCTATCTGCAGGCTTGGAAGTATAGCTTGAAGCATCCAAACCTTCAGGGCTTGGATCCAAAAGCCCCATGTTTCTACTGCTGAATAACAGTCAATGTACGTAGGTAGGGAATGTTTGTATGTCTGTCCTTTCTTCCTAAGTTAAATGCAATAGACAATAAAATGATGACTGAAAATATAGTGACTAAAACAGTTTACATTTTTCACCATCTATCATCCATCGGTGTCCCAAAGTGCCTCTATTCAACAGCCAAAATTTGCTCTTGAATTAAAGCATAAAATTCCAAACAAAGTCAATAGGAGCTGGACACACACATCTGAGGACAGAAGTTGGCCCTACAAGCTCTACATATGGCACCACTGAAAAGCTGCCAGGCACCTTTGGGATGCAGGACAGAAGGCAGATGGGTTAATAGTGCACAGCAGGCTGCCTTGCAGCACAAGGAAGGAAAATGTTGGCTGAAGACCTTGAGGCAAAAC
The DNA here is from genome assembly GCA_035582835.1 of Phoebastria nigripes. Taxonomy (NCBI): domain Eukaryota; kingdom Metazoa; phylum Chordata; class Aves; order Procellariiformes; family Diomedeidae; genus Phoebastria; species Phoebastria nigripes. Next base: position 1,050,186 of record JAYKAV010003432.1, read on the forward strand.
CAATGTCACTACTGCAAGAAAGAGCAGGAATCTGGATTCACAAATGGCAGGGGACAGGGTCTCTCAGTGAGATGTCCTCAGTGTGATGAGTAATCCCAAAATCTGTCATAAGCGTAACAAGGGTTCCTGGTGTGCTTCCCAGCTATTTCAACCAGTTTCACCTGGAGCCTGGGCATACCCAGGCTGTGCCAGTGCACCAGCCAGCATCAGGAGCTCTGATGTTGAGGCTGGTTGGCAAAGCTGGCCTCAGCCTGAAGGTTCTGTGTGTTCAGGGACCTAAGCACTGCACAGCTGCGCATGGGACCTGGGGAGAGCTTCCCCCTACTTTCAGAGAAGACAGCAAGTCTTCTCCACCGAATGAGTGAATTCATGATTTTCAAGCAATAATCAAGCTGAGAGTGCGAATGAAACCAAGAGCTGAAGCGGGAGTAGCTGTTGTGTTTGGCGCACCTTCGGTGCTCTTAGTGGGAAACACGAGAACACATGGGCTTTGCAAATAAAATTCCTAGTGGTGGGGTTTTGTGAAACTAGGCTCTTCTGGAAACTGTAGAAGCAAGCTGGAAGTGGTATCCCACACAAGTGATTGGGAAAGTGCTTTGGATATTGAGTTTTGGACGTTTCCTGTGTCATAGCCCCATCTATTAAGTCACCAACTTTGCTGTCAGGAAATTCAGAGAGGCAGAAGTGGATGCACATTTCTCACTTCTGCTGTTCTGAAAATGCGACTGCAAATGCCAAGCATGCTGGTTATATACTTTAATATAAATTACTGCCCAACTGCTTGTTTCTCCCTGATCATACTATTTTGAATAGACTCCCAAGAAAAGCCTGAGCTTTTTTGAAAGGTAGAAGAGGAATCTCTCACCAACACAGATTAAGGTAACTGTGAAGTGATCAGGCTAAGGGAAGGGATTTGGATTTTCTTGGATTTGTTTTTTTTCAGCTGTGGAGGAAGGGAAATGTTTTAGGTCAAAGCATAAGCTTACATTTTCTATTTTAAAATCACCATATTACAACAAGTTCCCTGCCAGATTTGACATATGCATTCAAGGTTTTAGATAAGGAGAACATGATAGTTTTGTATGTGAATTTTTTGGGCAGATCTTCTACTTCAGCAGAGCTGTGGTTGGTGGAAGGTATAGCGGGTTTGGAAGAGGAGAACGGTGACAAATGTGGCTGTAGGAAAGGGCTGATTTAGAACAATCTGGACCCAGCCTGAACTAAATCCAAGTTGTCAGGTAGCAGCTGGTAGGAATTAGAGTTGAACCACATGTAAGTACCATTTCTTCTTCATTCTGAAAGGGCCAGAAAAGAGAAAGCAGGTGAATGGGGGGTCTGTGCTCCCCAGCAGAAATCCTGGATTTACGGAAGGTTTGTAGTCAGTATTATGTGACTTGGCTGTTCCTGCTGATTTTTTTTCTTACCCTTGGTCATGTCTATTTAGCTTTTGATCATTATGTGTCAGGGATTGTCTGTGCAATAGGGGCTTGCTTTTCTGCTGAGTAGATCAGTAATAGAATAACTTATTTTCTGAGCAGATCTGTTCATAGCAGAGGTTTCTGTTTTTTTAAATAGCTCTGTGTCTCCTGGATAGCATTTTCTACTGACTATTAACCTCTTACTGAGGCTTTTCTTGCTTTAATTTCTCTGTTCTGTCAAATTCAGTTCTGGGGAACCAACATCTTAAAAAAAATGAGAGAAAGGACAGAAAGACCAATAGATAGATCGTGTTCCAATAGTCCTTGCTTCCCTAAGAAACCACATTAAAAACATACAAAAGGATGAAATAATCTTGAATCGAACCTTTTCTATGAATTTACTATTATACTGACAACACCTGAAAGTGAAGATCATTGCCAGCTGTCCAGGTTTTTGCACAGCACTTTGGCATGTGATTGCTGCACCTTCCTGAGGTTTGCCACAGCTTCATCTCAATGTGTGCAAATTGATTAACTAAGTGTTAATCCTAAATATCTCACATGAATTTGTGGAAATCTTGAAAGTTCTTTGCAGAACTTTCTCCAATTCTTGGAGAAAATTTGTTAGGACAGCACAAGGTCTTGTCTTTTCCTTGGTATGCAAAGGTACCCCACGATAGGCGTGACATCTGTTGTGGATCTATGACTTGGGAAACCTCTTCACTTCTATAGCTGCTAACTTCCATCACCTCACACATTGCTCCTCCAGCAGCTCCAGGTCAGCTGCAAATAGTCACTGGTTCTGCCCACATGTCCTAGGATGTCCTTCAACAGGAGTAAAAATGGCAGCAAAATCATACACGTATTCTTTGCGTTGCCCTTTTCTGACCGGTTGTTGCTTAGCTGGCGCATCCCCCTTGGCTCTTTTTCAGTAGGTTTCCCAACCAGTGCTGCAAACGTGCCGGTCACTGTGGTGCCCATGCTTGTTTGCCAGCAGCTGGACTGGATGCACCAGGCATTTTTGAAAAGCTTTAGATCTACTCACTATTGAGTAGTAAAGAATTTAAATTACCACTGGCTGTGCATTTGGGAATGTGTTATTAACTCACCCTTTGCTCTGCTGGCCTTCGGACAGCTCTGGTTTTAATTTATTCTGAACCCTCCCATGCTGTTGTGAGGTTCAGTTGGGACATCTGTAATGCCCCTGGAGTAATCACACCAGCGTTTTATCCAGAGCTGTTCGTAGGAATGGGTGTCTCACTGGGAGTAATTACGGGAGTCATGATACCTCCCTGCTGAAAGACATCCCTTCCTGCAAGGGACAGACCAAGTTTCTCTGGGTACTTTGAAGCAAAAGGTCAGCTCAAAGGGCATGGGTATTTCCTGCTGATTTCCATAGTCCCAGAGGAGAGGGCGGTTGCTTTTTCAATACCTAGGAAATTGCATTCTCCAGGTTTTTTGTAATCAGTTATTTCACCAGTTCCAGACTACCAGAATTGCAGGTGGAAGCAGAGTTTAGATAGTTCACAAGCAACGACCTAGCAAGAGTTTCTCAAAGATTGTACGAAATGTGGAATGGACCCCCAAAACAGAGGCAAAATCAAAACAGAAGGTAACTGGATATATTTCAGCAGACACTGTTCCAGAAACTGGTGATCTGATTCTCAGGTGGACAAGACGTCTGTATCTGTCCAGGTGATGCCCAGAGACTTTATCTCCCCTGTCTGGTTGGGGTTTCTTGGTGGTGTTACTCTGCTCCAGGCCCCTTGGTTTGCAAGGGTTCACCACTGGACACCAAATGTATGAAGCCCACTGTGAATCTGCTGAGCAACTTCACATGCACACAGCGGATGGCCTTACTTGCAGCTCTGCCTCGAGATGCAAATGTGCCTCGAGAACAGTCTGGCTTTTTGCAAAAATAAGTTTTCTTTGCACTTACTCAAGATGTGCATGTAGATTGTGCCCCATGGCTCCACGAATCTCAAGAAAATCCCCTACCTGAAAGCCACCTTTTGTCTTTCAGATGGGTTTATAAATGTTGTTGGACTTGACACAGAGTTTGATGTAGGTCACAAGTAGCTGCGACTGTGTCATCTACCAGGAGAGACAGAGAGGCCGGTTGGTTGGATAATGAGTAAAGTTGTTGCACGCAAATTTGTCAGGCATGGTAAAGGATTCCCACGTGAAAAACATCCGTTCCAACTTCAGTAAACAGACTGTGTAAGCAGTTACTTCCTATACATGGGAGTAAATGGTCCCTCTTGAGACAGAGTCATGGGACCTGTGAATGAAACTTTGGAGGCTGTGAGGTGGGCAGCTTCCTTGGTGATAGATACAGACGGATGAGAGAGGGACTGTGCTACCAGCCTTTGGCTGTTTGGTATGACAAAACCAACGCTGATGATTTGTTTGTCTGACAAAAATAAATGTCTGAAAGTCGCTGTTTAAAGTTTCTCCTCAGATCTCCTTGGACTGGCCACGGTGTCTTTTGTGGTACCTCATCAAATGCACATCCTTTGAAGTCTTGGTTGCTAATAAGTTTTTCTAAAAAAATACTGTAATTACATTTCTTCAGGTGTTAATTGGAATATTGTACATAAAGGTGAAGTGATGCCTGAGGGCTAATGGGTTGCTACCATCATACTCCTAAGGAATAGTGAGAGATGTGTAAGCCTATAACAAGAAACTCGTTAGGTTTAATTAAGGGTTTCAAATACCACTAGTGCCCACGCAGATTTCATCCACTTCTTTAACAAGTGTGCAGGGGGGTGATTACCTAGGAGGAGTCTTTAGTGAATCAGTTGTGAAAATGTTGCATTTTTGCAAAGATCTGTGAATGAAAGCAATGCTGTTGAAACTTTCTTGGATTTGTCTTGAGTCCTTCTGGGGAGGTGACATAACCTGGAAGTTCTTCTAAATGCTGTTCAAATGGCCTTCTTGAAATTTGGTTTATGGAGGTGATTGAGATCCTCAAGGGTTACAGTACGTTATGGGGAAAAAACCAAATAGCTTCCTGAATTCTTCATTAAAACTCTGAAAAGTGATCAGTGTGGTGGATAAAGTTCAATAGGGCACAGTCATGTATTTAAAATGGCCATGACTAGCCTGAGCGCCCATCTGTCCTCATAGCTCTTCTGGCTGAACGATGCTCCTCTGAATGCGATCTCGTAGAGAATTTGGATCCCTCCAGCAGTCTGGAGGGCAAGAGCAGGGCTGTCTGCCTCCCTGTGTGCACCAGCCACTGCCGCAGGCGAGGCCAGGCAGCAGGTGAAATATTCAGCTGGGTTATTGGAGAAATGCTCCTTCAGTATTGCCTGTTTGGGTTCCAGCTGGGAGTAAATGCATTCAGTTAGAAACGCAGAGCCAGGATGGGGGTCCCTGGAGCAGAGGGAATGTGTTCCCCCTGCTTTTAGCAAATGCATCCTCACGGAGGGACCGCGTGGACCACGGCACCGCTGTTTTAAACATTAACTCATTGTGTCTGGGGAATTTCTTTTTTTTTCCTCCTTCTCCAGATGGTACTTTCTCCTGTTTTCCTGGATTCAGTTACGCATTTTGAGCCTCTCTGATTCCTGCTCTCCAACACGTCCCGCACGTCTGGGTGCTGCCGTAGCTCTAGGAAAGGCCATTGCAGTCGCGGGATGTAAGCATGTGCCAGAGGTGGCAGGTTTTCTCCTGAACTGGGATGCTTTCTGAACGTGTCGCTGGTGAGCGATTCAATTACCCATTAAACAGAGAACTGCTTGTCAGGCAGGATTACTAGCTGAGGTTTGGATTAGCCCAGCTTTATTTTTTAATGTACCATGATGTGTAGTCACTTGTGGTCCTGCTGCATTCTGGCAGGATTTAGTCCCTCGGACAGAATATAATTAACATTTGAAAGCCTATAGGTCTCTTGCTAGTTTTACGGGAGAAAGTGGAATCCATTCTTACGTATAAATACAGAGCAATTTGTTATCTCAAGACATTTTAGACCTCAAGGAAAATCTTTGACTGTATCGTTTTGCTCATTACAACAGGTATTATAATAGATTCCCATGGAGAAAAGGGTTGGGTGATAACATTCAAAGGAAACTGATTGGAAAATCTACATGATTTATAAAATACCTCTTGCTAAAGCATATGAGAAGTGTAATGAAAGCATAATAGTAATTATATGAAATCCATACAAGGGATTCATGCTGATACGGCATTTTGCAACAAAAATGAATTGATGTGATGAAAGGAGAAATGAGACAAAGGAATATGTTTTTAAAAGACAGCGTTGGGGGAACCTGGATGTTCTGGAGAGGCTGGTGTTGACTGAAATAAAAGGTCAATTCTTGTTTTTGTCTGGAGCTGGCAAACTGCTGAGCCAAGCTGTCAGAATTGCTCTGGCTTCCCTTGGAGAGTCTGCTGTGGGCAAGTAAAATGAAGCAAACTTTGCTAGGAACAGAACTGCTGCTTGACAGGAGAGAAGCAAAGCTGTGTTTGGGTAGATGGATGGGTTTCAGACGCTCATTTCTGCCGATGGTATTGTTTGATTTTTACCACTTGCAGTTTTGTAGTGACCTCAGTAGTTGTTTTTTTTTTTTCTTTTCCTAATCTTTAGGTGTAGCTGGGTAATTAGAAAACGTGTCGGAGAGCCCACAGCATTCAAACTATGGCTGAGACAAATTTAAGTCCATCGGTATTTCCAAAAACTCTCATGTCAATTTTTTAATGAAGTTTTGTTTGAAAAGGTATTACATGGCTTATGCTCATATCTCTCTTATTTTGCAATGTGCACTGAGTGACAAACTAATAGACTAGTGTTTCTGCCTTGGTATTGCTTCACGCATATGTCTCCTACCTCTACTTTATTTTTGCTCTAATGACAACAGCGTAAAAGTGTTATTTCATTTTATCAGAGCTGTTTTAATCCAGAAAATAAAGCAGCACACTTCAGTGAGCACTAAATTGCAGCTGCCCTTAATTATTCAGAATACAGTATTTTAACTATTTAATTTTAACGCTATACCGTGACATCAAAAGATGTAAAGTAATTTAAAGACACATTATTTACACTTGTATAACCTCAGAAGATAGGTGGGTATTTTTTCCAATACAAAATTTTCTATTTTGTCTCATGAGATTTTTTTTTTCTGTGTTAAAAATGTTCCTTTTTTTTTCAAAACCACTGCACTGCAAGGAGAAAAAAGGAGTGCATTTCAGTAAAGAATTCTGGCTAGAACAATACCTTAGACCCAGCTATTTTGTAGAAATGCTGTGAAAGTCCAAATGAGACTTTGTATAGTCCTGTGAAGGGCAATTCATCTTGCTCTTAGACAAGTTTTATGCCAGGTCAGGTGGATTGCCTTTAGAAGGACCTGTATCTGTGCATTAGCATTACAGAGGGCTAAGGTGCTGAGCTTGGGCTAAGATAACTGGTTTTTATATGTCAGATTTAGGACAGATAAATCCCTTCTTTAAATTTCTGTAGCACACCTTGCTCTACTGTGCCGGTTCAACACACAGCGCGAGAACGGGGAAGAAGTCAGTCCGGACCCGTTTACGGGCTCAAAACTTCTCGTACCCCTGAGACTATTTGCATCAAAGGCTGGGGCTGGAGCCACGTCCAGTAAAACCATAAAATGTATTTCCATCTCGTTCAGCGGTATGGGAAATCCAGCCTTGCCTTTCAGGCATTTAGAGAGAGTGCAGGACAGAGGCAGGAAGAAATGAGGGAGTTCATCTTTTGTGTATTAGATGTGGTGCTGTGATGAGTAGGTGTGTGGGTTTTGTCTGTCTGTTTCTGAAGCGCAGCAAGCGTAAGTTATTGCCATGTTGCCATTTCATACATTGGGAATCGGCGAATAAATAACTGCTGGCCGGCGAACGCTGCTCCCTGGCAGATACAGATTCCTGGCACTAAAGGATTAATGGCTTGAATAACTTTTTCAAATACCATTCTGCTGAGGCAGCACGAACGGGGCTCGTGGTCACTTTTTGTCACCTAATATGAGCCCTAAAGGGTTCAGTAAATGACACTGCCGCAATAGAAAATCAGATTAGCTGTCCTATCTCGCCACCGAGCCTGCTGTGGACTGTGGGGGAATGGTGCTGGGCTCACTTATCTTCCCTAAGCCACAACCAGCACAGACCTTGTGGTCAAAATACAGCCTCTAATTTCTTTTTCTATCTTTAGTACATATTTATTTGTGTGTAGTAGAATATTTTCCTTTGTTCTGATTTCATTATGGTGAAGTAATTGATACTGAGTGGAGTACATTGGGCATGACATGATTGCTGGTGCAGCGTGTGATAACGTGCGTCTGGGAGGGATGTTTCGTATGGCTGTAATAGCAGGCAGAGCTTTTCATCTCCGTGTCGGATTCAAATCCCTGACATGAAATGAATTAGGAGGATCAGTCTAGCCTGAATCCTGGTGGACTGACGCCCTTCACAAAGCGCGTTATTGCTCTTGGTCCCAATTTTCACCTTTGTTGCAAACTCGGCCTGCAGTCCAAGAGCCTGAACAGACATGAAAACAGAAAATGAGCTTCCAGCTTATCCCACAAGCTCTGGCCCAGGCCACTCAGGATCAAACAACATCAGGGAGAGAGTACAGGAAAGCTTCAATTGCTGCTGTCTTGGGTGGAAATACGAGGAAGCTAAAGTCAAGGTTTAATTTTCCAGGAACCACCGATTCAACAATTATAACCATTGAAATTAATAATAAATTGCACTCCTATGTAGTTCTTTTGGTTTAAAATTTCCTAGGGCCTCACCTGGGAAGCCAGCATCATGACCTCGTTCTACAATTTACCATTGTAATTGCAATTTTACAATTTACCATTCCCATGGGGAAAAGCAAGGCAGATATGAAATGAGATATTGCTGCAAGGATGTGGTGCAGAGGTGATTATATGCCTCCATTGCTGAGCCCTGGCCCAGCGCTCTGTGCACTGGCTGTAGTGCAAAATGACCAGTAGTTTGGCTTTACAGGTTGCCCATAATAATGAGTGTTCAGTTCTCATGAGAAGACATCTATTGCAAGATGTTAGTAGACTCTCGCCTCCCAGATCCTTTGTACTATGCCAGAATCTTTTATTTCAAGCTTTTTGGAAGCAGACCTGTTGCTTGACATATAGTTATATATGCCTGTTATAATTGCATCTGTCAGTTATAACTTCTACACAACTGCATTCAGATACAACTAATTGAAGAGCTGAGGGTTAAATTTCTCCTGCTGAAACTAAAGGTAAAACTTCTCAGTACATCAGTGGAGCCGGCCCTTAATTGCTAGTGCTCATTTCAGGTGATGAAAGCCTGCTGTTTCTTCAGAGCCATCTGCAGATTCATCATTTCCAAGCTATGAGTTTGCACTCCTCTGTTTTCATAATTCAGTAATCTGTTACAGTCCACAAGACTTTGATTTCTGGCTGTCAGCACTATGTAAATCCACGAGTTTCTGTGCAGATCTCTGAACAGAGGTGGTTTCGTTTGGAGGGTTTACTCTAGCCCTCGCTGGAGCCCTGGTCTGTAGCGCAATCATGAGAAAGTGGGATTTGCATGCCTGCAGTGAGAAGAGGCAGAGAGATTTGTGCTGCTCTTTTTTATATAGGCTCCTAGAAACTAATTTATCTCCTTCTGAAAACAAAAACTAACCATAACTGATGTTCAAATCATTATAAAGGATCCAGATTCCAGTGGCCTGGACATGGAAGTGGGATTCAGGCCACTTATTTGCTGTGTGATTTGGGCAGGTCACTTAATCTCCCTGTGCCTCGCTTTCCCCTTTCATAAATGTCAGAAAATTTGAGAGGTGTTATTTGGAAGTGCTGTGAGATTTAGAGATGAAAAGTAGTAACATTTGATGTGCCTACAAATACACATTATAATTGCAACATTACTATACGTTATTATAAAATGAATATTTAAACAAAATATATATATACATTTATCAAACGCTTATAAATCTCTTAAGTAAACTTATTTTGAACTTACATGTAAACGAAGATTGGCAAAATTTGCTCTTTAGCCTTCACCCCTAGAAAACCCATTTTATTGAGAACATGCCATAGAGGAGCAGGGGCTCTATCAGTTTGGAGTCAGCAGGTGTTTCCCTCAACGGCAAGCAAATAGCCAAAAGTGAGTGTTAATTGCACGATGGAACGAAGGTACCAAAATAACTTATTTTATATGCCAAAAAGAGGGGAAGGGAAGCAGAAAGTAGGAGAAAATGTACAATAAAATAGGTGGAGACAAAAGAATCATAATTAAACATATATACTATGGTAGAAAAATGTCTACAAAGAAGCAATAACATAGGTAATATGCTAATTTCCAAAAGTGCTAGAAGACACAAATAAAACTCCATTTTTCCCAAGCAGTTGGTGCAATGAAAAATGTGTATTATTACATGTGTCTGGCAAAGGGAGACCTTCTGGGAAAAGAAGTCATCGAAGAATTACAATATGCCATTATTGTGCCCTTGGAAGCATAATGGGGAGCATGCTCCAAGGAGCGGTTTGGGAAGCAGGGAGGAGGGTGAGAGTTATTTGCAGACATGAGTCCAGGCCCGTGGACAGAGCGGTCCCCCTCAAGGCAGCGCGATGCAGGGATATTGGTGCCCTGTAAAGTATGGACTGTATAGTGACCTCCTGTAAATTGGCAGGTGCCTGGCTGATCCCCTGCCCTCTGCCTGCAGTGTTTCCATAAACCCCCAAGCCAGGCACATACCACGCCGCACGCTGTGATTACCAGTGCAGTAGGTACAGTTAGAGATAAATAACGAGCAGCGTAGTAATAACAGTCCTGATAAATAAATAAAATAAAACCTGCTTGTTGTCATAAGAATTGCAGGCTCCTGGGAATTAAAATCTGTAGCTTGTGCTATACAGAACCTATGCCTTTTTATCACTGTGCCTAAGATGAAATGTCTCTTTCCTGCTTTTATGTTTTCCAACTTTGCTCTTGGACTGCATGTAATTATCACAATTTGCATGTTGCATGATGTGGGACTGTAGCTTTCAAATGCCAGCATGTAGCATAGCGAGACAGGAGCTGTGAAGCCTGAGGGAAGCCTGGAGGAATCCTAGGAAGCACGTGCCGACCCCGAGACCTGCAATTGCTGTAGTGTCAAATGAGTCAAACAGACTCATTTTTGGTCTAACTGTCCTGCAGTTGGCAAGGATTCCAGTAGTCGCCAATACAGAAAGCTTCTGAAAAAGCCATTTCTAATTCCCGTATCACCCATCTAATTCCTCTGTGCTCCTCCAGTTTCTGAGAGGGTCAGTCGTGCTGTGCTCTGACTCTTCATTGAATGCCAGGGCAAATGGACTTATCCCCGGAGACGTAGGTGGCAGAGGTTAAGAGCTGGAAAGGGGTGGGTCGGTTTTTGCTCTACCTGTTTCTGCATTCCTGAACACCATGTACATTCTTTTACGTGAGCATCGTGGTAACTCCATAACCCTGAACAACTCCCGGTAGTATTAACAGGAGCTACGTTGCGCATATTGTGTATTGTCTAGCTTGAGTTCCAGCTGAACCCTGAGAGCTTTTACTGTTACACACGCACTAGCAATATTTTATTGATCTACCAGCCATGGTTCCTAGGTGATCGTTGACAAACTTTACTTCAAAAGCCCAATGATTTGGTTATCAGAGAAGGTTGGAGACAGAAGGTCTCTGGGTGCAGCTCCAGGCGCTTCCTACCCAGGGAAAGAACTTGCCCGCGGAAATACAAGCCCTGTACCGTGCGTCATGTTCGCCCCAGGAGACAGCGCTGCTATGACCAGAATTCGCCATCTCGCAGCGATAAGTAAATGACATCTTGGGGTTAAACATTTAGTGAGACTTCAAGTTTATTATCATAACAACTTTTACTGGCATCTGGCACGTAACACAGATGCATGAAATTTTGTTTAAGTATGAGAAACATTAACAAAGCAAATTGCCTCTGCTTGTGTATGTGTTTCAGAAGCCGTTGTTCCACAGCTGTCCTACATCTTACTATATATATATATATATATATAAAAAAAATTGCTGTGGTTTGTAAACTCTCTTCATGTCTGCATTCAAATAACAACCCCTGGTCTAACTAAGGGGGAACATTTCATGATGTTCCAAGCATTGGCAATGACATTAAATAATCTACAGCAGGAGAGAGGGAAATAAAAAAACCAGTCTTGATAACACACTCTCTTAAAAAGCTGCATGATGAATGTAGACCACAAGGACTGCTCCGTTATGAAAAGTATTGTGCACCATTGTGTATAGGTGCAAACCATGTCAGAGAAGTGTGCCAAGTGAGCTCTAAGCCTGACATTTTAATAAGGGAAATATCTCATTTTAATGGTGTATAGATTATTTCCCCCTGAGGCTGATACTTATTTTTATTTTATTTTTTTCATATAAAGGAAGCAGGAGAGCTATCAGCAGCTGCAAACAGTGTCTATGACATTTTAAGGCAGACTCCTATAGTATATAGCAGAAATACAGCATTTGCTTAACGCTGTGTTAATAAATATGTACTTACTCATACATTCTCTGATAAGGTCTTCAAAGGCATAATGAAATATGGTGACAGAGTGCATATGAGTAGCAGGTTGGTGTAAACTCATGCATATAGCTGAAGAAAGATGTAACTTTATAAGAAACAGCCAAACCGCACCGTTCTTGTTCCTGATGGGAGCAGTGACCTATTTCTGCCTACACTGGCTGGACAGGCTTTGCTCCTTGTTCTGTGTAAGGAGGCAGTGTCCCCCACAGATGTGCCGCCAGTAGGAAAGGGACCGACCTGTGATGTACCTCAGGTCCCCACCATCAGCCTTCTCTGCCAGGTTTCAGGCTTCATCTCAACCTCCACTGTCCACCCCCACCTTAACTCTCCTCCTCACACCTGCTGCTTCTTCTTTTTCTGATTTTCCCTTGCATATCAAGACTGTAACTCTGCCACGTCTTTCTGATAGCATCTCCTTCTCGCTGCTGCATACCATCCCTCTCAGGACTGGTGTTTTCAGAGCCAGTGCAGTCATTTGTGTGCCCAGTCTCCAGTAGAATCGGTTGTGTTTCCAAAGCTGGGAGGAGACTTTGGAAGTTGTACCAGAGCCTTTAGAGCCAGCTGGGTCACAAGTTGTGCCTGCTCTCAGCAGGACAGGATCACAGTGGTTTATGGTCCTCCTGCTCCTTTCCACCTCATCGGTCAGGCMGGATTTGGATAACCTTTTCATTCACTGCTGAGGAGCAGAAGACCCTTGGAGATAGGACCTAACGTCCACCTCTAGCAGCGGCCAGTGCCAGTTGCTTCAAAGAACTGACTATTTAGCACAACCGCTACAAGTGCTGTGTGGTAATTTGGTCTTTCCAGAGTCCTTCTTCAATCCTCTAACATCCTGGTTTAAGACTTAAAGCAAAAAGTTCGAGGCATGCCTGTAGGCGTTCTTTTTTTTTTTTTATTCACTCCGTATCTAGTCATGATCTCAGACCGAAAAGGGCTTTCTTGTGTATTATCTTGAATACTTCTGCTGTACTTCTGCATCATCTTAAGCATCTTACCCAAAAGCTTCTTCTTTCTTCCTGCCTACTCTTCAAATTTTCCTGCTGCTTTTTTTTTTGTCTGAACTCTGTAACTAGATATGATCAAAAAGTAGTGTTGGCAAAAAAACCCAACCAACCAACCAACACGTAGAAGTTTGTCTGTTGAATTCATTTTCAATGCAAACTCTGTCAAAAAAATCATGCATTGGGTGTTTTGATATAGAAGCATGCCTGAAGGAGGCAATGTCTGCTATGCTATATTCTGTATTTTGACTTTTGGAGGTTCTATATTCTGTTTTGGTACACAGGTGTAGCACAAATGGAAATCCTGTACACACACAGCTACCGATGTTTATCCAGACTTCTGGAAGCTCAAATCTCTCTTAATCCACTGTTTCACTCTGCTCCTGAATGTCAGCTTTTGTTGCATACATCCTTTTTGAGATACATAAAAAACCCAAAGCTCATCTTTAATATCAGTATGAGAGATGGATTTTATGTTCTGTARGTTTCAGTTGCTTACACAGTTGTTATGCTCAGATATTCAGTGGTAAGGTTTTTATTGCATGCTACAAATTCCTTGAAAGTGTTACTGTTTTGTGATCTGGAAGATTTACAAAAGACTTTTATTTGACATTTTCACACCGGGACATTTCTTGTTGCCCCTGGCATGCAGGACTGGTTATTGTATTGACTTGATTATCAGGCATTTGATAAACTTAATAAAGCACTTCCCAACATCTGTGGAACATTAGGAGAAATAAGTTAAGCCTGACATCGTGAGATGGTAAGACTTTTTTTGTAGAGTGATACCCTGAAATCAGCCTTCATGCTGAAAATAAGTGAAAGCTAATTAAAAACTACAGTTCTCAAGCAGGGATTACAGAAACCATGGCCATTTAGCATGAATGACAATACAGTGAGACATTTCCCTAGCCAGTTTTCACAGCCAGAGCTAGAACTACAAGGCAGGGAGGATGATTTTCTCTTCTAAAGCAGAACGTTACCCTGTGCTGTACTCCTCTCGTCCTCTTGCTGGTTACATTTCTCAAACTATTATGGTACTTCCATTACATTTGTATGATGATTTGAATTAACATTAAAAGAAGCGGAGAGGGATGAGAAAACCTGGAATAGAACTTGATATGAATTGACATCTAGGAGCTATATTGATTTATATACATTGAGAAATATAATCTAAATACAAAGAGAAAGGAGCTAACACATGTATAACTTCAAATAGGTTATCATATTATCTTTGCCTTTTACTTCCCGTATCACCCCTGAAATTTGAAAGGCTCTTTTGCATTCCTGGTCTTCTCTTGCTACCTGAGATAGCAGAGACCTTGTTGCTTCTGGTTTTGGATGAAGCGATAGGATCTATTTATAGAAATAAGTAGAATAAATTAACAAATTAGAAAATAGTGGGTTTTGACAGAAGATGTGTTCGTGCTTGGACATTAGTTAATGAGTTTCATGTGCATATCTAATTGGAGTATTTTGACATCCACTTTATAGCACTGAGACTGCAAGCTATGTTATGATGCTCCAATGGTAAAACAGTGGCACTGGGAACTCTCTTTGGTCTGCTTTGGTTCAAAGGCTCTGGACATATTGAGCATGAGAGTGTCTGTCCTAGTGAAGGACATATCACACACTTCATTCAACAGCAATGTAATGTCTGGAATGCTGATTTTGAGAGATGTTGAGCAACTCCTGTCATTAAATTATGGTTAGAGCACTCAGTATTTCCCAGGAATGGCCCCTGGGAATGAAGAGTGAGAGTGAAGATTCACACCTCTATTTTAGGCAGCATTAGGCAACTAATTGAGTTGTGTTTGAACAGTCAGAAGCCTGATTTCCTTACGGAGCCAGCGGAGAAAAATTAGGTACCTTTGGGGATGCGTCTGATTCAGAATGTCAAAATGCTCCTAGAAGAAACATATCTTATAGAAAAGGGCCGTTATCTGTAAAAGTCAGGCCTCCATTAGGGTTTTTTTGGGGTTCCAAGATCTGTTTCAAGTCTCAAAAATCATCTTCTAGGTAACTTTCCAAAAGTCAAGGAAAAGAAGTTTCAGAAGCAGTATTCAACCTCCATGCCCTAACTCCCAGTGCAAGTGTAAGACACAGAAATGTCTTAATAATAAAAGATTGATCTAAAATATAGGAAAAAAAGATCAGTTTTAGGAAAAGAAATGTTACTTAGCATGCTCTTAGGAGCATGTGGCAGATTTCAGTTGCCACAGCTGCCTTGTGGACTGTCAGCTGTTGTATCTGGGGGAAAAGTGTGGACATTTCCTGCCAGCACGGAGTGACCAACGCTGGATAGTTACATGGAGAAACATTAAACCCATGGCAGCCTCTGCTAACTGAGATAGCTGCAGGTGCTGAATTTATTCCAGCAATGGGAAAGTGTAACTTTGAGTAAGTGGATTGTTAATGACCGGTTCTTTGGCAGCCCAACAATAGTACAATGAGATTAAACAGATGTAATGATAATTTGTCTGCGAGTATCAGTTTACTTTCCATTAAAAAATATGGTAGCTCTTCAAGCTGAAACATGGATTTTAAAACAACAAGGGGTCTATAGGAAAAAGGGGTGTTGAAGTGGCAAATAACTACTGGCTAACATTTGGACGAGCATTAGGCAGCGTATTCTGTTTCTCATTGGGAGCCACGGCTCGGTTGGCGAGCTGAGCCGCTGTGGGCTATTTTTCCTTTCATTGTAATTTTGTCTCATCTTGGACACAGTCCTCCTAGTAAAGGACTTCACATTTGAAAAAATTGCTTCTCAGCCTGAACAGTCCAACACAGAAAAGAAAAAATGACCAGATGCTTGTCTCTTTCCCAGAGGGAAGAGCGCAGTGGTCTAACCGTCAAGTTTGACGTACCTAATCAGCAGTTCAAGCCCTGGCAGTCATTCAGAGGTAGATAATGCAGACTTGATATTTTGGCTGGGGACTGGATGGTGTAAAGAATTAGGCACGGGCAAAACAGTTTCCAAAGGGAGGTGACAGGAGATGAAAACAGAATTTGTTCAGTAGTGTAATTTGTTGTCAACATGACTGCTCTGAGTTCACTGGGTGTTGGGACAGGTGTCTTCTGAACCATGATGTAAGAAAATCCAGAGGAAGGCAGAAAAGAGGCTTAGCTTGTGAAGCTGGCAGAGGGCAATCTGCTCTGCGGTCACACAGCCCTGGTTTARCCCATACTGAACATTGCACCTGCCCCAACCCGGTCAGGCAACATTTGCGTGAGGTACGTGAGAGGATCGCAGTAGCTTTGACAGTCTGTAGTCAGTGGCAAGGAGTTTTCTCAAAGTGAGCCATAAGTGCACCCTGTGACCCTGTGGTCCCCTGCCCAAGGTAGAGGTATGGCTCTAGGCACTCATCACAGGGACCACCTCTGCCTGTGGGTAGCTAATATCCTTTTTGATCCCATAATTACATACTATGAGTGCTGTCACTTTTCCTGCCGATTTCCACAGGGACGGGTTCAAGGCCAAAGAAACACAGCCAAGAGTAAAACTGGGCATGTGGCTTCACTTCCATTACTGACAACATCTTGGTATCGCTGATAACGCTAACGCAGGATTTGAAGTCATAGCTCCGGTAAAGGTTTAATCTCTTCTACAGGTCRGGTGCAAGAGGAGATTGTGATTGTGTGGCCTCACTCACAAAGATTAGATGTTGTCAGATGGACAAGTGTGCCCTGAGGTGTCAAAATCAGCTGCTGCTCCAAGCAAAGGGGCTGGAGGGCCACATATACAAGAGTATTGGGTCTGTCACAATTTAGCAGTAAGGCATTGCCAATTGTGAACTCAGCTGGATCTAATGGAAATCTCTTCCATCTCTGATTTATAAAAGTTGCAGGCACTTTCTTGCAAAATTTTTGGCATTTAAATTTAGTGGTCGTAAATGATTTTCTTATCATTTAATATTAGCTATAAAATATCTGTATTTTAATATATTAGTATAGCATTAGCTGTAATCCTCTGAGACCTCTTATTGAGTGAGAGTATGATTTAGGAAAGCTTTTCAGCTCTTGCTTCCTTTCGCTCTTGTGACTAATCTGTTGACATCAGTGGGGCTTGTCTGATTGTTCATGCACTTAAAATCAGACATGTCCCTGAGACTCTTTTGGCAATCTGCCTACGAGTAACTTCTGTGCCCTGCTAGTTGTATAAAAATGGCTTTGTTTCCAAACAGGGGTCATCTGGCTGAGCAGGAGGGTCAATGGAAAGGATTAGGCTCTTCCAGAGTTTGGATCACCTGATCCTAAAGGAGGTGTCCGAGTGATGCATTGAAACTGTGTTTTTTCACTCTATTGACTGTAATGAAGAACCTCAGATGATTAGGTTGGGTGGAGACATCTGCATTTTACATGCTAAAAATTTAAGGCAAAAGAACATTGCCAAGACTTTGCCAGTACATGGGGAATCCAGCTTTCGCTGTCAGCACTGTCGCTCATCTCCCAGGGCAGTTTAGGACAACGGGTTAGTGACGCTAGAGTTCCTCCAGCACCTTCTCTGGGGAGCAGCAACATTTGCTGAGGATGAGGATACAGTGATCAGGATTTGCTCTGAACTCTAAAAAACCTCAGAACTTGAAATCCATGGAGGGGATGCACAGGTTCCCAGTGCTTGCAGGGAGAGGTGGTTGTGGTGGGTAGGTCTAGCTAGGGCTACAGGAGTCTGTCTGAGGGGGAGAGTTGGTAAGAGGAGACACTGTGGATCAGAAGGCTTTGCTCCCTGGAGGGCAGAGTACAGAAGGGGCACCTGGAACCCGGAAAATACACTGAACTGGTTCCTGAAAGCTGTCATAAAATGAGCGTGGTTTCCAAAATCATTAAAAATGAAGCAAATTCACTCTTCAGCCTAACTCTTCTAGGCAGCTTCCCTGTGTAAGCATGAGGATTTCTCAAAGGGCGTGCTCTGATTTCAGTTAACCGTGGGGGCATGACACAGTGTGTGGGGCACAAGAAGACTTAAGATAACCTTCAGGAAAATGCAGAGGGAGAAGCTGTGCCTTTTGCAGAGGGAGGCATGAATTGCTGATTTTTTGTAGCATATGCTGGCACAAGGTACTCTGGACTTTGCCCTCACTCTCTTTAGGGAAAACAAATCTTTCCAGGAGACTTCAAAACTGCTTTAGGAGAAGAAACATCTTGGCAATCCATCAGAGAACATAATGCACCAGAGGCACCTGAACATCTGATGGTAAGTCACTGAGAATTTCACAGCTACATTTTATTCTGAAAGAAGGTCACTTTCATAAATTTATAAGGCTGAGCTGACTCCCCCATGGCTTGATGTCCAGAAAAGTCCATAGTTCATCCAGCTGGGACAGGACCAGTACCCACTTGCCTAAGAACAGAAAAGTCGTCGGTTTTTGTTTGTGATCCTCTCAAGAAATGCCAGTTGTGCCTTTGTGTAATTTCCAGAAAGGAAACTTTTCCTAAGAAAATGCCCATCTAAAATTATAATGAGGATCAGTGAAAATGGAGGAGTGCTGACCTTGAGAAGAGCAGCATGTGAGTGAACTTTGCTGAGACATCTCTCACTGCTTCTGCTCGATAACTTTGAGAGGATCTCGGCTGCTAAAGTCCAGGATCATCAAGGGAGGAATGACTGGCATCTTTAAAAGTTTGGATATTGCAGCAGACAAACCATTTAATCCTATTTGTTACAGCAGATTTACTGTCCTTTGTTCAAGTTATAAAGTTGTTGTGGGAGGAGAGGGGAAGAACTCATTTATCTTGATGAAATAAGGGTGATAACAGGAAGGTCCAAAATACAGCTGCATCCCTATAACCTGAAAAGTGAACTCCAGGAGAAGCGTGGCTGGTATCTACACACTGTGGTATCCTCTCTGCCGTTCCTGGCAGTGCAGCGGTTGCAAAGCCTGTGTGATAGATCAGCAGTTACCCCTTGCTAGGTGAGGTTGCTGGTAAAGTCGGAGCTTGGGCTGAGGGTGATCTGCGAAGGGCTCTCTGGACCAGCATGGATGTATGATATAGGCAAACAGCCGCCTTCTCCCAGCGGTGGGACCCAGGGATGGTACCTGACTGACTGTGTTCAGCCGCAGGGAATTTAAAAGCACGGAGGATGTGTGCTTGTGGGAGGGCCYGACCACTGGCAGCGGCCTGGTGAATGGCCACCTTTACCTACGATGATGTGACAGTGTTATTGCTCAGGATGGAGTTATTTCAGCTTAAGTGCTGTGTGAACACTTATTTAGAAGCTGCTCGGTGCACAGGAGAATGTGAACCAATGCAAGGACTGTGAAGAAGAGAAACAACATTTAGATTTACCAGCTTGACTCACAAGTGGCAAAACAGGAATGGTGATTAAACTCTAATCACAGGAAAACAAGAACTTATCATACAGCGTTAGAGGTAGATTTCTCAAGGCAGCAAATCCAATACTCTACTTTAGAGGAGCGTGAAGCCACAAATGCACTGCTTCCTTCAAAAAATGTGCCGAGGCAATTGAAGTAGTTGATTTTCTTGCCAAAGCAAAAAGCATTCTCTCTTTTGCATGAAAACTAAAGACTCTTACTCTATCTCATCTGTCTAATAAGCTCATTAATTGTAAACCATTTAGTTAATTTAAAGTTCTTTGTAAGAGGGACTAAATTCTGCTCTGAGGTATGTTGCCGTAATCCTGGAGTAACATCAATGTGGCTGTTACTGTGGCTACTTAATGCTTACGTTAAGAAAACCGCAAGCTAAACAAAAAGAACAAAGAAATTAAGTTAATTATAACAAAAAAAAAAAACCCAACTCTGTAAGATTCATTAGGTGGCACTTCATAATGAAAAGATGCCACAGACGTGGAAGAACGTACACAGGATGTTTTGATCTTTAAAAGCATTCCCACTGTACCTGGTAGGAGAAGGTATGCTTGGCAGCAAGTGGCGATGGCAGATTGCACTGGGACACTGGTAGGAGGAGGGTCACCATGCTAACACCGGAGATCCAGCTAGGAATGAGGCCCTGGGACTGATGGGAGCCCACATCAGGGGGAGCAGCATGTTGAGGGTTGGTGGGAAGAAAAACAGGTAGGAAAGGAGAAAACTTCACTGCAGTTTAGTTCGACTTGCACCAATTTTCTAATTATGTTTAAAAGGCACTTAAGTAAGTGTGATGAAATTACGTGTTCTGATCTACTGCATAGTTGGATGAATTCATAAAGGTGTATAAAATACTCCTTGTAACAAATGAAAGGGGAGTGGTAATTCTGGAGAACAAAATTACACAAGAAGGAGGTAATTGCACATAATCTTACACTGGATAATAGTACCTTAAACATGGTTATTGGGATGTAAAAGTCGGTAAAAGAAATGTTCAAGTTTTTGAACAGGTCTCTTGAGGTAGAAGGAACCAGATCCTAGAAAAAGTGGTTATGTGTTAGAGAGTAAACTCTGCAGTCTTCTGCCTTGAATAGTCCGTTGAGCACTGCACATCGTGGGGGTTAGAGAAGGAAAAGCCTACTTGTTCATAGCGGGTGAGATGTACAGAGGAAATCATACATGATGGAAAGCATCATTGCGGAGCTGAACTCCTATGGCCCTGGGGCAGACTCCACAGTGCCGATCAGAGTATCGGCTGTAGCCAGTGACTGGCGGATATGAGATTTTCATTTCGTGGACAGGAATGGAAATCTCCTCCAGCCTAGTGAGTGCTTTTAACCCCTCACCCTCAGGGTCACGCTCGCTCTTATAAGTTCTCAGCCCACGAATCTCCAGGTTTTTTCTGGCACAGTAGAAAGGATGGGTTTTGGCTGAGGACGGCACCAGGTTTTACTGGAGAAAATGTACGTGCAAAAAGCCTGTTGGCAATAAGCGTAAAAGTAAACCCAGGGCTGATTTTTAATCTCCATTGCAGGATCTACTGCAGTTTTTAGGATCTGGATCTGACTTGAAGACCCTTCCCAGGGCTTAGCTCTGGGGCTGTAGGCAAAACAGCAAGACTTTTCCGTAGCCTAAGGGAAGAGGGCAGCTGAGCAACTCAGGCAGTTGTCACCCATCTTGCCACGTCAGGATGCAGTGACTGACTGGGCAGTTGTTTGTCCTAAGACCCAGATTTGGCTTTACGGGTCTCTGTATCCCCTTACTTCCCGAAAGACCAGTGATGCTTACTTCCGCTGATGTGGAGCCTGTTTGTTTTAAGGCACACACCAGCCTTTTATCCCTCAGGATCTGCATTCAGATTGAAAGTGAAAAATTAGTTTAGTGGTGAAAACCTGCTCACCCATTTGTGAAGCTCATAAACCCCCAGTGCACAGCGCAGCACAATTGGCAGTCTGTTCCTGAAGAAGCTCAAGGCAAAAATAAGAGAGATCACATGTCAGAAGAAAGCACAGCGCTTGCCTATTTCCTGCTTGGTTCACATCAGTTCTGTTTGTCCTCCACTAACGTTCACTTAAAAGTTGGAAAAAGTACACAATTGCCATATAACTCTGCCGGACAGCTTGAGAGGGAATGGCTGCTTCTAATACTCTGTCTTTGCTCATTGTTTACTTTCATACGCAATTCAGCAAGACTTACTGTGTTTTCACTACTAGAATACATGCAAAAGTTAAATAGAAAACCAAGATACGGAACTTGCAACTGTTTACTCCTTGGCCTTAGGCTGACCAATCCAAATTTTATATCTCTTTTTTATAAATTAGAAAATTTGCTTGCTTCGCCCTGACCACATTTTGCTCTTCAGGCTTCACATAGGACATAAAGTCATGTGCTGGGTGATAGATTCCTGTCCAGCTTGTGGTATTCTTGGTCACGTAGACTTGCACCTGCAGATGCTCCCCGTGCTTTGAAGTCAATCGTGCAGTTTCTTAGGGAAAGGTCTGCTCCCCAAAGGACTGATAGAATCTCAGAGAGAAACTCCCATCTCAGTGTGGCTACAAGTTGTAAGATTATCACCATATGTTGCTCTGTGTGTTCAAATAGAAAGGGTCTTGGCCACATACTGGCAGAAGTCTTGGTTCTGTTTAAAACAGAAGCCTGTGTTTGCTCAGCTTGCTATTTCCTTGGAGCCAAATCCGTATTTAGAGTTAAGGCTTTTTTGTATTTGTAAAATTAGGCTTTGCGGGATGAAAAGTGTTTCTGGTACATGAGCAGACACTCAAGGAAAGGCTTTTGGAAGGGTAGTTTTTAGAAACAGGTTGTGAAAAGCCACTTGGAGCTCATGCTGAGAGCAACGTGGTTGCGTGGCACTGCAGAATTACGGAACTGCATGTTGGAGCGTGCCAGGAAAGTGGAAGGGAGAAGACCCATCCCCAACTACGAATGCCTGCTGCACGCAGTCCTTTCCCTTTCAATAAGGGCTGCTCTCTTTTAACCTTCATGATAATGGACCAGATGCAACTTATCATGCAGTTATCTCACATTGCAAAATACTTACTGAGAATAGAAGATGGAGCAAGGCTGTTCAGAGAAAATCCCATTGTGCATCTGTGGGAGTCCAGAGCATGGAGGTGTCTGACCACCAGTAAGAAAGTCGTCATTGTGAGAGCTGCGTTGAACACTCAGGCTATAATTTTGGTGCACATGCAGAAGTAGTGATGGTGCTACTGAAAACAGAGATAAAGGCAGGTCACAGAGGAAGTGAGGAAAAAGAAAAGACCAAAATACGAGCAAAACCAGAGAACAGCAGAGGCAAGTTGCAGACAAACAGCAACAAGTGCCAGAAACACAGTCTTTGCAGAAAGGGATGTCTCGCAAAGCCAGAGCAGCAGATTTGGTGTGTGAAAGCTCCTGGGGACAGCAACGGGAGCACCCTTGAGAGCAGGGAATGGCGAGGGTGGTGGAGCAAGGTCAGTCGGTTGTGAGGAATAGGGTGGCATGGTGCCTTCCCCAGGGCCCTTGGTGCCCTCGTCCTGCTCTTGCCCTGAAGTCTGGCCTGGGTAATTTCTAGAGAGAAACCCGCCATGTACAGAAGTCTATAGGCAGGTAACGAAGGCATTTCCAGAAGACTTGTGCCTGACCAGTGGAAATTCACTCAGTCAATTAGTTGTCTGAGCTCGTCGGCTTTCACTTCCTACCCAACGTGTGCTTTTTCCAGCAGCCAAAAAGTTACTGAAATGCGTGTGGCAGCTCGGTATGTTCCGCTTGCAGGAAAAGCGGGTGGAGAGCGGCCAAGTAAGCTGTACAAGGTTGGGGTTCCTCGGCTGCTGGCAATGCTTTTGCTGCTGTGGAGACCACAGTTTGACCTAAGGCATGACACGCTCTAATTAAGACAAAGCAATGACTGCAGGCTGAGCATATTGGTTTGCTGGTTATTTTAAATTATTCTTGCATAAAGTCATGCTGGAAGTCAGAATCCCAGAAGAAAAACATCCGAGCTGCAGAATTCTGCCTGGGATTTGAATCCTGTTTCCCCTGAGGTGCACTTTATGTAATATTGGAGCTGTTGATTCTCACTCATGCAAAACTCACGCTCAAGAAAAGACACAGCCAGTGCCACCACCGTGGCATGGTGCTCTTTCTCTGCAGGAGAGGGCTGTCTGGCCATGGCTCTGGATGATGASTACCCTCCATCCCACCTTCATGTGCAAGTGCATCCAGTGATGCCGCAGCACGCTCTCATCCCTGACAGCCGGCGACTGGGGCGGCTGCGGGGCTGCACGGGTTCTCAGCACCTCAAGCATTCAGCACTTGTGAACCACGACGGGTTATCCTAAAACAGCCCGAGAGCTCCTAAACATCAGCTACCCTCTTAGATCCAGCTCACTCACTGCCTGATTGCAACTGGAAGTGCTCAGTCCTTTTTTCTTAACATTTTACCCCAAATTAYGGATTTTCTGGGTTACATCATGTCTATGCGGTGCTGTATTTGGGCTGCCATTCAGCCACCCCTGAAGGTTTAATATAGCCCTTTTAGCTGCTCCGGACCCCGCATCCTGAGCCCTGATGTTCCTTGCTGCTGAAGCATTGGTGCTGATCCTCAGCTGCAGGATCTTCCCAGGGCTCTGCTGGCCTCAGGGCTGACTTGTGTGGTCCGAGCCTACGGTCTCTTTGTCTTACTGTCTGATTCTCTCCTCTTTAGATAATTTTTGTTCTCGAGCGCAAAATTAGATGTTTGGGAGAGTTCTGTCTTCCTCGTTCAAAACAATTCTCTGTCTTAGGAGAATTGTCTGTGTGGGTTTCTTTAACCCGCGAATTCGCGCAGGCCAGTTGAATGGCCGTAAAATCACAGCTGTGATGGCTTGAGGTGTTTGGAGGAAGCTGAGGACATCCCGTGGGAGAGAGGAGGAGATGTGTTGGGTGGTGGGAACAGAAGAGGTGCTGCAGGCGTGGGGAAGTGGAAGGAGAAGAAGAAAAAAAAAAACACCCCCAAAAAACAAGGAAAGAATTGCCAGATTACCAGTACAGAAATAAGCGAAGTAGAGGTGGGACCCATTGCCCAGCACCTGGCGCAGAGCAGCCGGGGCCCGCGGCGGGTTTTCCTGCTCTTCCGAGGCGGGGCGGCTGCCGGGGCGCGGCGCTTCCCCGAGCGGCCCCCAGAGGGCGCCCCCGCTCCCCGGCGGGGCGCTGCGGCGGCCGCTGCCGAGCGCGGCCCGGCCCGTCCTCCCGC
>JAYKAV010003432.1:1074996-1351187 GCA_035582835.1 Phoebastria nigripes
TTTTTTTTTTTTTTTTTTTTTTTTTTTTTTTTTTTTTTTTTTTGTACTTTGCACGGCGTTGGATATGGAGCCGCCGCGACTCTATTGATGCACGCCGGACGGCTTTTTTTTGGCAGGATTTTCCTCTGTATGATTTTCCAGCGGTGGGAGGACCCTTCCCCATCCTTCCCCGTCTCCTTGAGTTAGTTCCCTGCACGCTCGGGAGCCTCGGAGCCTCCTGGACTGAATGCAACTTTTTTCCCTCCCTCCGCACCCCTTCCCCCTTTGCTGATCCCTGTCAGCAGGGACCGAAAAAAAAGCCCCGGCGAGGAGGAGGAGGAGGAAGGGGCTGTGCGTGCATGTGTGGTTGCTGCTGGTGCTCAGGACCCGAATCTGTAGGTGTGTGTTGAAATATGGAGAATAGTCTTGGATGTGTTTGGGTACCAAAGCTGGCTTTTCTCCTCTTCGGGTTTACGCTGGCGAGCCTGCATCCTCGAGTCTCCGGTAAGTCAGCACCGCCTTATTTGCCTTGGCGCTCCGGGGCGAGGGTGATTTTTCTCCGCATCCCAAAACAATGTGCCCGTTTCTCTTGTGCTAATGGACTTTTCTCACCCTCTGCGAGCATGATTTGGTTTTTCGGGGGGTTTTGTTGTTGCTGTTGCTCGCTAGCGTGAGCTTTTGCATCACTTCCCACAGATGGGAAGGGGGAACCGGGGTTAGAAGCGCCTTGCGTAGCCTCGGAGAGAAAGGGCAGCACTGGAAAGAAGGAAATCCATGGAAAATAAAGGAGAAACGTGGCAGGAGGTGGCATAATAGGTGTGTAAGTGTGTGTGCAGTGGCGGTGGTAGGGTTAGTTCCCATTCTCTTTCGCACCTCATCCCGCTTGTAGTTGGATGTCTTTGCCGGTAGCTTTTCGGGTCTATGTGCTGAAATCAAGGGAAGGGGTTGCCTTTACTTGGTAAAGGAATAAAAGCAGCAGATGAGTTAGCAAGGCAGAAAACGCAGTTATCTGCAAAGCGTCTTCCAACTCTGTTAGGCTGCGATTCTTTGGGGCTGCACCTCTCTCGCCGCACTTGGCAAGCACATTTTCTAATTAAAAATGGCAAAGCCAGTTGTGTGTGGAACCGGGGTAGGGAAGGAACGGAGGGAACTGACACAGCGATGCTCTGAGGCTACTTGTGTGGGAGGTAGAGAAGGGCTCGGCAGTACACAGMTCTCTTATTCAAAAAGAAAGAAAAGAGAAATGGGAGGGTGAGCTAAGAAGTGTTAGGAACTAAGAAAGTGCGGCTTTGATTTGCAGGAGGCTCGGGGTGTGAGCGCATGGTGGAGGGAGATGCATGCAAGGAAATACTGTTCTCCGGTGCTCATTTAATTTTCTCCAAAAGAAAACGAGTAACGCTTCAGTAGGAGAAACCTTGGGAAGGGGGAGTCTGGAAAATACAAAAAAGGATCTGAGCACACGTCTGTGCACACTGCTTTCACAGCAGCGACGGAGGAACAATGGGAACCGACTCCCCACACCACACACACCAGCACTAAAGCAGGTTTTTGTGATGGGGAGAGTGCTGCATATGAAGTGTTTTGCAAAAAGATCCTCGGTGTCTTCTGGCAAAGCTCAGGTTATCAGCTGTATGCAAATGGCAATCGCCCATGGAAGTGGTGCTTCCTTTACGCAAACGAGTGTATCTTTTGATTGTCCTGATTTTGGGGAGTTGGCAAGTAAACTGGAAGATGCTTCTCTGCCAAACCAGGAGGTTTATTTTGCATGCGCGCTTGTGCATGCGTGTCCCCAGCATTGTCCTCTGCAATTACTTGCGTGGAAGGTGGGACCTGGACAGTGGGAGCAGGGTAATGAGTAGGTGTCTCTCTTGCCTTTCCAGCTTAAAGGCTGGGAGCTGGGAGACATGGCAGTGATCTTCCTTCGTGAAAGATGATTGACTTGCAGGCTGCTTTGCTGCCAAAGGAGGGGATGGAGTGAGAGCCTCTGTGTGTGAGTGCCTGAGGAGGGGAGGAAGCCGTGTGCTGTGTCAGGGTCCAAACGTGCTGCAAACCTATTGCTCCCGCAGCATTGGTATTGTTTGGTGGTACATGGAAGAAACAGGCTGTTTTCCAGGTGCACATCTTGGTTGTGCGTTTCACACCCCGTCTATGATACACAGGTGTTTATTGCACTGATTTTGAAGGTGGCATCTTTGCGTTGCACCCAATTCCTTGCACTGTGCTTCACAAGCTGTGAATGGGCAAAGTTTTCCCAGCATGGCAGTCCTGGGGGCCGTCGTGAGTTTGTGCTTTCCTGAGCATCCCTGTCGCCATCCCAAGTCAGCCGACAAAACTGAATAAAGCAGATCTTGCCCCTCTTGGGCAAGGCTGCGGCCTCTGCTCGCTCACCGTGGTGTTTCCACTCCACTCGTGAGCTGGCGCGCTGTGGGCAGGAGGTGCGGGCAGCGCGCTGTGCCTGGCACGGTCCCTGCGCAGCAGGGCACGGGCAGGCAGCGAGCGCTGCTAACAAAAGGCTCCCGGAGATGCTGCACAATGGGGCCGGCTCCTCTCTCACTCCCTGCCCAAAGCCCGGAGCTGCCGTGGGCATGCAGGGGTGCATTCAAAACTTTGGTACCGAAGGACAGTGGCGCATCTACACGCGGGCAGGGACACGCTGCTTCTGCGCCGGAGTCAAGTCCTGTGCCTGTCGTTTGCCATTGCGTGCGAGGGGCAAAATGTTTTGGGGGATGAGACAAAAAGTAAAGCACAACATTGGACTTTTCCTGGTTAAAAACATGTATATATGTGGACAGAAGAACAGATGACGTGTATGCCATTTTGGAAGGAGACCATGGAAGAYGTGTTGCTGATAAAGGCAGATGTTAATTATGTAGTGTTTGATCATTATGGTGCTGTATGGTTTGTTCTGTGTATGTACTAAAGTAACCACAAAATACCTTCCCTTTTTTTTTTTTTTAATCTGTAAGTGGAAATTTAACTCAATCTCAAAGGTTTTTTGTGAATGGCTTCTGTGTTTGGTGTCTTTGACTCCCACTAGATCGTGGTGAGAAATTTAGTGTTAGTGCAGCATGTCAGAGCCCAGCGACGTCTGGGTACTATGGCAATCACTTCTGTGAGTGGTGCAGTATAAATCACCAGTGACCTGTCACAGCATCCATTTCACGTGCACTGCAGTTGCCCTCTGTGTTTCGAGGTGTGTGAGCCACCGCATGTATTATAGGAGTGGGGTAACCTCCATGCGTTCGCAAGAATATTTTTAAAAATGGAAATGAGCTTAGTTGAGGACGAGCAATTTACATCTGAGTAGTCGTTGTCTTTCTATAGTTTCTTGAATATTTTTGTATACAGCTCTTGTTGGTTTATGTCTTCTTGTCCTCCCCCCCCCCCCCCACCCTTCTCCACGTCCATATGGATACAGGCCCAATGCTGACTTCAAATACACAGTCAGGAATGTTTGTTTTCGATGAGATTGTGCCAAGAGCAATGATGTCCAGATTTCACGCTTGGTTCGTTTATTCTTGACTGCTACTCCGTTGTCCTTCCTAACACAAAACTTAGCGTAAAAGGTCTATTCCAGGGCCCCAGACATGGCAGTGCCATCAAGATATTCTCCTTGTATTTCTCTGTTTGTCTGAACCCTTCTTGGATTGCCTGTTTTACGCTGGGACAGTAAGATCTTTGGGGCAGGACTGTAAGAGCTTTGCTGTGCAGGTTCACAGCAGGATCATGGTGGGCAGTGAGGGCTTCCAGGATCAAAATGATTAAGAAATACATCTGCGCTTCTCAAACTTAGGGGAAGAAAACCTGTGGCACTGCTCGTTCTAGATGCAACCTGCAATCCGGGCGAGTTCTTCACATCATCTGACCGAGCTTAAGTTCAGAGCTAGTGTGCTGACCTTGCTGTTTGCATTTCCCTGGAGCAGCCCGGGTGGAGATGGAGGAGCAAGTGCCGCCTTCTCCCAACCCACCCAGGCTTTCAGTCCGCTGCCAAGGAAGTGGAGAGCCTTGTTTTGCATCCCCGTCTTGTCTCGTATTTTGACTGGCAAAAGACGGTGCTGTACGTGGGCTGGTATTTCCTAGTGGCCTCTTGTTTAACATTATCCTGCAATAATCTGGGTTCTGCCTGAGCTCGGTCCCTGAAGCGTGTGTTGCATGTGACGCCTGGGTTGGCCTCTTCTAACGGGAGACTGCTGTCAATCCAGTGACATGACAGCTAAAATAAGTCCTTCAGAATCATTCATCAGATGCTCAGCACATGGATTTTCCACCAGATGTCCTTTAGAGGGCCAGTACTGATTTTTTAAATGTTATTTTTATGAGATAAAATAATGCTACAAAATTGAGTGTGTACTATGTGCCTGCTTGCGTGGCATATCCAGCTGCAAGGATAAAACTCTGCTGTGGGTGTGCACCTCCATTCTTGGTGGAAAAGGTTGTTGTAGAGACTTCAGTAAACGTGCTAATGTGAGCAAGCTGTGAAAGAAGCTTGCCCTTTCCTGGTATTTTAACATCTTAACAGACTGAAGCTTGCCCATTCCCCTCCATGCTAGCCTAAGAGAAGGCTTAGCTGTGCCACTGTGCAGGTGTAGGGACACTCAGACTCTACAGGGAGGTTCTCGCCTCAGGCTTGCTATTGCAAATCCCTCGATTGATGCGATTTACAGAAGTTAGTCGCTTCGTGTATTGAACGAAGTGGTTGTGAAGGAAGCTGACACTCAAAGAGCGGACCATGTTTTTGCATGTCTGATTTTCCCTTCTGCTGAAACGCAGATCTGTAACAGCGTGAGTCAGTTCAGCCAGTCTCTTTGTTGTAATACAAATAGATGTAAATTTCTTAAAATGTTGGCCTTGCCTGAATAAAAAGTATACTGACAAATTCTACTGAGGCTTTCATGATTAATTAACTAAAGGCAAAAAAATTCACTTGCTCTGTTAAAATTATCCCTTGGGTGAAACATTGACCTAAATTTTTTATTTCCATTGGAATCCAAAGTAAACACACTGGCCCTGTCCTCGTTTCCCTTCATCCCTCTTACCGCAGGCATGGTGCCCCGGGCTGGACAGAGGTGCTCCTGCCCGGGAGCGCGAGCATCGGCTCGGGAGGCAGCACCCAAGTCTGCAGGGTGCAGAGCGGTCCCCGCTCCTCTGGAAGGCATGTACCACCAGGTGCTATTTGCTATTTCTGGAGTCTCTGAACACCCTTACTTTTAATTTGCCCAAGGGAATTCCTTTCTCCATGCTGGCCTGAAAATTCATCTGCCAAAAAATAGGTGCCACAACATTCCTCATCGGAACTGTGAGGTTGTGCCGCAGGCGGAGCTGAGCTCAGGTGGTTTGCAGGGAACTGGCTTCAGTACTGGTGTTTATGTCATTTTCTGTTCGGCTCGCTGGTGAATGTTTCTGATGTTCACTTTAAAGAATTTCTTCTCAAATGTTTGTTGTGGGGATGGCTTAAATTGTTACTGGTTCTGGTCCTTGGGAAATAAATCTACTTTATGTGTCCGTTACCTATCTCCTCCTCCCCATCCCCTTCTATAAACTTCACAGTCTTTATTACCACTTCTGGTGTTGAAAAGCAACTATGGTATCCTCTGCAAGATAAAGGATGCTTGATGCTTGGGAATCTTTTTTTAATATGGGTGGAGAGGCTCAGGCATTTGAGATTGGCTGCTTTGGATCTTCTGCACAGCCTCCTGTAAGGAAAACTATCAAACTATGGAAGGCGATGACTGAAGGGGAAGCGTAGCTCCTGATTTCTGACAGGAAATTCACTGGTAAAATAGAGTATGTTATTCCTGAAAGATAACACATCAGATAATTGTAAACCTAGCAGAATTGTTGCTTTCTGACAATGTTTCTCAATTTCAGCTTTGATGTGAAGGGCTACAGCTAAATTGGGCTAATGACAGAACATCTCGCTCGAGAGTTTGGAGATGTCTGCGCTATAAAGGAAACTGAATTCTCAGAGAGGCGTGATAAACGCACAGTTAAATGTCTCAATTTCTGTCTCGGTTGATGGCAGTCATTTGTCGATGGTAATGCCAATGTGTGCTGTAATTTTATAAATGCTCTGAAGTATTCAAAATACATTGAAAACTACTCTAAATTGCTGCCCGAAGTTTCAGCAAAATGTTGGTTGTCAAACAGAGAAGCTGAAGGAATAGTATCTTGGAAATCGCATTACTGGCTGAAAACTGGGTATCTTCTTGCCCTGCAAAGTAGAGTTTAAAACAGGGAGACTACTGATGTTTTGATGATTTTCTTTACTTTTATGGTACTTTATGAACAATCAGATTCACTGGTTTGATCACGTGCACCCAGCCCATGGTCACACTTCCGCGGGCTCGAGGGCTCACAAGGTGCCTCCTCTCCCCGCTTGGAATCAGAAGGTGAACAACAACCAACTTTGATATCAACCAACAAAGCTTTGATATCAATTTCCATCTGTCTTGAGAAACTGCATCCTGACCAGCCAAGAAGTTTGACTCATTGAAACAAATACTCACCGCCATTCTCTTCTGGGGTCTTACAGCAAGAACGACGGGTGACAAAAACAGGTAAGGTGTAAAATAAAGATACTGGAAATTACACAGAATAACTCCTGCTCTGTGCATGTAGCTTCCTGGACAGTGAAACAACCCCTAACCCCCAATGCAGGTGTTTATGAAAACATTTGTTTTAGTTGGAGAGGGTAGGGTAGTTGGACACTTAATGAGACACTGTTATGAAATGCAGAATTTATCCAAATCACAGAGGCGGTGCTTGCACAACATGGATGTGCCGTGGGATGAGGACGTACTGTGGGAGGTGAGGCTGCTCGTTGGGGAGTGGATGGAGAGCTTTATAAATTGCAGGGTTATGACTCTTTTGAGAGGCTCTGTAGATTAGCTGAGCTAAGGTCAGCTCTTCAATCACCAGAAGAGCTTTGCAATGAATGACAGTCTCCTGGTTCGTATTTTTATCTTTTATATATAATAATAGTTTCACAGCCTGGTGTCCACCTTCTGTATACCCTGTCAGTCAATGGGGGCTTCGGATGTTGTGCTGACAGGGACTGTGTTTGTCCTGCACAGGTGAGGAGCTACATTTCTGTATTTCCAAGTTGCCTTTGCTTATTGCTTTCCTTTTTCCCCTCAGCATCATCGCTCCGTTCTTGTCTCCTATTTCTCAAGTTTTTGTTTACTCCCACCGCATACCTTCCGCCATCTCCACAGTTGCCCAATGCTTGATCAAATCTCAGTGCAGCCCTGCAGGTACAGACTGTTTTGGTAGAAGTAGCAGCAAGGTTACTCTTGGATATGGGTAGTTTCTACAATGAAAGATTAAGAAAGTAGAGAGATTACAGCATTATAAATTGGGCTAAAGCTAACTATTATTTTGCAGTTCCCTGCTTGCTCTCGGGTACACTGAGTAGAGAGAGATTGTCGTAAAAAAATAGTGGCACAAAGTTTGTATCCTCTGCCTGGCTGGTCACTGATGTAAGTCCTAAGGCAAAGCAAATAAGGAGAAGTCCTCACTTGAGTCCTGTATATGATATGCCTGTGCATGTGCTTGAGATCTCGTAGCCAGGATGGGAACAGATAATGTCACTAAAAGAGGAATCATATGCTCATTTAGTCTGTTCTACGTATGGACAGTCCATGTAACTTCACCTATTTACCTCGCAGCACTGTGATGGGCTGGAGAATGTTCTCCCTTGGCATAGCTAATTGCATTCCCTGGGTTGCTTTTGGCTTGCTTGTTTTTCCTTTGTTTCTCATTTGAATTTGCTTGGCTTCAGTTTCTTGCCACTGGTTCTTGCTGTGCCTTTCCCYACTAAATTAACAGTGAATTCTCCCTGAGAAGGTATGAAGTACAGTGAAGGCACATCTTCATATCCTTTCTGACAAGCTGAACAGATTGATGCTGGATGGATGCTCCGGTGCTGCCCTGCAAGGCCAGGCACCCTGATCTGCCTGTGCTGCTGCCTGTGCAGCCGGAGCCTGCGCCCGTCCCTGGCCCATCCCACGCCGATAGCTGTGCTGCCGGCAGGAGCAATCCTAGTGAGCCAGAGGCGGTTGCTCTTGGCATAGCTGAACACCGACCTCGTAAATATTTTTTCAAAGGCTTAGTCCAGGTTCCTTGTCCCTTTTTCTTGGAGCGTATTTTGAGGAGGAACGTAAAAGTGCCCAGCAACCAAATCTGGTTCAGTGAATTGGTGAAATCTCGGTTCGAAAACTGTCTGAAGGCTCGTGCCTACATTAACGGTGTGACCTGCAGCTAAACCGGTGGGCATTTCTGTCTGTCAAGCTCTGAGAGCAGCAATTAGATGAAACATGACAGCTCTGGACAAGGTCGATTGATATAATTGTGTAAAGTGTTTCTTTCTAAAGGCAGGACTCCCAAAACCTTGTAATTAAAAGCTGAAGGTTGCTTCCCTTGGAGTGGAGTTGACTTAGGAGCAAGGAGTGGGCTATCTTGGGGCTGGCAGCAGGTACTGAGCAGAGTTGGATGTTTCATCCTTAGCCCACAGCTACCCAAAAGGGCTCGTTCGGTGCAGAGTTCATGCACGAACCTCCTTCCACGTGAATCTCTCTCTGACACTCTTCCCCTCACTAGCCAAAGACTAAAAAGCATTTTAAAAGCATTCTTTCAAGTTTCTATGCACAGTATTCATTCTTTTTTCCCTCTTAGAAGCATCAGGGGAAGAAGACAGGCATTTAAAAAGGCTCTGAGGGGCCTTTGTCCATACTCCCTTCCTTTTTTTTTTTTTTTTTCTCTTCGCTGCCTTCTGATGCTCAGAAGAAGAAGAGGAAAAAAGGCCTTAAAACTTTCCTTCTGCTCTTCCCTGGTGCTGAAGACATGCAACAGAGCGCGGTCATGGTGAGACCCAAATGCACCAACCTGTTGACTGCTGAAGCAGCAGTGTATTTTCTTGCTCAGGTTGAGGTTTTGATTTTTGTTGCCTTGGTGGTAGGYGCTTGTGCCAGATCCCAGGGAAGAACCGATGCAACTTCTCTGTAGGTCTGTAATTAGTAATCATGGTTTTGGCTGCAGTTTGTGCTGAACCACCCGCAGAACGGTCTGGGTGAGGGCCATGAAGAAGGGTGCTCTAGCGGAAGGGGTGTGTATTTCAGGAGATGGTGTAGATGGTGTAGATGGCATTTCATATATATATATATGTGTATGTATTTAATATGGTTGCAATGATGTGGGGTTTTCCCCATATTCATCGAATTCTGTGAATTTCGTACTCATTTTCCAAATGTCATGGTGCTTTTCACAGTGTTTCTCTTATCCAAAGTGAAAATCCTTTTTCCTAGTTTGTCGCTCCTTTATTGTAGTATAGATGCTGCTGAACGTGCTGTTGGTGCAATTGGTTATCCTAATATCCTACATGTCATTTATAAATTTGGCAAAAAGGCCCACGATCGCCCATTCTGCTTTGGAAGGAAACTTCCTACATGGTTTTCTGCTCAGAAGATTGAAAACGTTTAGGTGGATTACTGGAGACGAGTCTGTCATACATAYGAAAGTAGTTAATGGTCTTAGATTTAGACTTTGCTGTTAAAAAGGACATTGGGATTTTCATGTGTTTATTTATGGGGGCTCCGGACCTTTTTATTTTCCCTGGACACAATGAATACCGTGTCCTCCTGTGTGAGAAACAGCATGAAGCGAGTTAAAAAATTAACTGAATCTGACAGCTCTTGTTTTACYGTTCGTGATTAAGAGGAGGCAAAACGGAGACGGTTTCATACCGCTGGATAGTGTCAGAATGGCTTTTTTCTATGTCCACAGAGATTTATAAACGTAGAAGTTTTCTGTGCCTGTGACAGAGAGACACCAAAAGGGGCTGATACCTCCCATGGTCCAAGCGTTGAGAGGACATTTAGAAAACCAGCACTATAAGGATGCTTAGAAAAAGGTGTTAAATGCATAAGATTTTAAAGTGCTGTAGGACTGAGGGTGTCGTATGTGCAGTGCTTTTTGCAAAAATCATGGGGTTTTATGTTTTTAGATTTCCGATTCTAATTGTTTTTGACATTAAAAGTAAGGRGAAACTCAGTTTGTGGAAATTAGAACAACTGTGTGCTTTGGAATATCAGGTGTGTGTTTTATARGAAATATTTTCAGTTCTGATGGAGACTGTTACACATGGCAGTTTGGTGTGATCTCCCTCTCAATCAAACATTACTCATTCTTTGTTTTCATTAATCTGAAATAAAGGTCATCTGGATGAAAGATTCAGGGGAAAACTGGGAAAACAGCTGTATTTCTATACTGCCCACACAATTCTCTAAGCCCACAGTAATGGAGAATAAATCAGATATTTTTTTAATCCATCAAATTTTAATGATTTAAACAATTACAAAAAGAGAGAGAAAGGTTGTTTCAGTACATTAGGCCAGATTCTCAACCTGAATAAATCTTCACTGACTTCCACGGAGACACCTTCGCATCCACAAAATCCTCCTAACACAATTCGTTGTTGATCATTTGCATTCTTTATATGCTCACACAGACGCTGATTCTCTGCAACCAAATAGCTTTGCTATAGCAGGTGTATTGATATTAAAAGGGTTGTTAACATCTCTCCAGAGGGGGATATTCGGTTACCAGTAACTCTATCAAGCTTTTCCATCTGTGTAGGGAATTTGTCAGAAGCTGGTGTTATATTATTAAAAGTATTAGTTATCTCTTGATTTGTGTCTAATTGAATTACATCATTAATAGAACTCAATTACAATCAATGGAAAATGATATCACTGCAAGGACAGTGGCGACTCGAGGTAGTGAGTAATGCTTTGTGCTCAACCAACCGGTCACAAATGGGGCAGTGCCATGACGCTCTTAATGAGCAAATTTTCCGATCCTGACCGAGGGGAGGTTTCCTGCTTAAATGGGCACGCTGGCTTGGAGCCACCTAAATCCCTTGGCACCATCGCTTCATTGCAAATTGTTTTTTGTGAATCAAGTATGAGATAGTTTTAATCTCAAAGATGCAACAAAATACTACTCTGGCTTTTTTTTCTTTCTTTCCCCCCTTCCTCCCCCCYCCTCCCCCCCCGATGGTTCTTACATAAGCTTAATCTGTCTTTATCACAAATTCTTGAAGTACTGTGGAGTGAGGCCATTGACAAAGAATCACAGGGGGCATCCCTGCGTGTGCCACGCCTGGGCTGTTGGTGTTGTGTTGTTACTCACATTACTCCTGCTTTTTATATCAGAGCTCGTGGAACATCCCAGGAATGACAAGTGCATCTGTCAATAACTACAAAACTAGCTAGCTTTCCAAAAGACACCAAACCCATGAGACTTGGGAGAACAAGCTCAAATCCAAACAGAGAGAAACTGGAGCAGTCTCTGAAGTGGCAGTATCAGAGCTGTGGATTTCCATTTTTTTGCGGAGTTGGAGATACTGGCCATACAAATGAAACATTGCTCCTCAGGGAAGTGGAAAGAAAGGTGTAGGCTCTTGCTTCGTTGTTTAATTTGCTGCCCACCAGAGATGGACACCAACTACTACTGGTGGCCGCGAGACCTCTGGCTGCAGCAGAAGTGCAAAAGGTAGATACTGCAGTGGCAATACAGAACAAACAAGATTATCCATCACCCACGAGACTCAGAGAGCTATACCGTCAGGAGTATGTTATAGCAGAACCCTGGGCTATATTATACCATTAATTTTTTTTAAAGTAATACTCTTGACAGGTTTTAATGGGAAATTCCACTTACAAATCAATGGTGTGATTCAGTCCTGTATTTATTAACACATTCCTCAGATTGCAGATGAGTGAAACTACCTGAGTACAATTCAAATGGCCCTTAAATGTGGAGTGTGATAGTATTTGAGTGTCCGATAATTTATATGGCTAGACTCTGTCTCAGTAAATGAGATCTGTCTCTGTGCATTAATATGCCAAATACCTGATAGCAATAACTATTTCATTAGTTCTGATTGTTCCTGACATCTCTTCTATCGCCAGGAGTTTCCCTGTATCACCTTTTGCTGGTCTCCAGGCTTTGCCACTAAATGCTCTGTTCCCATATGGAAGGTAAATGGGTTGTGTCAGAAATAAGTAAACCTTTATACAAGGTCAGTCTGGGTCATTGCATGACTAAAAAACATCAAAAAACGCAACCAGACACTCCTGGAGCTGGGGTTAACTTCCCCTGTTTTCTTAGTCAGCTAAATGAATGCTGATGCAGAGGTTTCCATCCCAAGTGCTTCTCCTTGGCTGAGCTGTAGAGCTAAAGGTCCCATGGTCCTTCCCACGAGTAAACCTGATGCTGAGGCCAGTCCCCTTTGAGGTAGAGTTTTTCTCTATTTTTCTATTAGGTTTTCAATCATACCAGTTCTAAAATCTCATTTTCCCAAACCGCTCTGTGACACTGCCATGGCCTTCTAAGTGTCCCGTTGCCGCTTCTCCACGAAGTTAAATGAGGATGGGGAGGTGCTTATCACAGTTAAGGCTAAACAACTGCAAACACCTGTGAAGGATGGTAAAACRCTTTGAGATTCCTGTAGTAAAAGGGTATGACACAACTGTAACGTATGGCTGTCATAAAATGCTGATCATCCTAGCGCTAGTAAGCTCCAAATGAGACTAGAGTTAGCCTGACAATAAATGAGATTTTAAAAGGTAATTCAGTGAAGGTATGATGAAAATTTGGCCTCTTAGTGTACGATCTGTCAGCAACTTACCTGAATTTGTTTCTCATTTTTTGTAGAACATTTCTTGACGGCATATACATTAGTCTGTAATATAAAAAAGTGAGCAGCTAATGGTTTCCAGAATCCATCCCTAGGAATAGCCTATTTGGCTCCTGGGAAGAAGTTGGTCTTTTAAAATTATAATCGGTAAACATTTTCCTAAAAATCTTTGGCAGATGCCTCCCAAAACTATGACTGAAAAAACTATATTCCTTCTTTGTGGTCATTAGTCTTAAAATGGTAAGTGCTGGTGAGTGCTGAAGGCTTTCCCTCACCCCTCCGTTACTACATGAAATACATTCCTGGCATTCGCAGCCCTAATAAGCTGAAGAGGGGATGAAAAATACCCCTCTGCGTTCCTTTGAGCGGCAACAGGTGACTTCTCGGCATTGCTCGTAATATCATTCTTCTGCTCATTAATGGCCTTCCTGAGCAGATGCATGGTAACCTTGCACGAAATAAAAATGGCAAGCCAACAGGCAAATAACAAAATTGAGGGCAAGTATCAACTATTGCTTCACGGTTTGCACTTCAGGAATAACCATAATGTTTCCAGCCCAGGACTTAATTGTCAACTGTCAGGACTAGAAGGGCTACAGCTAATGAACACATCCCGTCCTCTGCTCCTACCTTCTTGTAAATCCTGCTTTGTACTTTTTTTTTGTCCTGCGGTAGTTTTGTTCATCATGACAGAAAGTCGATTTAAGTGGAGGAGAAGGGAGTAGGACAATACAGCACACGACAGCACTGCGCTCAACGTGTGCTGCGAAGCCCGGTGGAGGCTGGACTCTGGATCCAGCCCAGCAGCTCTAAGTGCTAGAACGGCTTTTTTGTGTCTTGTAGCTTTGGGCTTTAGTTTGGTGCATATCCTTAAATACGTAACAAATCCGCATCTGATACCTAGGGGAGAAAACTCCTTAAATGATCACAAAAGAGGCAGGGTGGAGGAAGGGGTTGTTGCAGTCCTATTAGCATCAGCCCTTGCAGGTGCCAAGCTGCCGTCTTCTGCTTGTACACCCACAGTTAAAACAGCTGTCAGATTTGGGATCAGAAGGGAATTTTCCCCTAATGGCCAGATTGCCAGGGACTGTTTTCTCTCGTAGAGTGGGATCTGCTGGGCTTCCTAGCATCTTGTGTGCTGTTGAGGGACATCAGTATCCCCACGTCTCCTCCGGTAGTTACGGTTTCTGGTCTTTAAGGAGGTCTTAAGAAGGGTGCCTGCAAGTATTTTGGGGGTTCATGGCATGTGGTGAAGCTCTGTGGACCTTTCCGCAGTAGGTGTCTGTTGTGTAGCTCTTCTGTGGAGTGGGCTTGATGACCCTGGTTGTCCCCTCCCGTCCAAAGCCCCATGCGGGATCATTTCTTCTACACGTTTGGTCAAATTGGAGCCCTGCCTGCTGGGACCTCCCCACTGTGAGTGCTACCCGGTGGGAAATAATCTCTTTTAACTTCACATTCCTGGAAGCTTGTCGTTTAGGGCATAGTAATGTATGTTAATCTGTGGAGAAAAATAGTCACCTCCAGGTGGTGAATCGTCTGACCTGCCTTGATGTCTATCTCGGGTTAATGGTAACCTTCACAAGGTACCTACTTTATTCCTCTGTAATTGAAATTCATTTCTATGACTGTATAGTATTAAGAAAACCTTAGCATCGGTATTAAAAGACACTGACTTTTTCAGCCTTGTGCAAATGATTTCTAATGTGGGCTTGGTATTGAATTAACAAAGTGACCTTTGTGGCATTTACCTAGAGCACGGAGCACGGGCAAACGAGAAAACAGAGCTGCTGTAATTAGGGGCATTGCAGACAGCAAGGCTCTTTTATCAAAGCTTGCCTTGGAGCACTGGATGCCTCAAGCAAGAATCTGTAAGTGGAAGCAGAGGCAAGGAAATGGTTATTATCAGAGGGTTAGGGCAGATCCTCTTGAAACTTTGTTGTCTGCTAGATCACACTGAAGAAAAGGAGCTGAAAGTCGACAAACTCTCCTGTACGTTAGAAAAGAGCAAAAAGCAATTTCCTCTGTCAGTGTTTTCAAGCCATTCCTGCAACACTGCTGAGAGTGGCCTGTTTGTTTCGAGAAGGACACCCTCCTCATTTTAGGTAGTGAATCAGTCAGGGAATTTTCTTTTTTTTTTAATGAAAGACTTCGTAAGTATCCTGTAATAAGAGATTATTTACTTGTTTTATTGTTTTTGTAACAAATTAAATGTAAAATAACAGAAATACACTTTCTGCTGAACTGGACCAGGACATATCCCTCCCGCCAACGTCTAAAGTGAGACAAGTTACTGCCAATCTTACCGCGGTAGGCAGTGAGTGTGGATCATAATGAAAACGGTGTATGAAGATTAAAACATAAACACGCAGACTTTCTCTCTCCTCTTCATCACTGAAGGAGAAGTAGTATTTCAGCGAGCCGTAGCTGTCAGTGCCCGTATCCTGGCGGTGTGTGCAGCCCTGGCTCCCACCCTGCCTTTCTCCAGCTGGTAGCAGCTGTCCCGGGCTGATGTGGATGGTCGGCAGTGGATGGCCAGGGGGTAGAGCCAAGCCAACAGAGGCACCCGCGGTCTTTGGCTGCTCCCAACCCTGGAAGGTGGCCTCAGCCTGCAAGGAATACGTTGCAGGCCATTTCTCATACTCCTCCTTAGCATGCAGCACACTGGCATTTAGTGTGTCAGGAAACCAGTTGTTTTCATGACCTGATGGAATAAATGGACATTTGGATGACTCTGCACTTAAGCAGATTTAAAAAAAAAATAAAAAAACTCCTTAGCCTATTGTATAGATAAGTGCATAATTGTTCGCCGTATGCTGAAGCTCCATGTTGCTCTTAAACCAGCTTGTAATGATTCAGAAAAATGCTTGTTTTCTGTTAAGACCAAATGATGTACCAAAATACCTATTCCTCTTCTGAGAATGAATCAGGTAGGGCAGATCAGCTTCACCAGCATCAGCCAGGAATGGCCACTGAGATTCATGGAGCGATGCCCCAGGCACTTGATTAGACAAAATCCTGCTTTAATTCCTGGTGTTCATTAGGGGCCCGACAGACCCTTCAGAGCGTGTGGGCAGCATTTTGCCATCTGATGACTTCTGTGGGTGCTGTGCACGTGTGGACAGGGGATGAAATGCAGTCCTATGAACAGAGGTGGTTTAAATTCTGTATATGGTGAGTTTGTATGTATATAAGTAGGTATGTTTGTGTGTGCATTGCTGTACTTGCATGTGTTTTTGTATCTCAGATATACCTGGGTGTATACGTATAGATACACATATGCATGTGTACATATGTGCACATACATGTATATAACGTATGTGCATGCACATATATCTACAGTGAGAGAGAACATGCAAGTTCTTAGTAGACTGTAGTTAGAAAAGCAAACCAGCTTGCTAGAAGAGCTGAAAGAAAAATTTTAAGTGTGCACTACTGTGTTAATTACTTTTTTCCTTTAGATTGTGAGCTAACATTTAAAAAAAAAACAAGCTAGAAAGATTTGACTGGAACTGAAGGTTTCAGTTATTATCCGTAGGGGTAAAATAGTTATAATATTATTTGGTCTTCTG
Organism: Phoebastria nigripes; assembly: GCA_035582835.1. Lineage (NCBI taxonomy): Eukaryota > Metazoa > Chordata > Aves > Procellariiformes > Diomedeidae > Phoebastria > Phoebastria nigripes. The sequence continues at coordinate 1,091,242 of JAYKAV010003432.1, forward strand.
AGAATCAGAAGTTCAATGCCAGATTAAACACATCCTAGCAATCTTTTGCCACTGTACACAGATGCTAATTTTGTAAACTGAAATAATAGTGTGCGTTGAAAGCCAGAGAGGTGGCAGTCTCCCTCCCTCCATAGAGAATTAGAAAATTTCACATAGTTTTGATCTATAGCGTAAATTAGGCCTACAAAGTGGTGTGCTATGTCTTCATTAAAAGAGCAGACAGTAATCATGAGACCATGTAGCGTGATGGTGCAGGGTTTTCTGTTGTTCTTCTGTTGCTGGGTGGGTTTTTTTTTGAATTACAAATACTGAATATTGGTTTTGCACTCATGCAAAAATATGGCTTTGTGAGCTAAGTATAATAAACATAAGCATGCACAGATTTTTAGTGAAAAATGTAGTGCTTTATTACAATACTGTACACTCATGATCAATGCATTGATTCATTAAAAATATTTTTTTAAGTAGAAATTTAATGTCTTCTCCTGTAAGTTAGGATAACTAACAGTACCAAGGGACAGATTTTATAGGGATAAATCAGAAGTATGACTTTATGCCAACTTTTGCCCCCCTGGGGTATTCTATTTTCACTTCCAAACAGCAATAAATTATGCATTCTACATGCAATTAATGTGTTTTTAATGAACAATTAGAAAATTGCTGTGGGATGAAATTATTGTGAGGTAAACATTGACTTTTAAAGGAAAAACTGCCCTCTGTGTTTATACGTGTGCCAAACTTTTTCTGTACAAGTTTTATTGTCTTTGCAATCTCTTTCAATGTTTTTCCTTGCACCTCTAAGTCTGGACCTCTGTAAAAGCTGCTTCTTATGTGATAGGAAAAAAGCTGTTGATGTTTTGAGGTTTCCCGTGTTGGAGCGGACTTTGGGCACAGGCTGGAAAAAGTAGCTTGGAAAAGCAGAATCTGTTGTTCCCTCCTGTTTCTGCAAATCAGTAGTCACCTTAACCCAAAGTGGTCGCACACGTAGAAATGCTGGGGCAGGAATCAGGTGCATGAGGCATAAATTCTGCACCGTGATAAATCCCTGTCATGCCAATGATCTCAGCCGAGGTTGAATTTGGGATTAGGATCGGGGCTTTAGGCTTGATAGACACTTGCGGAGATTTCAGCTTCTGTCTAACATGGATTTATTCTGTTTGATAGAATTTGATTCCAACTGACTTTTTGTAGAAATCAGAATAATTTTCTTACACCTGTGTTTCCAGAGATGATTGGCTTTATATGAGCGCAGAAGATAAGTGTGGAGAGGGGAAGGAGAAATACTGATTTGTAATGCATTAAGCCTGAGCTTTACATACATAATTTGGCTCCTGTATTTTGTGATGGAAACGCCTGTCTCGCCAGAATGTTTGATTGTAGACATTCAGTATTTTCCAGATTGAAATTGGTGATGGGTGGGTTTAGTGTGTTATATGAACATGCTGGTTAATATTCAGCCTGACAGTGGCATCGCTGTAAGATGAAAATCTTTTCCCATTATACTGTCCTGTAACTGTGAGGGTGCCAACACGGCTGCAGCTGAGCAGCACTCTCATTGCTTTTGGTTTGCACAGCAGCGGGGCCAGGTTTCAAGCACTTAACATTCAGTTTGGACTTAAACTTCTTAAGCAGTTCGACAACCTGAAGTTCTGGCGCTTACAAGGTGAAACAAAGATACAAAATCTCTCTTGTTCGTGAACAAATTAAGCACTTGCTTAAATCCCATTCTGGACAATGCAAATCCTGCACAGGTATAAAAGCTTAAGTAAACGTCCATTTACAGCACATGATCTGTAGGAGTGCCTGTGTGTGGTTAGCTGATCCGTGCCACGGTTGGGGATGCCGGCTGCTATTCAGGCTTATGTTGCAGTAAAGTTAAGTTTGCAATGCTGTGTCGTCCCACTTCTTCATAAGGATCTAAAGGGGCTTTCTCATGCCATAGAAGCTGGTGTGCAAGTCAGTGTTTCCACCAGATTTGGCTTTGAGTAATTAGAAGGACAGAATAATTGATTGGTTATGTTTCTATTTCTGGGTTGCTCATTATTTTAAAGTGAAGTACTGTAAATGGGCAATCAATATCAGAGTAAAGGTACATGACATCACCTCTGTAACTGCGGATTTCTCTTCCTTTATGTTGTCATTTTGTGAAGTCAAAGGACAGGAAAACTATGGTTGAATGTCTGCTGTGACTAAAGCTCTAGAAAATATCCTCTCTTGGCATGAAGCCCCCTCGATGTGCTGGGATCTTTCCAAGAATGGTGAAAAGTGTTTTGGCAAACTTTCTTGAAAGGACTCATGTAAGTGGAGACCACATTGTCCAGGTTGGTTTCATCTTAACTGTTGAGCTCAGAGGCTCTTTTTCGATCAAATTTGACTGAGGGGTTAAACTGCCAGGGAAATGAGGTGTTTCAGACCCATAGACAGTTATGAAGAGCCGCTCAAGGAGAGGCAGCAATGTCTGTATGCTTCCTGGGAAACAGAAGGAGACCCAAAATCGAGACTCCGAGACTTTGGCTGCTGCCAGATGTGTCTGTATTGGAGAAGAGTGGAAACAGCATCATTCAGTGCAGTGCTTCTCTGTCCCAGGGAAGGGGCTGTTTTAACATCGTATCAGCCTCAGAACAGAGCTGGGCTTCCAGCTCTTGCTTGTCCTCTGCTTTGCAGAAGACCTGGATTTGGTTCCTGCTGTTGCTGGCCCACCGCCAGCATCAGTGATTTATTTAGTAATGAGACGAGTCAGACATTTGTTGTGCAACTTTACAAAGTTAATCATGGTAACAGCAATATCCAAAATCCTTAAAACAAGCCATTTTTAACTCTTCTGAAAATACAGGACAACATGATCCTGTCCAGGGCCATCCAGAGCACAGTTCAAAAATTCTGCCAGCTCTTGTTGTCTCTAATTGGGAGCAATGATGTCTTCCTTCCCCCTCGCATGGAGGATTTGCTGCGGCTCCCACTGGGCTGTTTGTATTAGAAATTAAATGCAGTCAGACCTGGTTAATCCCCACCTTGCTCAGCCTTATGCCAGGGTGACCAGAAGTCCCATGGGGCAGATGCAGTGAGGATGCGTCCTGGGCAGGACTGGACTCACAGGGCCAAAGAAGCACGATGTTTACGCCGGTTTAGATTAACTGGGCTGGGTGGAAATGGAGCAGAGTCTTCCCTGCTTTGTAACTGAATAAAGCAGGAAGGCTACGGGTGTTTTGGTGTCAGGGTCTCTTCTGCATTCGGTGACTTGGGCGCTTTGATGGATTCTGCAATGTATGAAAGGCAGGAGTGTGTTGGGGCTCTGAAGGATGGAGCATGGTTGCTCATGCTGGTTCTGCCCCAGGATGACTTTTCATGTTATTTATGTTCCTTTTCTCCAGGGAAAAAAATAGCAGAACAGCAAAGACTGCACAATAAACAATCTCCATTTACTGTAAAACACCTCTTCTTGCATATACTTTTCATTTCTTTTAAGGCCAAAAGCACTCAGACAGAAAAACCCACAGAAGAAGGAAAGGGGGATTTAGTTGGCCTCTGTATGCCCTTGTGGGATAGTTTGCCAGCAGCAGTATTTTCCACCCTGTGGAGGTGGGCAGGAGGCGGTGGTTCTGCCCAGGCTCTGCTGCTCACTTTGCAGCAAGCGTTTCGCTTTTCCTTGATTCATCTTTCTTCAGCTCTGAAATTGGGTCGATCCTGTAGCATTTATCTGAGATGGCGTTAATTGGGCGGATCCTATATAATCTGATTGTGGCGGCAGGTGACGGTGAAAGCTCTTCCAGAAAAACTTACTGGGGCAGTTATTTCTAAGTGAGTTGTTGCACAAGATGCTCAGAAGAAAGGGAAAGAATTGCATAAAGAAGAAAGTCAGAGAGAAACTGGAGAAGAGAGTTGGATGTCCAAATTAAATGCAACAGCAGTAATTTTTAACATGAAAGAACCAATTTATAGGAAGCTAGTGAAGTGAGAAGTGAGGTGAAATGGTGAGAAACAAGGCAAATTGCAAAGCATGAGGACACTCCTAGAGGAGCACTGCCTAAATGAGGAGGGATACCCTTGTGTTAATACGGTAGAAATGGGGGTGAATATGCATATGTACATTGCACAGCGTAGGCATTGTACAGGGCAGAATAACAGGGAACAGCTATGTGTGTTACGCTGAAACTGTAACTCCCCCGTTCTTATGTACAGTCCCTTGCACCCTTCTATTTCCACTCATTAAAGCACATATCCATACACTTTCAGGTCAAATTCAAGGAAAACTTGTGAATAGTTTCAGCTGGAAAAAATACATCGTCACATATTTCACTGTTGATTTTTTTTTTTTTCCCTTTTTGTGGAAAACCATCTTTGTCAACCTAATGTTTGTGTTTGCATTCACTAACCCAAAAAGCAATTATTTGCACATCTCTACTAAGAGATCTCAATGACAGAACCTTTCTCTCCACCACCCCACACATACATGTGCACATGTGTATGTGCACTCCATATAGCACTGGATTTCCAAATATACATAACCCCTGTGTATTTCTTTTCAGTAGAATAAGTTGGATTCTTAAGATTTGTGGGCTTTTGAGTACTTGAAAGTCGTATTTCAGATTTCTTAATTGAAACTTTGGGTTTCAATTAGTTGGAGGTTTTTCTGGTTAACATCCAGCTGAAAACAAGTGCTCAAAGCTGTTTGTCACTTGTTTCAATTTCTGGTAATTGCAAATAGATTGAAAAGATTTTATGCAAATTTTGTTCTAAAAATTAATCACCCTCTGCAAGAAGCCAAAACATGATGTTTTTTAAGAGACCCGTTTTGAATCTTCAACCGTATGCATGCTGGGCTGCTGTGATAGATGAGCTCAGGGCTGTGCTGTGACTCCGAACTCAGAGATCAAATGTTTGATGGATGCTCATACAAATGTCTGATGCCTAAATAACAAACTAAACAGCAAAAAGTTTGGAGTATGACTTCCAGGAATGACCAGTCCCGTGGGAGAGCGGGGATGGTGGGATGCGAATTAATGATCAGTCCCTCATGCTGTTTAAGTCAGTGAAAAGCCAGGACCGACTGACATTTACGTCCTGTTTGTCCATACAGGGAAGGGATTTCTAGAGGAGCAGTAGATTTTGCAAATGAAAATCAGGATGCCTTTTCTAGCAGTGCTGTCACTGACGATTAGAAGTAGGGGAGGATGCGCAGTAGGGCTGCGTGGAAGGATGCGCCTTTGGAGCAGAGGTAAGACGATGGATGTTGTGTGTGGTACTGGACACAATACCAGAAGCAGAAAATGCTTCTTGGGTTGGTGTTGCTGAAGGGCATTTATCTCACCAGAGAGCTGGCTGCACGTCCTCCTGTCCTCCTGGGGTCGTGGGAGGCTATGTTGGCTAGCATGGTTTATCCAAGAGCTGAATCCAACCCGAAATCTTTAAAATAAATACAGCCTCAGGTGTATGGGCATTTATCAAGCATGGGTAGATGTGCCTTTTGTTGAGGACCATGAGCATCATATTCCTAATGTCAGTACTAGGCCAGCCCAGAGGCTGAATTATTTGTGCTCTTGCGGGGAGCTGCAAAGCTTTTCGGTGCTTTACTGCAGCATAAATCCTGTTATTACCCTGATGTACCTGCACTCTTTTGAAATGTGAAAAATATTTTCCCACCGACAGGAATATTTTCCCAGAAGTTCCCTGTTTATTGATGGTCAGAAGTGAAAAGTCCGTAGTGTGTGATAGAGAAGTTTGGGGAAAGGAACCTCAGAGGGGCTTGTGTGGTAAAACAGATCTAATAACTTTTCAAGGAGAAATTGCTCTAGGTTTTCTTGCAAGGATGGGAAAGGATCAGGTTTTGGAAGGGGAATCAGTGTTTGGCTTCTCGTAKCTGAGCTGGACAGATACCAATCGCTTGTTTGTTTGTCTGGATTTCTTGATCCAGCTGTTGGTTTTCTGTTGGTCTAAGGGCTGTTTTGGGAAGGGAAGGTTGCATCCATGGGGCTTAACTGTGGGACATTTTTATGTTCTTGGAAAGATTAAGGAGGCTTTTGAACATTGTCCCTCAGTTTACTGGAATGCTTTGGCTTTTTTTCATTTTTGTTATTGTTTTAAAAAAGRCTTGTCCTTGAAGCCAGAACACAGAAGTAATATATTTCAGTAAATTGAGTGCATAATAAATAAGTGCATGTAATTATTCCCACTTTACTTTTCTCATGAGTATTTGCTGCTATCTCTTGCAAAGTTATGCCTTAGCTAGATGACATGGACGAGACGCTAAACTATTTAAGGACACGGGTACTGGGTGTTCCCCCATCCCCGTGCTCTGCTCCCGTTGCCTTCTGCCTTCACCCGTGGGGATGTGGAGGGGGAGGACTGCCTCGTGCACGTCGGGGAATGGCCTCAGTTTTCTTGTGAGCGTCATTTCTTTCAGTGTATGCTGTCCTTATACGCAAGTTATGATGGCCCGGAGTCATCCAGCCTAGCTTGTCTACCTGCTGTGGGAACACAGAGCTGGAGCCTGTGTGCCTCACTCGGGTATTTGACTTACCCCTAAATACTAGGTGCCCAAAGAAACAGTCCTTCTAAAGCAAATGCCTAAGCTCCCTCTTTAGTCACTGGAGAAAGTGAGGTTACTTTAAAGACCTCCAGAGGAAAATCCTGTCTGTCAAGTTAGTGCCATGAGCTAGGCAGGCAGGCCAGCCCCGGGAGGTCTTGAAAGGCTTCAAGCTGCTGACTGCTTCAGTAGGCACCAACATTCAGATGTGTGCTAGAGACCAAATTAGAGGGACCGGATTTCCCCGGCAGACCCTCTTCTGCCTCCTAAGTGGTCGCTGAAGGAAGACGGACCCCACCAGGACTTGCTAATGATCTGACGGCCCCTCCGAAGGGGCTTTTTGCTCTCCGTTAGCAGCAGAGGAGCTGGTGAGCAGGAACCTCCGCTGGTGCCCAGTGCTGGGTGAACCATAAGGTCATGGTGAAACGTCTCACAAGCTGTTTAACTGAACCCGACAGAGAATAATTGCCAAGGCAGAGGATATGCAGTTCTCTATATGAATTACTGACATACATATGGGTAAGGATTAGGGAACGTCTATACCCTGATAGACCCTGTGAATGTCGTGCATACCTGTGGCCCTTTATAGGTGATTGAATCTCACTGCTGAATGTCTGGATTTATAAACTGACCTTCCCTAGGAGTGAAAAATCAGAGGGACAAGCAACTTGTATAACGCAGGTGACAGCGTTAGCTTTAGCAACAAGCACTGCATATCTTTTGACTTTGAGCTTTATGTCATGGGGCAGTGTGGAAATCACAGAGGACAAAATGACAGTAAGCTAAGAATGATAAAAGAAAACCTATCCGAATCAATTCAATATTATTCACTGAGTGATGGGGAAAGTATATGAGGATCCTAAATTTGTGTCACTTGTCTTATGAGAGTTTAGCGATAAATTGCTCTCCCCTAAGCAGGACCTTGATTGTAGTGATGGACAGGCGGGTGCGGAGACTGGAAATCAATAGCTGGGATAGATTCAGACAGGAATCATTAGTTTGCAGGCAGTGGAGACCAAGATCTGCACGGCTCAGTCACTCAGAGCTCACGTGGCTTCAAGGGGACATATTTTCTGACAAGAATGGCAGGATTTGGCCCCTACAATTTTCGTAAGTACTTTCCAGAGGATTTATGAATAAGCTTTGGGTCCAATTTTATTAGTAGTAATTGTATAATACATCAGCTTACTATGGCTGAACATTTCTCCTTCCAACGTGTGGTCTCGGGGCGGGAAAGCCTATTTACTGCACCGCCGAGGTGCGCTAATTTTGTTCATGAGCCGAAGCTTTTGATTCTCTCGGGTACCTTTGTCCTTCTCTGTATATCCAGGCCGTTTTGCTTTGTCTTAGATAAAAAGATTCATGTGAGGACAGGACAGAAGGAGATTTTAACTTTGCTTGGGAAAAATCACACGACTCCATTCCCCGCGGTAAAACCAGCAGCGGAGAAGTTGTTGGCAAGTCCCAGCTGGGACCTGTGTGTGCCAGGCGCTGGTTTGGTGAAGTGACCTCAGGAACTATTTCTACAGTAGAAAAACAGTAAATGACTTTGCTAAGAGCCAGAGGTGAACCATCAGGTCCATAATGGGGAGCGCAGACAGCCTGTTTGGGGGAGCCCCTTCCCCTGGGGTCCATGGCCCTTGGAGCATCTTCCACCTTAACAAATTGCTCCTATCAGCAGCTGGGGCTTCTCTGTGCCCTGGAGGGTTTCTGAAGTTGTGTCGGATTTGAGTTGGAAGGATTAGGCCACAAAACGTCCCCTTACTTAAAAAAGCTAATTCCACTGAGGGACTGGAAGGCAGAAAGGATGTTTTTTCCCCTTGTATTTTGATTTTCTCCTGAGCTAAGGTCGCCGGCCTCTGTTTGCGAATGGAGATGCTCAGAATTAGCACTCTGGTATTCATCAGTGCCTGCCAGACCCTGTGTGGCACTTGGATGATTGCATTTATGAGCAGCTTGGTTAAAAGTATCTTTTTGGAACGTTATATTTGATTCAGAGGTATTTTGGTACAGATAAACAGGTGTAGATAAAACCACATATACATACCTACACACACACAATTACATGCTTATAGTTATCTATAGATAGATAAGGGACCCTGGGGAGATTTTTACATAGTGGGTTACTATCAGAGGGACATAGGTACCAAAGTCTGATTTGTGTGAATAAATGTATAACCCAGTCAGTTACTGCAGAAAGGTCAGAATAAAACCAGAGRCTATAAGAATCTCAAAAGTATTTCTAGAAACCTAGAGTATTTTTTTGTCCAAGATGTGGTAATGAATAAGGCAAATGATGGAGGACTTGAATTTGGCTCATATTACAAAATTTTAGAGTTTAATTAGTTATAGCACTTCTGTCATTTCATCTTCAAGCATTGTATTAACTGAACAAGTGTTCAGTGATGATCTCCATATCTTGGGCTTAAAAAAATTAAATAAAGTTTTAATGCAATTTTTTCTGAGTAGAATTAACTGTAGAAGGATTTTGCTGCCAGAGCTCTTAACATTATATCCAATCCTGTAAGAAAGGGTTTTTTATTATTGACAAAATAATTTCACATATTCAGTATTACTCATCCTGGATACAAGGCTCTTGTATCCTACACAGTGTTATTCGCTCACAGGAATTCATTTCCTGACCTGCATTTTTGGGGCAATATGGCTTTAAATTCAGCAGAAAACCCCCAAACCCCTAACAACCTAGCTTTCAAGTTTATGAATTTTAAGTTACTGTTGTAATTTCGGCGGGTCTGGCTCCCACTGAAGAACAGAAGGAGGAAGGGTTGCACTGGTACGTACAAAGGTACAAATTCAATCACAGATGTTATGCAACAGTTACTAATAGCAGATATTAATATTAGGTAAAAGCTATTGTGTACAGCTCTGTTTAGTTATGTCTATATTAAATCCTGTAGGTGTAACTGACATTGATAAATGAAGTGGATGAGCATTGAGCATCCTCACTCCCACTGTTCAGGAGAGACTAACAGAAGTGCAGCAGAGCGCACGGTCTCYGCTTCCCTTTCCCTCCTCTGAAGAGCTGCCCACTGCTCCCTGCGTGACCGGGGGGTTTTGCTGGGTCTCCGCTGTCCCCCCCGCAGCAGTCCCTGCAGAGCCCGGCAGCGCCGGCTTCCCCTCTGCAGCGCTGGGAACCCAGCACCCCCATGCTGGCGGCTCTGCCCAGACCCACGGAGATGCTGCCCGGGTCCACCGACAGCCCCCCATGGGTGCTCAGCCTGTGGCGAGGGGCTGCACCCCGGCTCTGGTCCCTGACAGTGCCCGGGCCACCCAGGAACATGTCTACAAACGTGTACTGGATAACAGGATTTTTGATTGATCTAAAAGCAGAACTTAATTAGCTGTTGAGCATTTTCTGTGCTGTTTGAGATCATTACAGGATCCCATACCAGATGTCTTTTGCAAAGTACCAGGCAGTGAATTAAAAAAAATGCCCAAAACCAAACCTGAGTAACACTGAAATCAAGTCTCTTTGGTTAATAACTGCAGATGAAATCCTGGCAATTGTCAAGAAATCATATTTATTTGCCAAGCACTTCTGTGTTGTCTTGAGTCTAGGGATAACAAAGCCCTTCATAATGAAATTAATTTCACAGCTTCACTGTAAATGAAAAAGCACAATCACTCTCGCTGTTTTCAAGACTGTAGCTTGGGGCTACACAGGTAAGATTTTGAGAAGAGGCTGGAGAGTTTTAGCTGAGAACTTGACAAGTGAATGAAGCCCTCGGAGACAAGCTTGGCCAGAGCTCTGATTTACTAGCCACTCCTGCAAGTCTGGGGGAAAAGGGGACTTTTCCAGGGTCCTGCGGGGCAGAAGCTCCCCTTCCCTGTCTCTTCCCTTGTGGCCCGGACTGAGCATCTGGGGAGCTGAGTGTCTGGGGCTCCCTGGCATCCATCTCCGATGTACAACTCGGGTCAAGTGGAAAACTGCATAGAAAGTAGATTTTTGGTAGCAAATCAAGCCATAAAATAAAATGGATGGTAACTGACATAGCAAGGTTTCTTGCGTCCCCATTCCCACCCCATGAGTTGTAACAGCTGAAGCATCAAGTCTTTTTGCCAAAAGAGTGCGGTTTCTGCAAGGGAAGGGGAGTTTCTTGCTGATGGTAATGTAGTCCTTGAATTGAATTCTCCAGGATGGTTCAGGAGACCCAGGGACCCTTCCCTCCTTCTCCCACTTCTGTAGGCACCAGGTCCCCATGCTGCCTCCTCGCTAGAGCCTGTTGTTTCTTCCTAGAGGAGCTGGGACCTATTTTGGGGACTCCGGACTGATACAGGCTGTTACCGAGAATTCGTATGACTTTTAATCAACTGATACCGGGGTGGGGGCAACGTGAGTCTGGGTTGGATTTTCTGTTGGTATTTTGGACTTCTTCATTTGACACGAAGGGAAATAACTCATATTACCTGATATCYGTGTTCCCACAAGCCACCTGCCTACTGAACATGCAGTTTAATCAAAGTGACAAATCTGGAGCCAGTGAAAATGAACCAATTAATTGAACTCGGTGATTTTTCTCCCAATTTCACTTAGGTGAATTTAGACCATTAGGTTATTTTCCATTCTAAATCTCCAGCAAAATATCACACTAAGCTGGACAGCAATGCTGTTCCCCTCTAAGGAGAAGAATGAAACACAGCAAAAGCCTTAGGGAAGAGGGCACCAGTGTTTTCACAGCTAGAGTGGGCTTTTTGGTATAAGAGATAGTCATGTGTTTCAGATTCTCCTATTTTTATTCTAAGCCGCAGGGACTTCACTTGGACCTTCACCTTTCCTTAAGTTGTATTAAATAGAGTGTGATCTGATATAATATTTATGCCTTTCACTTCACAGCTGAGATTTAAATACTGAAGTTTTTATATCCATAAAAAGTGCAAATGAAAACAGAATATTTACAGATCATTGCAAACCACAGTGCGTTTCCTTCAGGATTACTTTGGGTTAATCACCAAAGGGATATATTATAACTTCTAAAATAATTCCTTCCCCTTACCTGGTGTTCAATGTGATGTCCTTTTCAGCTTGTTGCTAAATGACTTCACAGCTGAATTTTTGTATTTTTTAGTTAGGTTTCACCAAATATGAGGCTAGAAAAAGCTGGTGTGATTGTTCAATCCAGCGTCTCGTGGTGCATCAGATGTTGCTTTTTCCCTGTCGTTCCTGATCGGAAGCTTGCTGGCGGTGGCAGGAGCTGCAGAGAGGTTTTGCAGGGCGCTGGTGACGGCCGGATCCTGTGGCTTGGTGCATTGCTGCAGGGCAGTTCATGCCTCTGATGGTGCTTTGGTTTTATGGTGTAACTGAGAGGGAATTTGGGACAAAAATGTAAAATTGAAGGCAGAGCTGTATGGGCCTTGCAGCTGGTGGAGAGAAGGTGAGATGGAGGAGAGCGGTGACAGTGTCCACTGTGCCAAGTTGGTAGATGATCTTTCAAAGATGAACTGAAGGTGAATCCAGACATTTCAAAGGGATTTCTCTGGATTCAAGTTGTGTCATTAAGTGCTTATATGGAACGAAATGGCAAATCCATTATTTCCTGCAGTTTGGAAATTACAGAGGCATTCAGACTTACTGGAAGACGGAGCTCTTGTATAAACTGGGGTCGGAGGAAGACACCTAGAAAGCAGTGCTGGTCTCTTGGGGAGCGAACCCGCGTGCAGCTGGGAGAGGGGCTGCCTGCCTGGGCAAGGGGTTTCTGTTGAACAGCTCTGACTCTGACACCAGGGCTTGAAAGGGACTGTCCGTGCCAGGGCTCTGAGATTGTGCCCAGCCTGCAGGCTTGCGACTGATGGAGAAGAGCATAGGGCTCAGGTACCATGGGTRGTGGCGGGAGGAAGGGTCCCATTGGTGTCCCAGCCTAGCGTGGCTTTGCTCAGCGTGGGTAGAGGCAGTGGCAGCTTGTTAGTGGGGAGGTTTGCAGACTGGGCTGGCTGTTGGTGAATGGAGAAGAAATAAATTGAACTTGAATTGAATAGGAAGCATCTTGGGTAGTGCCTTGTCTGCTTATACTGAGATGGCTTTTCAAACATCTTCTGATGCCTGCTAGCAGGAAGCAAAGTTCCTAGAGAGTTAAATGCAAATTGCTCCCTTCAATATATGCAGTTCACTGGCACTGGAGGAGTTACACAGATTTGACCGGAGTCAGAATTTAGCTGGCAATATGCATATTCAAGGCATTTTCAAAAATCAGAGTCCATTCAAGGGGCTGCTTTAAGGCTTTGCTGGAGCCGAGGCTGAATCCAGCACGGCTGCCGCCCTCCCCGCCCCCATCACAGCCCATTGGTAATTGTTGGAAACCCAGAAGCGAACAGGTAGGCACGAATCTCTGGCAGCCCAGGATGCACCTTGATTGACAGCAGGCTACTGATGTCTGCGAGATTACAGGCTCTGACTTCTAAAGAAGAGCTTAATTAGCTCCGCTCCAAGAGGTCCATTCTCCCGTTCGTACGCGTGCATAACTCCAATTGACATTAATGTGAGTTATATACCGGGAGGAGAATAGACCCAGAAGAACGTGGGGGAGGTGTGGGACAGAGACAGAAGACGAGATGGTGGGGGAGGAGGAGCGAAAGGGAGCACAATGGAAAGAAAATGTTGGGGGAGTAGGTGCATGCCTGGGGAGGAGAGGCGACCTGCCTCGCTGGCCAAAAGGATGCTGGGAGCGCGGGGACGTGCTCTTGGCTTCCCCCTTTCCTTGCCCGGGGAAGTAAGACCATGGCAGATGACTGAGGACTCTTCCCCAAGGGTAAAATCCTTGGGAGATCTACCTCCCTCGCTTCTTTTCCTTCAGAGACTCCAATTCCCATCCTGTTGCTCCGTGAAGCACATGACAAAATTCCCCCCTGGTTTCAGCAGCAGCCAGATGTGGGACAGCCAGATGTGGGATGGATGTGTAGGGATTAGGGGATGGAGGAGCGGATATGCACGTGCTGCGGGTAGGGGGGCATGTGGATCCTTTTTGTAAGGAAAAAAAAGAGAGAGGGTTGGATGCATGAACAAAAGCTCCTATTTAAACTCTAGTAAAGACAAGAGAGAACTGAAATGGAATAAGACATAAACTATAGAAATGATGAATGGCTGTGTTTGGTATGTCTATATATGGGAAAGGAGCTGCTGTGCATAATTAAACAGTGGATAAATGGAAACGTACATGGTCGCTACTAACTAAAGAGCATGATAAATGAGTTATACTCCGTCACGTTCATATATCGCCTGCTGCAGGTTACTAGTGATGCATTTGTGCTATTTATTCTACTTTCGTTGCTTCAGCCAACTTATTTGTGGAAGTAAATGAGACACGGTTTGATTCCTCTGCCCAACAGGTCTGCGAGTTGGTGTTCCTACGAAGTCTCTCTCTCTCTCTCCTGCTGAAACTCTCTCCAGGACACAGGAGAAATTAAAGGCTTTTCTCGAACCCTTTTTTTTTCCCCGACAACTGAATAGGCTTTGTGTGCTCAGACTTAAATGAAGAGAACTGATGATAAACCTCCCATTAGGGAACATACTGAGATCAATAAAAAAATCACAAAGTGCAGCGTGCCATTGTAACCTTTGCCAGGCCCCTGGAACCAGGGTACTAATTTGAAAAGCAAGGAGGGGTCCCTAATTATTTTTAAATAGTATTTTAGTATGTGGAGTCCATAGCTGGACTTTCTTTTCAGCACTGTTTCTTCCAACTTCAGACAGTGCTGAAGCAGCTGAGATGTGGGATGGGGAGGCTGCTGCGGACAGCTGTGGCCATCACAAAGCCACATCTCTTGTGCATTGGAATAGCTTGGTGATTAGTGGGGCTCACGGCTGTCGCGAGAGACGAACATCTGTGTYGATAGACGAATGTCCATGTCCGTGTGAACCTCATGAGGTTCAACAAGGCCAAGTGCAAGGCCCTGCATCTGGGTCGGGGCAACCCCCGGTATCGATACAGGCTGGGGGATGAAGGGATTGAGAGCAGCCCTGCCGAGAAGGACTTGGGGGTAGTGGTGGATGAAAAGCTGGACATGAGCCAGCAATGTGTGCTCGCAGCCCAGAAGGCCAACCATATCCTGGGCTGCATCMAAAGCAGCGTGGCCAGCAGGTCGAGGGAGGTGATTCTGCCCCTCTGCTCTGCTCTGGTGAGACCCCCCCTGCAGTACTGCGTCCAGCTCTGGAGCCCTCAGCACAAGAAAGACACGGACCTGTTGGAGSGGGTCCAGAGGAGGGCCACAAAAATGATCAGGGGGGTGGAACACCTCTGCTATGAAGAAAGGCTGAGAGAGTTGGGGTTGTTCAGCCTGGAGAAGAGAAGGCTCCAGGGAGACCTTATTGCAGCCTTTCAGTACTTAAAGGGGGCTTATAAAAAAGACGGCGGCAAACTTTTTAGCAGGGCCTGTTGCGACAGGACAAGGGGGAATGGCTTTAAACTAAAAGAGGGTAGATTTAGACTAGATATAAGGAAGAAATGTTTTACGCTGAGGGTGGTGAGACACTGGCACAGGTTGCCCAGAGGGGTGGTAGATGCCCCATCCCTGGAAACATTCAAGGTCAGGTTGGATGGGGCT
This sequence comes from Phoebastria nigripes, assembly GCA_035582835.1. Taxonomy (NCBI): domain Eukaryota; kingdom Metazoa; phylum Chordata; class Aves; order Procellariiformes; family Diomedeidae; genus Phoebastria; species Phoebastria nigripes. The sequence goes on from JAYKAV010003432.1 coordinate 1,106,321, forward strand.
CTGAGCAACCTGATCTAGTTGAAGATGTCCCTGCCCATGGCAGGGGATTGGACTAGATGACCTGTAAAGGTCCCTTCCAACCCAAACTATTCTATGATTTTATGATAGATGTCATCTTATCCCTCGCTGTAGAGCTTGCAGGGCAGCCAAAGCCATCGTCAAAGGTGTCAGGTGCTGGTGGTGGTGGGACACAGAGCTACGTTTGGGCATGGACCTGCACACCTCCCTGGTGCTGTGCCACCGACCTACCTCCTGGGCACCAGCCTGGCAGCTCACCAACTCCCTCCGATCCAGAGGCGGACATGGGAGTTCGGGTAGTGCATGGGGAGAATGGCTGGGAACTTGAGAAGAGATTGAATAGTCGTGGCTGAATATTAGAGGAGACCACTTGGTTCCCTGCTAAATTTGCTGGACTGATCCCTCAAAGCCCGCGTAGAAGACCCATGCAGAGGTTGCATGCAATGGGGTGGGTCCCCCTTCCATGTGGAGACCTGTGTGGGTCAGGGTCACTTGCCAGTAACACAATGCAAGTAATAAATCCGTACGATGCAGAGGAGCAACCCTATGCTGCAAATGAACCTCTCACTGGCTCTGTTACGCCATTCTCTCCTTGTGGTCTGTGAGCATGTGCTCGGAGAAGAAACAAAACGAGCCGACAGCTGTAGAGGTGGCTGTTAAATATGTTGCCAGATTTGAGACCAGCATCACTGGATTCTCATTCTTTCTTTTTTCTGCCAATGAAAATAATATCATGCATCAGGACAGCTTATATTATCAGTGTGTGTCCTGATATATTTCAAATACCTTGACAGCTGCCTGAGATAGTAGCACGTTTCAGTGGAGGTGGCTCCCTCCCACAGCCTCCATTCATTAACAATTCTGCAGACCACCAAGAGATTAAATCACTGCAGTAAGAAAAATACTTATGGGCATTAATGGAGGTCAGAAAGATATTTGCCAACTAAGGGAGATATGTCTGTATTATATTAAGGCCCAAAACCTAGATTTTTCAGGTATTTTGACTTAGCTGCTTTATGGCATCAACATGAAGTGCCTTAAGACCCAGAGGAAAATTAATTTAAATTCACAATAAAAATACATACAAATGCAGATTATATTGAGCTTTTCCATCTTCCATTCCTCTACTTCTATTTTTTATTGGAATTTGAAAAACATAATGAGTATATAAAATGTCTCCTCAGAACATAATAAAAGGTAGTATTAATTTGCACAGATAGCATTAATGGATATATTTAAATAACAGATGTTTAAGTAATCATAATGTACGGCCCTGCTACAAACTGAAGTTGAACTTGAAATACCTTTGCCTGTGAAAAAAAACCCCAGATAACAGTGACTCCAAAAGCCAAATTTGCCCATAATAGGCTTGAGAAACGTCCCTGTTAGGCTTTTTCACATAGAGAAGTTGGTTTTGGAACTTAGGATCTGTGCATGTTAAAAAAGGCGTCATGAAGGATTCATGGGACTCAGCTGGCTTAGATGTGACAACACGAGCGTGACAACGTGGGCATGACAGCACGGGCACTTTTGGAAGGGCACACACTGTTGCTGAAGTGGTTTTTTAAGGCTTTGGGCCTTCCTGCTCCATCCAGCCTCTTCACACTCTTCTCATTTTCACCATTGTCCTTCCAACCAGAAGATGCAGAAGACTGCTTGGACTGCTCTTGCCTGAGTAGCATCGTGGTGCTCAGCAAGCCGACCGTGTCCCTCTGCCTGGCCTCACCCATGCTCTGAACAGGGGTTGGACCAAAGGACCTCCGCAGGCCCTTCCCAGCCTAAGTCCATATGTTCACCTTGGATTAAAAGAATATGGAGTGATTGCTCCCAAGCCCAAACCTCAAAGGTTGAGCTAGGAGCATTACCATAAGGCTGGGCTGTCTAGAGGGAAGTTAAGAGCCTCAAATTCCCCACATAGGGAAGGCACCTTGAAAGATTGTGGCTAAAAGCCAACCTTCTTCAGCTGGGACGGGAAGCTCCAGAAGAAACCCTGAGCAAYGGCAGCAGGATTAGGTAGGCGGCAAGTTTCGATTTTTCATTGGCTGTGTCTGTGTTACATTCAGATTCTGTAAACCAAATCTGAATATTACTTTCTTTTTTAAATCAAATTCCTTCTGACACAGGCTGATGCTGCTGATAACTGCAAAACCTCCTCCTTTTTAGCTAAGTCTGTATCTTGGTTTCTGAGCTTCATTGCTACCTGACAATCAGGATATAGTTCATTTTCTTCTGAGAACAAAATGTTAATGAGGCTAAGATGAATACACTTTTGTAGCTGAATTCTGAAGGCAATAAACAGTAAACAATGGAAAGAAAGGAAGAAGACGCATTCAAAACCTGCTCACATACTCTCTGTTTTCTGCTGTTATTACTTTGGATCAGGTTATAAAGAGCACCCGGGACGGGGACAGATTTTGAAGGGTGATCGACATCCACCAGCTCCTTTTCTTCTCCAGATTTTCCGCAAAGAGCAGGACGGGACACGGTGGGCCCTTTGCAAAGCCGTTTGCTTCATGATTGTGCAGCGAAGGGGATGGGAAATCAGCAATCCCAACCTGTGCTCCCCAAATGCGTAACGGGAGTGGAGGAACCTCTCCGTTTTGATCACGACCGTGATGCTGACAGTGTCCTGCACGAAAAGCAGGTCACTTAACTTTGCCGCCTTCATTTATCCTGGTCATAATTCTCCCCTCTCTCTCCACTGCACCTTGCTGTGCAGAGGCAGTGCAGAGTCCCGTTAGCAAAGCACACCTTTCCAAAGACGTTTGCTGAGACACGAGAGGAATAGCAAGCAGCTGCCACGCTCCTGCTCCGTACCCTCTGAGCCCAGTGATGAAGCCTCTTTACTAAAACTGCGAAGGCTAAATAAATAAATTAAAAATTAAGGCAGTTATTCCCCCAGTGGAAGAATCAATCTCGAGCAAATGCACTGGTAAGCTGTGTTAGTGCGGCAGATAGATATCTGCCCTTTAGCCATGATGGATTGAGGTTACCACTGGGCTTGTGCAGAGAAGGGATCGTATTAGTGAGAAAGCGTGGCTTTTGTGGTTTCTGGAGCTTATCACGACAATTCATTGCAACGGCATCGTCCAGGAAGGCTGTGGCTTTTTGGGTGTTTTAAGCGTCCTGTAGAAACGTGCAGGCTTTGAGAGCACTGTCTGGCTGTGATGAGGATCTTCTGAAGCCAATGCAGCTTTCCTATGTGTTGCTTCCCAACTTATGAAGAGGGCAAGATATCTAAAGAGTTTCAAAACCAACAAGGAGAGAAAAGAAATGCTGGTAATGCTTCAAGTAAGATATAGGATGCAGGTGATTTCAGGCTGATACCTGGAGAGTTTCCCATGTGATGAGATAAATGGGATTGTAGAATGATTTCCTAATGTAACACTGTTGAAGATCTATTGCCTTGATCACTTAAAACTGAACCGGATAATGGCTGTCTTTAAAGTAATGTTCAGATGTCTCAGATGTCTACATTAAAGTAATGTCTCAGATCACTAGGTAAGGTAACCCTGCTGTAGCTGTCTTTGCATGGATGTGGGACCTCATGTGCAAAGGTCTGGGACCTGGTACCACACATCCAACCTGGTGTCTGCCGTTGGAAATTAGTGGGATTGCTGGAAGATAAGAATAACATTACAGAATTGCAAAGATTTTAAGAAGGAGCTTTTTTCCTTCCGTGTCTGTCCCATACCACTATTGATAAAAGGGAGCCCCATCCCAGAGCGGTTGTTCAGCCAGGGCTGTGCTGCCTGAACCAGGCTCAAGCGAGGTCCCRTGTGCACAGAGGAACGGCTGAATTTGGGTGTTTCTTCTTCGGTTTTGCTCACCCAAAGCAGGGCCAGACTTGTACTGATTGGGGCTGGCACACAATTGCTGGCTCTCCTTTGCTTGTGTTGTTGGGATGCCCAGAGGTAAGCACGGCACTGGTTTGTAGGCTGATGAACACATATATCTGAAATAGCAATCCTCCCTGTAAAAATGTTGTGTGCTAAGTCAGGACGAAACACCGGCTGTGTCACAAGTGGCTGGAGGAAAACAGGGGAGAAGAAAGTGATCCATTAGGCAATAGCTGYGCAGCAAGCAATATCCAATAACCCCACCGGTGTGAAGCATTTTATTGTCACCATGACAAAAATAACTTTTTAGGAAGGATTCAGTAAAGTGGCAGAAGCGGAGGTCCCAGGTAGATGTGTGTGTGTCATGATGGATGGCAGAGTTTGGGTAGGTATTAGATAATTTCACTGAACTTTGGGSATGTAATTCAGTGCGCTGAAATATTGATATTGCTCCACCTAATGACAGGAGCTCYGCGCTGGCAAATGTCTCAAGGTTTGTAGTTAAATGAGGAGCAATCATGTTAACAAAGGTAACACAAACCATTAGGAAATCTATGCCGCATCTCTGCATGTGGATGCTATTAAAGTGTCAACTCCGCATGAATACCAGTATTAACAGTGTAGTCAAACTTTAGTGATTGGTAACAATAGGTGCTATATCAGCACAGAGAGCAACCAGCAAAAGGAAAAGTAAACCTGGAGGGAAACGAATGACGAGAGGAGAAGATAATACAAGTGATGGAACTTGAAATTAAAGAAGAGCAAAATACGGGCTACTGCAGTAGGGAAGACATGCTTTTGTGTGATGTGGTAGAGGATTTTTGAGCTGAAAACTTTTGAGTGGTACCCAGATGCTGGAAATTTCCTGTGCTTTTGCCCACTTTGATGTCATAGTGCTGCTAAAATAGCATGTCACACGGCAAAGCACGTCAAAATAGCAAATTTAAACACGGCCTAATTATTATTTAGCTGCTGGGATGGTCTATCCGTATGGGAAAGTTGTCCCTAAGACCTTGCAGGTTCAAGCCTGACCCTGCAGTGATGTTTGTGGCCATGTTCCTGCTCCGTTGTCTGACTTGTTCTGTATTGCGTTGGAGTTCATTTCTGGTGTGACTCCAGCTTACTTGGCAAGGTGCAAGTTAGAGAAATGGGAGGTAGTGGAGAGCAGCGCGAGGAATGCGTTGTTTGGTCCCTGGTCTGTTTAGTTCCATCACTCATTTTAAATACTAATTCACCAACTCATGTTTAAGAGACAGTTCTCTCTCCCAGCATCCAAACTACACTATCCCTCCACCGGTCCTCAAGAACAAAAACAAAAGAAAAATTGTGTCTGGTATGCACGTTTTTAGGAGCGGAGTCAATGAACACTGACAGCAGCTGAGAACTTGTACACCACGGTTCTGATCCAAACAGGCCATAGCCGTGCCTGGTGTATCACATACTGCTCAGATGGCAGAGGGGGAATAAACATCCTTAATTCTGCCAGAACAACATTCTTCCTTGCCACGTCCTTCCCATTTCAGATATTTGATCTCCCTGTCCTCGCAGCATCAGGTTAATAAAGGGCTGGAAGATGTCGTGCAGTTCCTCAGCTGCAGGGGTGATCAATGATGCCTTTGGTGGTTCCTGGTGGAGAAGGCATCAAAGCCACAGCAGCACTTCAGCTTCTCACCTCCACATCTACTGTAGGTCTGGCCGCTGCACTGGTTAAAGTTTTGTGCTGCTTTCTTGGTTGGGTTTTTTTGCCCATAGAGGAGGTAAACTCCTCTGCAGTTTGCAGTAAAATCAATTTAGAAAAATAGCAAGGGATGGGGAGCTATAAAACATGTGGGCAGTAAGCACTGATAGTCAGCGTGCGTCTTGCCATCATACTGTGGCATGAGTGTTAACGCCATTGTAGTCTGCCATGGATGTTTCTGAGCAGTTTGTTATTTTGCCATGTAAAATATCTAACAAACACAGCAGTTTCTTCCTTCAGATGCACCCATTCTTTTACAGTGATTTAGGATGGTGTTAGAGAGCTGTTTTGGAAAAGCAGGCATGACATGAGGAAGTAGAGATACAAAGAAGGAAAGGATCCACAGCTGGTATTTTTTATCAGGATCAAGTGTGCTACCAGAAGATATATAACCGATCCTGGGAACTCTGGGATACCCGATGAAGAGGCAGAAATTGGGGGTGTGCAGGCTCTGCTGCAGCCCCGGGCAGCGGTGGTGGGCAATGCCGGCTTCCCCTTGGCGCTGGAGGGGAGTGGAGGGTGACTCAGCTCCTCGTTGAAGTGGCACCATGAAGTGAGGTGAATTACCATGTCTCATATGAGTGACCCTTTTCCACTTCTGATACCTTCCTGCTTTTCTCTCCACATTCATTAGCACTGCCGCCTTTTAGCAGCTCTCCGCTTGCTGCCTTTGCAAGCAGCCCCAGTGCCATGGCCATCCCGTTCTGCCCCGTCCCTGCGCCCAGGCTCAGCACGTGCAGTCCTGTAACGGCTGGTGAACGTCTTCCCCTGACTTTCTGCCAGTGAGAACAGCTGCCTGGCTTCTTCCTGCTCCGCAGCTTCTCCTGCTGCGGTCATGGCATCACTGAAACTCCAGCATTTCTCTTGCTTTTCGCTGTCCCTCTCCAGTGACTTGAGTCCGTAATTGCATTATTCAGCAGCAACCCTGCGAGGCATTTTGCAGTGGCAGTGAGAGGGCATGGCAGCGTAAGGAGCAAAACTACACCGCCTCGCAACATCTGCATTTGTTTTTCCGTGTTGCAGTTTTAAATAAGGGCTGGTGCTGCGGTCAGAGTCACAGTGTCAGGAATCATGCGCAGGTCGGAGGCGAAGAGAGCACATTTTATTCTGACTAAATACTTCCTATCATTTCTGATCGGGAGATTTATAACAGCTGATTATAGTAACACCATTACCCATGCAGCTGCTGTCTGCACAGAGTATAGCAGAGCCGGCCAATTAGCTCAGATACTGTGCGTGCGTGTGTGTGTGCACGTGTGTGTATGTGTGGGTGTGCGCTGGCATCAATAGGAGCCGCTTGTTGGCTCGGTTGCTGGACACGAGCCCCAAAGCTACAGCTCGCCCTGGGTGGGAATGCGGCTAGATTTTTTTTGTTTGGGTTTTTATGCTATTTCAAACAACAGTGAAGGGAGATTTGCGCTCTCATTGCTTTTCATRGTCCTGGACTGATCTTGCTGCTCGTGGCTCGGCCCCACGTGCCTCCTCTCTCTCCTCTGCTCACAAAGAAGCCCCATTTTAGCTCCTTTCATAGAAAATTCCCAATTTTCCAGAAAATATCCCTAGAGGGCACATATACATGAAGTTACTATTTTGCATACCTGGACTGCTATCTTCCCAGCGTACATTGGCTTGTATGTATAATTAAGTCCAGGTTCCCCAAACTGTGGTGTAACTTGCATAGCATCACCGGAATATATATATTAAATGAAGCAAACTTTCTCTGAGCGTCACCCACAGTGACGGGTTCACGTTTGGGACCAAAACAGGCTGAAGGGAAAAACGGGGCCAGTAAAAGCCGATGCGGAGCTGAAAGGYGCTGGGCGGATCCCGGGGAGAGGGAGGCGGGCTGGAGCCCCTGGCGGGAAGGGAACTTGGATTTTGGCACCGACCGGCGGTGTGGCGCTTAATGGATTGTGAGAGGTGAGCTGGGAATTTGAGACAGGAWAGTGGTTGCGTTTAGCGCTCAGAAGAAGAGACTTTAGGTCCTAGAGTTCTTGGCTGGTGGTTAAAGAGCCCTCTGACTCAGCRTAGGTAACCGTGATTAGCCTTTTTTATAACGAGAGGTTAATTAATAAATGGCTGAGTAAGGGAGAGAGGGATTTGCACATCTCTTCCCCTCTGGTGGTTGCACCAGCAGGTGGGAGGTAACAGGTCTACCCAGGAGTGCTTCGCTTGGGGCTGTATCCCTGAATTTGAGATGAGAGCTGGGAAGGGACGGACAGCTGCTAACGTGTCACTGGTGTTTGGTGAGAAAGCAGGGAAGCAACATCCCCAGCCCGAGATGTGCGTGGCAGTCTGGTTAAAAAACAAGCCCCTTCTGATGGCGGAGCACATGCTGTGTTATCTAATGCGTCACGTAACGATGGGGTAAAAAATGGTTCTTAAACAGCACTTAGGGACTAAAGAAAAACCCGGAGAGGTTTTTTACTGGCTTCAAAATGACAATGACATTGAAGATAGTCTATCRAAATAGACTGTAATCCAAGCAAACGGCACAGACCAGTGATGCAGATAATCCCCCTTCTTCCTCCTCACCTGCAAGAGCTGAGGGCAGCTCATATATCCTGAATCTGCTTTTATTGCCAAGAGCCAAACATTGGGTTTGGTTTAAAGATGAAAAAGGTAGAGATGGAAGATAATTGTTCCAGAAAGTTTGAAAATCTACTTCTAATATGTTGCTTTGGAACTGTGGCCCATTTTCAGACTTCTCATTTTGCTTAAACTGGGAATTGTGTCTTCTGTGAACAGAGAGTATTTCACCAATGTGAATTTAATTTAATTTGTTTTGGAAAAATGGATCCTGGCAGTATCCATTTTGGGATGGGGAAGGGTTTGGTTTGGTTACATTTTAAGGCTTTGGGGGAAAAAAAAGTATGAAACCTTTCTAGCACAAGTATTTTAATCCATACTGAGGATCAAACCACTAACAAATGCATTTGTATATGGCATTCATTATCCAGCTGCCTGTGTTTGCATGAGCAAGTGGGAGGTGGCGTCTCTGCTGTAGCAGCAAGCAGAGGAGCAGCCTTTCCCTGCAACAGTGTCTGAGCAATGTTTCACACACCAAAGGCAGAACAAGCACCATCGATCCTAGCTATGCTCCAGAGGCTCAGAAGGGAAAAGTAAAGCAGCATTGATTTGGAAATAGTAGTAATGGAATTGGGGGTGTTGTTTGCTAGGAATGGATAAAAACGAGTGACCTTTCTGGTGCGCTCTATCTGCTTAAATCAAACTGTAATAAATGAGGCAGCATTTTCGGACAAACTAATCAATAGGCCGCCGTAGTCAAGGAACCTCATATCACATAAGCTAACTGGGTTGGACTTCATCATGTGAGTTATAGCCTTGTGCAGCTCCGTGTAGTCCTTGGATGCCTGGGGAAAGCGCAAAGGATCCAGAAAAGGGAGGAAGGCTCTTGCTGGAAAAGCAGCTCGTGCTTGTGTGCCTGGGGGGCGTTTGCTACAGCCCCCCTGCCCCGCATCGCCTCTCAAATGACCAAGTGGATGTGGTGCTGCTAAGAGAGTCTGGACTGCACTCTCTCTAAGGGGCTACTAGAAATGCAGCTTTCTTGGGAAACGTTACCGGGGTGGAAAACATGCCCGATGGCTGCATTTTCCTGATGTCCTGAGAGTGCACGCCCTGGATGCACGCGTGCTCGTGGTCTGCACAGCCTACAAGATATTCCAGGGGTTGGAGGGAGTCTGCTTGTTCAAAACCTGTAGGGAGCCGTGGAGAAAAGGCCCTTAAATAGTAATTATCTGTCTCAATACAGGTGGAATTGACCTTATTATAAGCAGGGAAAGGCTTGGAGTGGATTAATTGTGGCAGTGCAGTAGGGGCACTTCACAACGTGATGATGATTGTGCAAACTTTCCAGACGCTGGAAAATATTAGCCTGTAGGACTTTACAGTCTGGACCTACAAGGCTCAGGTTGTTACCCTTAATCCTACAGGTGCCTGCTCTGGTCCTCTGGTTCCTATTTGGCACGCAATACATAGAAAGAATCATGATGGTACCTAAGTGATACCCTACAGTGCTTCAAAAGGAGCTGGGAGGGGCTTGCCTTGTATAATTTTAGCTATCTAGCTTGGTTACCTTATAAAAAGGTTATACAGAGCCTCTTTGTATTGAAAAGTTCTCAATACAGTTAATATTAATAGTTAACTGTCTTTACGCACTATGTAGAGATCGGTGGCATCTATATTACATGCTTGGGAGAGTATGGACTTCATCTGACTGACTCTGGTGGTCCACCCCTTCATATGAAGTCATCTCTGAATCCAATGATTTCTTTTTTTGTGGGGAGTTCATTAGTTGATGCAATTTTGCTGTAAAGGCTTGCTTTTCTGGGCTAGCCGCAAGTTTTATTGTACCACGTTTGAAATGTTCTGCACAATAATGATAATAATAATACTTTGCACCTCTGCAGCAGTTCTTTCACACAAAGAACTGAGAGTACTTTAGGGAAATTCTCAAACTATACGTGACAGTAAATCAAAGCTAGCTGTCGTATTGCTACTTGTGCCTATCAAAAATTCATAACAATTATTAGCCTGTATTTTGCAGATAAAGACATTGAGAAAAGGGTCCAGATGATGCACACTGAATTAGTGGCTAAGATCAACTCTACTTTGCTGGTTTCGACACAATACCAAGCAGTCTCTGAAAGGGTTTTTCTGCTAGTTAAGCTTAATTTATCCTTTTCTTTCTTTCTTTCCTTTTTTATTTACAATCCATTTCCTCTGTGTTTTTCTGCCTAATTATTAAGAGTAATGTCACACCCCTTTCCCCAGCAGCATTCTACACRCTGATCTTCACTGTAATTATATTTTGCACTTAAATAATAGTTTTCACTCAGATTTCAAAGTGTTTTACAAAGGTGGTAAAATTTTCTTGTGCAGCCTCAGAAAGTTGCACGTGACATGCCCTGAACGCAGAGGTGAGTTATGAACTCAGTGCTCCCCCAAGACAGGAGCGTGCCCTTTCCAGGCAGAAACAGAGCTGCCATTTCACAGCTATTATTTCCCCTGCTTCCCTGAACAGGCCCTTTCTTTTACACCGTCATGGAAATGGGATCCTACAGTCTTCGTTCTGGCTGYTGGTAGCTTATAAGCATCCTTTCTCTGTCTGCAGTCCTTTGGGTACCGCTCAGCCCCCGGGACATGTGCAGCAGCTGTAGCAAAGATGTGCACCTACTCCCGAGGGCTCCAAAACCTGGACACTTCTTTTGAGTTTATCCTAAGAAATACACAGATTTCCCGCCCCCCCAATTTCACAGGCAAAACACCTGTCCGTAGGCATTTCTTGCTGCTGAGCACTGTGGGGTATTACAAGAGAGAAACCCTAGAGCTCTTTCAGACAACACAAGTTGTCATCTCCTCTTCTTCTCCAGCACAGACAAGCAGTGCCAATCCATGGACCTGTGTTATTCTCTCGTCTCACCTCCTAAACGGCCAGGGAGTCTCTCTTACAACTTCCAGTCACTGTTGTCAGACAAATTTCTGTTTAGTCTGATATTGGACATACCTAACTCTCCACAGAAGGACTTTGCCGAAGATGCACTGTCCATTCACAAATAAATAACTGGGTAACTCATTCCTAACAGAGCGTCTTTGGAGGAAACGCATACTTGCCTTAAAATAGTAATAATAATGGGGAAATAATTCAATGTGGCAGAGTTAAGGTGTGATAAAACATTTATTCCTTCACACATGACAAGAAAAAATGTGTTTATGTTTACGTGGCAGTGTAAGATTTATGATATCATTAACTATTCATTTCCCTGGCTTTAACGGCTTGGGGTTTCTAGATTATGTGGTAGACAATTGTGTTGCTTTCATTTAGCAGCCTTAAAAGTTGCGTTTTCTTTTTTAAATGGCATTTTGGGGGCACTGGATTTTATGAAAGGATAATTTACTACACTGAGGAAAGAATAAACTTGCCTGAGGTCACCCATTGAGTCGGGAACAGATCCTGTCTCTCCGACTTGCTGTCACAAGGGCGTTGGGGACCAGTCTCCCCTCGCATGCTAACAGCAGCCTGATGGTTCCACCTTCTCCGTACGTACAACACAACCTTTATTTTTCCTCACAGTCCATTTCCATCAAACCTCCCAACATCCYGTGACTCTAATCCTTCTTCATGCTGCTTTCTCCATGCCCTTTTCTATGCCCATATTGTATTCAGCAGGCGACAAGTGAAATTTTCACTCTGAAGATGGGCTGAAAGGGTGAGGAGGGAGTTGGCATGGCTGCATGCATCTTAGATGTTCAAAGCATAATTCAGACCTAACTAATGCATTCGCTGCTAATTCAATAACGTATTTCACACCCCAGAAGTGCCTTTTTGTCAGTGCTTAGTCTCAGCACCTGCTCTCCTAAAAGAAGGCCTCTCTAATGTATATTTTATGAYTGTAGTGCAGCAAGGGGGAAGGCATTATTATTTGGAAATCTCTATGTCAGTACACATTAAATTGGGACTTAGTCATGGGTAATTAGCAAGCATTGACCCACATGGTGATTTATACCATATTTTGTGAGCTAAAAGTAGTCATTTTCCTGAAGAACAAAAGTCCTGTATATTTGAGGAAGGACAGGGCTGGCGGGATGCTCAAGCCGAGCGAGGGCAGCTGAAGAGGGATGGAAACACGGTTGTACCCAGAGCCCTTCAGGAATGGAGACACAGAGCAGAAGTGCAGCCCCAGATAGCAAAACTCAACTTCGTTTACTTAAACGCAGAGGATTACTGAAACCTTTTATCCTATTTAAAGCAGGAGAATAATAATTTACATAGTGCTGAGACGTAATGAATTGCAATTAAACATGCATCATTAAGCAACTGACCTTTCAGACGTAGACCAAGCTGGTTGGTTTTTTCAGAAGACTTCTGAGGGGAAAAAAAGAAAGTGTGCAGGTATGTGTATGTGTGCGTGCATGTGTGTAAACGAGCTGAAATGGTAATTATTGCACCATTGTGCCACTCTTTTTTCTGTCTGTCCCACTGAAATCAGCGGGGACGTGGATTTATTCTAATCCCGATACTTCAGAAGAAACAGGAGGAGAGAAAATCAAGGTGTGATGTCACTTCTATTAATAAGATTGTTTCTCTTGCCATCACTCAATAAGACAGTCAATAGGCAAAAACACTCTGAGTGGCGATATACCCTAGCAAAATGTTGTGGTTATAGTATCCTAACTGCGAAAATAGTTGTAGGGACAGTATTTACTCTTGATGCCTTGTGCTATCTATCGATGTACACACAGAAAATCAAATGGAAAAAAATAGAGACAAAATTTTGGTTCTTTTTTGTATTTGGCACAACAATAGACACAAAATCAGCCTGGAAATCCTGCATTATCTGTGCCCATGGCCGCCAGCGAGAAGTGGCATAGACAAGGTTTGTGTGCCAGGGAAGTAGGTGAAGGTACCTGCTACAGCTTGGTAGCAGTTTCTGCCCTTATACCTTTGGATAGAAATATATTCCTTTGAACTAGAGCTGGAGTAAATCTTGGTCTCGGTTTACATGCCAGTGGTAAGTTTCCCCATCTAGGTTGAATGTGATCTTTAAAAATGAAGAAAAAATACTGAGGTGTCTTTTTGTATTCTTGATTCGCCCAAGTCCAGCGCGCATTGGGTTCCTTCAACATCGTATCGTGGGCAAGTTTTCTTCCTGCCAGTTTGGAATCCTTTGCTGGATTACGCATTTTAAGCACAAATTGATTCCTCTGATTTTCCTGAGTATTTTCTTTCTATCAGTGCGTCTCCCTTGACATTGCATTGCGCTCCTCAAAGGCAGCAGTATACAGTGCTGCAGCTGGGGGGTGATTACTAACAAGCAATTACTTTTGCAACATTGTTTCTTTCAGCGGGATTAGGTTGGTATTTGATCTAACCAGCCCTAACTCTTTCCAGCTATAAATGACGCTTTATTGCCAGGTTTGAAAAGAAGCTCTATGTCCTGAGTTATGGATGCAAAGAGCTTTCATTAATGAATTTTTCAACTTTAGTAACCCAGGAAATTGAAAATGGGGGAAAGAGAGGAGCAGAGAATATATTCTTGTTATGAAGCAAATGCATCTAAGATCCAGAAATAAAAGATTGTAAATTAGCTACTGGGTATTTTATGTTCTCTATTTTGACTTGTCTCTTTTCCAGCTTTTCATTAATGAGACTGTCTTAAAAATTATAGCCCCATTCTTACAATGACTGCTGTGGATACCCGAACGATATGCCAAATATATCTGAAGGCTGGAAAAAAAACGGAGGCAGATGGGCAGCAGATGCATGTAGCACTTTATTCTGGTCTTTTTACAGTGGCGGGGCAGTGTCGGCAGCTCTGTCCTGCTCCGTGCCTGGACAGATAGGAAAGGTTGCGGCCCGAAAATGAGCAATGTCCCATAATCTTGCTGGGAGCTTGCGACACCATCTGGATTCATTCTGCTCCGAGCCTTTCTGAATTGTTTCAGGCTGTTTTTTGGTCTAACCCAGATGATCAAGGCTCTGATCGTGGTTTTGCCCAAATCACACAGTCCAGAAATCCTAGGCTGCGAAGGGCAGTGTGGTTCCCATTTCAGCTGYGTAAAAAGCTCCTCTAAAGAGGAGCTGCCAGCCCTCAGCACTCCTGAGTTTATCCAACTTTTTGACACTAGAGATTGAAGTGTTTAGCCTTGACGACTTCCCTCACCGTACCGTGTGAATAATAATCATTCACTCAATGGGAAGGACTTGCTGGAATCCATCAGCAGTCAGTGCCTGGAAAGCCTGCAAAGCTGGAGAACAGCTGAAGAATACCAGGGCTATTTTTTATAATAAAATGAACCAACTTATGCTTTTCTCAACTTTAAATCTTACTTGATGAGGGAACAAAAATGCTGCTGCTTTTCAGTGATTTCACTATAAACGGCAAACCTCTGTTCTTTTCAGGTTATGTCTAAGGCGTGGGATTAAATATTGCATGCAGGGCACGTTTCCCCRTTCCTCACCTATTGACTGTTCCCACTGCAGACAGTGGTGAGTTTTGAGTYGGTAAAGAGTGGGACGTGAAGTCGCCTAATATAGGACGACAGTCCAACGGGGCTCATGTGAGCCCCAGGGAAACGCCATGGGGTCCGATCACCCAGGTGGGCTTGGTAAATTGTGGCTTGGTAAGTTTTGGTTTGGTGTTATCTGTTGTTCTCATTTTTGGTGCACCGGTCATTCAGTATTTGGGGCCTCGCTGGTTTGTATGACTGGGAGAAGAAATTAAAGGTGTGAGTTAAAAACAGAGATAAAGAAGTGCTTCTTTGCRTAGCGGGGAGGGGAGTTTGTGGTCGTAGCTGCCAGGGTTGCTGTGGAGGCAGGTGGCATCTGCAGGAAAAAAGGGCTTAGAAAAATTCATGGATGGTGGCAGGTCCATAAGCRGGTGCTAGGGGACTAGCTGGGATGTAACCTCTACCATCACTCGTACAACAGTTGTGGGTGCTAGGGTGTACAAAGGTTGTCTTGGCTTGGTTATCAAGACTTCAAGTCATTTGGTTTGAGTCAGAGAGGGACTTCTGTTAGCGCAGGTCCCCCCAGGTGATGGAGCCTTCGCCCTGCTCTGCCCCAGCCTGTGCAAAGGCTGGTGACTGCTGTGGTGGGCAGACATCCTGGCTCCGGGAGAGCTTGTCTGCTCTGGGGGGAGAGGAAAGCTTTGCTAYGGCAAAACCAAAATTATAATGAACAAAAATACTGAAGCGTGAATGATGTTTCTTTGCAGTTGAAGATCAATGTAGAAGAGTATATCTTACATTTGCACCAGTGAGGGATTAAGATGTTTACCTGAGAAGAAAGGAAAACAGATCAAAACTCTTAAGTAGCTTTTGCCAAAACCACAAGAAACTAATTTTTTTATTGTTTTAATTTAGCTATAATTACATTGTTTAATTAAAATGCTCTGCTGGAGTATTTCACAGGCAATGGCAATTCGGTTCCCATGTGTGGCTTTTCCCTTCTGATGCCTGGGAATCTATTATGGCTTGTGTCTACCAGAACTCGTCATTGCGTGGACATGTGTGTGCCCAGACATCAGCAGGTAGTTTGGGTAGCAGCAGGTAGTAATGCCTAACATGGTAGGCGTTACTGTCCACCAGCAATGCGAAATCCCCTTGGCTGTCTCTCAGCCAGCAAAAGACTCTAGTGAATGCAAGGTTAAAATAGTCATGCGATTTCTTTACAGGAGGATCTTCCTTTAATTAGAACTCTGTAGACCGATATTATTAGCACTGAAATGCAAGCTGGTGTAAACCAGGGCTGATCGCTTCTAAAAGAAATGGCTGAAAAAAGGGTTTAAAAGTACCATTTGGGTAAAGACACGAGTTTGCATCCCTAATGCCAAGTCCATTAAACCATTTAGAACACCTTTTTTTTTTTTTTCAGCATGGTGGTTTTTTATTTCAGTCTGCAGCTTGAACTTTGTAAAGGTTGCCTAATCCATTCCTGATTAAATATGTGATTGCAGGCCCTGATTATGTGTGTGCGCGCATGCTTGTTTGTGTATAATCTAGCTTTGGTGGCAAGGTGCCCAGAAATCGGTACAAACTAGGTTTTACACAGAAAACCTGCCTGACAGAAGAGGATTTCAACTGTAGCTGAAGAGTAAATTAAGAAGTGCTGGTACATCCTCAAATGTATGAGCACTCGTACATAACAAGTGCTCTCATAAGTGGCCCATTTATACTGTCTTTCCGAGGAAAGCATGAGAAATGGTCGCACTCTGTCCTTCCAAGTAGCAGCTAAATTTAAGCCCTAAATCTGAATGTAGTCAGTGGTTACAGAGCCCCTGGCGCTGGCCGGACCCCCGGAGAGCAGGAGCAGCCCCATGGCCGAGCGGCCAGGCAGACCCTCTCGCTTCCCTCTGTTTTACCATATCACAAGCCAGGTTAAGCCATTGCAGGCTTTTTTCTCCCCCTGGGACAATGCAAGCTCTGCGAGGCACATGGCAGTGGGATTCATGATGGGTCATTCCACCACTGCTATCCAGCGAATGYGACGTATCAACGAGTTTATTCAAAACAGGAGTAATTCAAGGGCTTGTTTTGCAAGGAATGGATTTAAGCTCTATTGACAGAGCTGACTTTTATCTCTGAATTAGTCCCACATAAAATAATTGCATTTAAAAAGGACTCAGCAGGCTGCTGTTATCAAAACTTTTTGAAAGGTCTGTTCTGTTTGATATTGCCGTTTGGCTTTTTTTAAACAACATCAAAGAAAAAAAGAAAAAGACAAAAAAAAANAAAAAAAAAAAAAAAAGAAGAAAAAGAAAAAAGGAATTGATAAGAGACATTGCAGTGCGCACTAACTTACCCGTGTCCCCTGCTGTTAAAATATGCCCAAGCAAGCTCAGGCCACCACGTGGCAGTCTGTACTCCGCTTCAGAGCGGTTCCGGGCCAGATGCCGTTTGATGGCATGCTGCATATGGAGCTGCTTGTGTTGGACTGCATCGTAAGAAGGAATAATCGAGGTTCACTGAGAAAGAGATTTGTTTGTGTCTCTCTCCATCTTTTTTAATGAAGTTCTTAGCTGGAGGATTGTCTGCTGAGAAGCATTTCTCTCCCTGCTGACCCGAGGAGATCGCGGGTAAAGACTCATCTGTAGGTAGCCAGCATGGCTTTGGTTTTCAGGTTGGCGAGCTCTTGGCTGCCTGGGCTGACGGGGGGTTGTGGGAGCTCTGTACTGGCGTGGCAGTAGGTTTGAGTCATGAAGAAGAATCAGGAAAGGGGAATTGTAGCAGGAATGAACTCCCATATCCCTCCTGGAGCGAAGCTTCTTCAAGCAAAGCTGGGAGCGACCCTGTGAGGTTATTCTGGAGGTGGAAGTGTACCAAAATTTGGGCATTTCTCTGCACTGTCCATGTAAAAGTAAAACTATGGCTTTGCACACAAAACAATGGTGTACACRGTATTGAGTGCCCACGCCTCCCGTCGCACAGTTGGCTCTTCTGTGGGATGCACGGTGGACAAGCCTAYGTGGAGATCACGTCTCTGCCTTGCTTTGGTCACTGCTCTGGCTCTGGCTTTCCCTCTTGCAGGTATTCCCAAGGAGCCGGCACAGCTGGAGGAGGTATTTCATCACAGCCCAGATCAAAAATTCACACAGATTTAAGTGCTTTCTAAAAATACTAGCAGAATAAGAGATGAAAATTGGAAAGATATCCTGGGTTAATAGGCACCGTCCTCTGTTCTGCCGTACAGGGATCTTGCTCACAGCAGAATCCACAGGGCCTTCTCCGGTGGGGAAGCATTTGCATCTAACTGTCCTGGTTCAGAAACTGAAATGGAAAGAAAAAGGGGGTTGGATGAAACCAGATTTAAAATGTATCTTTTTTCCTTTCCTGATAAAAATTAACATCTGAAAAATTCAATTAATGTCAAAAGAAATTTTCTGCTCAACCCACGCCAGCGTATTACGCTCTCAGTCTTTCTGCGAAATGAAGGACTGCAGAAATGACTCGCTGAGGAGRTGGGGAGAGAGCCGGTCCTTTCTGTCCGGGGGACACCAAGGAGATGGGGCTGGTCCCCCACCCCATCTGGAAGTGCCCCAAATTGTCTGGGGATGGAGGGCCTTCATGGCTTTTCCCACAGAGCTTTTCCACTTCCAGTTGTTGGAGTATTTAGAAGAGGGGGTAACTCCCTGTCCCTCTACTCGCCTGTGTGATGGGAAGTTAAAGTCCTGGACTTGGGATTAACGAGTATTACTTTGCAGGATGTCTGGCATTGCCAGCAGCACCCAAAATATCTCAGAGCCTAAAAATGAAGACATTTCCCTGAACAGGAGGAGAGGAGGGCTTGTGCTCCYGTAGGCAGAGGAAGGAAGCCAGCACCATAACGGGACCAAGAAGCCTTGACACCACCTTCTTTCTGTTTGCCTTCTTTTTTTCTTTGCATTTTTGCCTTCAAATGCAGTAGGAAACACAAATTGTTTTCCAACTGCCCACATTGGCTTCTTTTTGGTAAATTCACTGCTTGCCAACAGTTCCTCTTCTTTAGCTTTCTATGGACATTTTAAAGTCATTAAATCGAAGCATGCAGTAATACCTGAGCTGCCTGGGGTCAGGCAGGAGCGGAGGGCTCCTGTCAGTCCTTGGTGACAAACAAAGCATCRTCTGCCTTCAAACAGCCCATCCCCAGGAGCCTGGACCAAAACCTTGTCTTGCACCTTATCACACCGCTCAGCGTTTCATCCGTCCCCGCTCTGTGTCACTCCTCTGCCTGCTCAGCTTGCTGCCACAATTGCCGAGTTAATAAAGGGTCGCTCAACAGTGAGGAGCAAGCTGTCTTAAAATGGATTTCACAAAGAGAAATCTGCTGAGCGTTTCCTGGGTGGCTCAAAAACTCAGCTCCAGAGCTGTGAGAAATGTGGCAAAAGAACATTTTCCAGTGTTTTAATGGAGCACCGGGTAACCGGGGAGGGCACGGCTATGTTGAGGCTAGAGAAACTTGTATCACCTACAGTCCTTCAGGGAATTGTATATTCATTTTTATTAACTTTAATTATAGGAGCCCTATAARATTTTCCCATTTGTGTTGTATGAAAAATGCAGCAGTTAATTGCTCTTGACATTTCACTGGTTTGTGTTTCCCTCTAACACAATCTTGTACTCACAATAGAGAGAGGATACCAGTTGGCTTGTTTTAGAGATCAGAGGCTATGATCACACCATGAAATTTGTTTTTTTTCTACTTCTCTCATCAGCTTACAAATATGGGTGTAAATGTGTGTGTTTTAAGAGGGTGTTCTTGGATTTATGGTGCTTGGCTTGCTAAATATGACAGGCTTCCTTTGCTCTGTGTTCTACGTACCCAGCCAGGTCTGCATTGTTTTTTTTTCCCTTTCATCCTTTCCTTCCTTTCTTTCCCCACAGATCTGTCAGTTTTTTCATCCTTGTTGTAGGTTTCAAGCCATCTGGACTCATAGCTGTCTTTATTTTTAAATTTTTTTTTTCCAAATGACATCTCATTTGCTGTAAAAAAAAAAAAAAAAAAAAAAAAGGTGTACGGCATCTGAATGTTACGAATTACAATGTCTGATGGCTGGATAATCTCTGAGCTCAACGCAGCAGTCGTTCCCCGATCCCGGTGGCAGCCAGGCACTTTGGACTGCATCCGTTACCTGTGATGATGTCTCAGGATCTCCAAGAGGGGAAATGATGTGCAAAGCAAACTAACCTGACGGTGATTTGGAAAGACAGAACATTGCAGAGAGCAGGAGACCAACAGCATGCCTGCCGTGCTTTGAAATGGAAAGTCGATCTGGAAGGAAAGAAGAACTTCAAACGTCGCTGCCGCTGCCTCCTGATCGCGGCAGAGCAGCGGTGGCGGGGCTGGGGTGCTGGGTGGGCACGGGGACCGCCGGGGCTGGCAGAGCAGGATGGAGCATCACCTCTTGACGTAGGGACGTGGTTTAGTGGTGGGCTTGGCAGTGTTAGGTAAACGGTTGGACTCTCTGATCTTCTGGGTCTTTTCCAATGTCAGTGATTCTGTGATTCTAAAAGAATAGCGGTACATGCCTAGCAGGCTGGTTTCTTCTAAGAATCGCCCAATTCAACCTATTTGGGTATAAAAAATGTTTAAAATTAAATACAGAATAGATTTGAGTGGTATCCGAAAAAGATAATCACTTAGGCATTTGTCCGCAACACAAAAATATTTCTCAGCATTGTTATGGCAATGAGAAGTTCAACCCCCAGCTCAGTAAATACAGAGGACAAAATACAAGGCGTATCTTGAAGGTTGTGAAGATGCAGAGAGAGATATCCAGAAATATTAATATTCTTTTATTTGTTTTTAAGATATGGAGATTAAGACTAGAGAGACAGATAAACAAAAATAAAGGAGACAACAAACCTACTACTAAGTTCATCTCTTATGCACAAATCAAAATAATCATGAAAACGTGGATGTGAAGCCATGGAGGTTTTTACTGAGTAGAAAACAATACCCAGATAAACACCAAAATCTGTAATTAATCTAATGAATTAGCTGTTAATCTGACCATAAGGTTAATTTATTCCCTTTGCATTTTCTGAATCTTCACAGCTGAAGTATACTAAATGCGACATTTTTAGTCAGGTCGTATTTTCATCTTAGACTTCAGAGGAGGAAAAAATTGTTGCTCTGCAGTACTGTTGAGACCAGGAGAATATATATACAGAGTAGGTATATGTAAATAAATACATGAATAAGTAATATTAGCACTGTGATGTGAAATGAGGGAAAAAATGGAATGGTTATTGAAACAGCACTGTTTTCTGTGTCATAAATTTCCTGCTCCCGTGGGTTACCCTAGCGTTTCAGTCTGAGCCACGTGCCGGCACAGATAGCCAGGGAGGAAAGAAAAAAAAGGGGGAAAAGGAAAAAAAGAAAAGCCTGACACTCATATCACGAGCAACGTTGTAGAGAATACCAAATGCATAGCACACCACACCTAATCAGGATGAGGAACGTGCCCGGCTGTGCCTCGTCCGTGCAAGTGAGCTGCCAAAGAGCAGCGGGTGTGGGCTTGGGTTGTGCAGGGTGGCTGCTGGAGCCRGAGTGGAGGCTGCCACTGAGTTACACCACCCCGAGAACCTGTTTCATAAGTTCTTTGCGGCTCTGATCCAGATAAATGCTAGGTGTTGTATTTATTGTAACACACAGTAAGTTTGCAGCATGCCTGACGCAGGCTTGGATGGGGCTGCCCGCAGTATCCTGCTTGGCCATGGGATCCCCGGGTGCATCCTCTTTACATTGCGGCTCTTCTGTCCACTTTGTATTACTTTCACTTTAAATGATTACAATTTGGGTTGCAAGTTAATTTTCTGTCCTCAGTTCAGGATCAAATATTGAAATTTCTCAAGAGTCAAACAAAAATCCTAAGGACTTGAGGCTTTGATATATAAATACATACTACTGGTAGTGTGCAAAATTAGGGCTATTAAAAGAAAGGATTTAGATAAGAACAGCTTTCATTTTTCTGAACTCTCTCTGAAGAACAGCAATCAATTAAACCTGTCTGAATGAGGGGATTTGGGTGGGTATTTTTTTTAAGAAGCCGTGATTGACTGTTTATGCAATAAAATTTAAATAGCTGGCAGCATTGCAGACTGCGGTGTTTTTGTCTGTAGACCCRTCGTATTGCAGAGAGCTTCCCCTCATTGCCCTGCCAATGAACTTAGCCACGTATCTATTAAGAAAGTTGATTCACTCACTGCATTAACCTGGTTTTGGCCCTCGGCGGTGCCGATGCCGGTGCCTCCAGCTGCCGAGGGCTCTGCGCCACACCGGCTGCCCGGCTCCGCGGCCAGGGGAGCGCCTGCAGACATTCAGATGCATTTTGGGATCCATTATAGTGCATTTTGTTTTAAGTTCGTACTGTAATTCCCTTAAGAAACGTCAGCGTATTATATTTGTATACATATGTAGTTTATGGATTGATTTTTTTTTTTTTTTTTTGATCAATAAAACAAAAAGAGTACATGAAGGACCCTGAGTATTATAAATATCCTCTGAGCAGTTTATGGAGTGTCAGTTTTCTGTATTCCCTGACTGCTTCCCTGAATGATTTTATAAGGGCTCCAATCTCAGGCATTAAGGGTCTGCTCCCAGGGGGGTGAACAAGGGCGTTTTTAAGAAGTTGGTTGCTTCAGAGCAGAAGAGCAAAATGTGGTATTTGCCCACCGGCTTGGGTGGGCTCCCTTGTGCTCCTTCCCCTCTAGGCTCCACCAAAACCTTGAAGGTGTTTTGGGTAAATGTCAACTGCTGGGACCTTTGGCATTTTCGCAGCGATTTTTCAGTGGGGAGGAAACCAAACAGTGGTGTAAAGATCCATTTTATTTTGTAGTCATTTTTATGGTAATTTCTGTATGGAAAGCTCACAAGTTTTTAGTTTTATAACTGCTATACATGCCGAAATTGTACAATTTCCTGTCATTCTGGTTCACTTCATTCCGCACTTTCTGATATTGTTTATTGGTGCCTTCATCAAAATGAGTGCTTCTTATTGAGCTCTTTTCAAGGCCTTTATTTTCTTTGGTCAAAGCACATCGATTTTCTTACATTAAAAATTAAGGAATGAATCTCATTTTGATCTCAGTTCTGTCCGGTTTTCAGCTCTGAAATTGGCAGTGGAGTACAACAGCTCGCTTGAAGTGTGCTTTGGACATTTCCTCTAGGTTAAATCTGTGACATGAGTAAAAGAACTTGGTGGCTAATCCACATCACCAGCAAAATTTGGTCTTGTTTTAATCAGAACAGTCTTTTCTCTTGGGAAAAACCCTGGATAAGCTACACGCAGCCTGCCTTGGTCACGGGGGTGTTGTGGCACAGCAGCCAGGAGGAGAGTTTGCTCTTCTGGTAGGAACATGGAAATTTATTTTAAACATACGCCTTGCTCCTCCCTTTCTTTCCATGCTGCAGAGTTCATGAAACGTACCCATTTCTCTACTAAGGAAAGTTTTACACGGGGAGGATCCTGATTCACAGCAGATGGGATTCATTGCACTCAGCGTCAGAGATGTCCGAGGCAGGTATCGCTGCTGGTGATGCCCTCCTCGGAGCAAGAGCACCTCTGAAGCTGTGTCTGCACCAGCAAATTAACCAGGCCACGTGTCCGCTTGTCCTTTACTTTTGTACAGGCCTCTGTTGCCATTGTTTGTGGTTCCAGTAATTATTGTAGTTGCAGTGGTGTCACATTTAAAAACCCAGAGCTGTTTAAGGCACACCGTAACGCTCACGGTTTGCAGCGCTGGGCTGCACGTCTGTTGCCTGAGTGTCCTGAGCTGATACAGGTAATGCTAACAAAAATGTCGGAAGGGCTGTGAAGTCTCTTACTTTGGTTTCTAATGATTGTATCTGGGTTGAAGCAGGGATGGAGCGAGGCGTCTTTGATCTTCTTCAAATGCATCTGCTCCTGTTGTCTGGTTCTCAGATGAGACCCTGGGCTATGTCTGATGTGGTGGTGTAATTCCTCTGGGACCCTTCCTTTTCCCATGACAGCGACAGTTACAGGAGACTGGAAATATTGTGTTAGCATAACAGGCCTGGATCATACTGACAGCATTTCTAAGGGAGTCATTGTAGGAGCCACGTGAGTAACTGTTGCTAATGCCTACAGCCCTGCTGCAAGTACACGGGGACGCGGCTGAGTAAAAGGGATAAAACTTGCTCCATGTGTCAGCTCCTGCAACAGGTTTACTTTAAATATTACAAGCTGGTAGTTGTGCGGTTAGTATGAGCATTTTATTACTCATTTTTATTACTCATGTCTTCTGGTTGATCACTGGTTTTGTTTGTCCGGCTTATATGGCTTAGAGAGAGGAAAATCTGTGACAAGCCCAACTGTGCAAGGAGAGCCGAGCTCTGTCATTTTTCTCCAGGCTCTTTCACCCCTTTTTTCTGTTTTTTTCACAGCAGGAAGGAATTTGGCCTCAAGGTTTTTATTTTGTATGCATCGTCAATGCCAAAGTGCACAAGCTGATCTAGACCTGAATTTATAATTTATCTTTTTTTTATGACTTTTCCCTAAAAAGCTGATTGTCTCGGCAAGGGATAGACCTGCAGCCTCAGATGCTGTGAGCCGGTGTTGGCTCTCACTCCCAAAGTATTTTGTTTCAGTTGTCAGCTGGCACTTGAAGGGAAGCGTCAGCACCATCGCTGCGGTGGTTGGAAACAGGTTGTGTGTGTTGCCCTCTCTCTTTACCCCGCAGCTGTATGTGGCATAATATATTTCTTTTCTCACACCTGGACATCGCTGGGGCAGGTACTGAAATGGGGTCCCCCCATGGGCAGGGACATTAGGGCCAGTGAGTGTCCTCGGGGCCAGGACACCTTGTTTGCTTCATTTCCTTTGATCGCTTGCTTTCGTCGGAGGAAGGTACAAGAATTACATTCACCAAAGGAGTAGATGAAAATCTGTACGGGTATCACTGTATCAGTGTAGCTATAGGTACATAGCCTGATGTATAGAGAAAAGATGTGGATCATATTCTAGGTAAATACCTGCTGTAAGTTGATAATTTCTCTTGAAAAAGAAGAATAATTCCTCCTATTTGCAGAGAAACGAGTGAGTAAATCCCTGGCTGGAGGATCCCCTCTTCTCCCATCCCCCAGGCTGGCACATCCTTGCTCTGGTTTAATCCCTGACCTACATCCAGCATCCAGGCTYCCACTTCTCCTTGTTTCTCTCGCCGTGAATATTCTTTTCAAGAGAAGTTGGCTGAAGGATTTCCTTTACATGTTACGAGACAAACAGAGTGATCTTTCACACTGCTGATCTGGAACCAGGAGAAAAACCCTCTACAAATCTCCCCGCTGCTCATTCCTGTCACGTCCCTGCAGCTCAATTGTCTCTCCTCGTGTCTTGGCACACATCTTCACTTCTTCCTTGGCCTTGCATTTTGAATGCTACCTTCCTTATCTCTTTTTTTAATCCACATTCACTTATCTTTTGTCCTCGATCCACAAACCATCATCCATCCATGAGCCTTACTACAACTGAGTGTGCCTCCCTGCATAGTTATTAGCCATCTAATTTTTCTGCTCAGTAACACCCAGAACCTTATTTAGTGGAGTCATTGTGTGATCCTCATCTAGGCAGAAATTACTTTAATTAAATAGCTGTCTGCTGTTTGTTGTTTTGGCTTCAGGTTCCTTTTGTATTTAGTAAAATTCACGAGGAAAATCTCAACTAGTCTCAAGATAGGCTCTGCTTCCTTACTTCAAAATTTATTTGAGTATTTTTTTAAAAGCAAAGGAGCTTTAAAAATATCCCAGAATAAGGGAAATACAAGTGCCAATTGGAAATTATATTTGACTGAACTACTCTTTGGGAAGTCTGTTTTAGACTGGGATTCTGTACTCACTGATAAGGAGGTGGAGAAGCAAACCATCTTCACACAGGTATTAGTAAGTTCACCTTTTTTCTTTTGATCAGCACACTGACTATATGACAGTAGGTGGTACTGTAGTCAAATAGATTTCCCAGATTGCCGGAGTGTGCAGAATCGTGTCCCTGGTGTTGTACGTGAAGAGGTCTTGGTGGCTGCGTCTTGCTCCCTTGAGCACAGCAGTTACAGGACTTGCCCAGCACCACCCTCACTCCCTCTCCCCCCTTACCTTACACGTACGTGGGTGAAGAGCTCAAGGAATAGAGTGGGTGGCTGAAGGACGTTGGGTAGATGTGGAAAATATGTTCCCATCTTGTTCACGTAAGTGGTTCTGTAAGTAACTGTTTTTTCAGCCCACTTGCTGATGCAGAAGGATGAAGGACTGAACAGTTGTTGGGACGGGCAACGTTCAGCGTTTTGTTTGACTCCATGTGCAATGTTCCATTGGGCTCCAAATCAAATATTCAATTAAAAAAAAAAAAACAAAACAACAAAGCAATTAAAAGGCAGCAAAGCTGCTGGAGGAAGATCATTGCCTCTTTACCCAACATCTCAGTAGACTGCTCGCTTTGAATGCTTCAGACCAAGGTTCAAATTCCTTCTCCTGCCAGAGAGGATGTGAAGACATGTTTCTCTCCTGCTATGAGAATGCCCTAATTGCTAACCTGAGGAGTAGGCTGTGGCTGAGATCTTACCATCTCCGTTGATGATGTTCCAGCTATATAAACTGTTAAACAGCAATAACAAGGAGTGTCTAACCTGGCAGGTTATCTATATGTCTAAAAATACTTCTGGTTTCCTCTTAGACATCTCACTTGCTCAGTTTTTAGCTGTTCCAGTATTAGCCCTCCACTTTTTGACCTCTGAAAGGGTACTTTCTTTGCCAGTCCATCTCAAAATTATTCCATCTTATTAATTCTTTTCCTGAGGTGCTTATTTAACTAGACAGCTCTGGACACCCTTGCCAAAAGTATTTTCTCCTTTGTTTGCTGGGGATGTACATTCCAGACAGCATTTGCACTTGGCATTTAAATTCAAGCCCTGCCTACATTGACGTTCACAAGATCTTTAAGGGCATTTAGAATTGACAGACAGAAGAAAGTCTGTCTTTATCATGTTTTCTGTAGTGTTTTCTCTAAAGGAAAGGTCTTTCTTCTAAGATATTTCCAGTACAGCTGCAACCAGAGGAGGCAAAGTTATCAAGGTGTTGTTGGAGGCTACTAAAGAAGATGGATTTGGCAGGGTCCTGGGAGTCTGTGTTTTCTAAGATGCTGAAGATGTTCTTTTTTTTTTTCTCTGCTTTTCCTGGTCAGACTTGTGCATTTGTGTCAGAAAAAAAACTCTTGTTGGGTCATCAGAGGCTTTGACTTCGTTTGTTTGGCTTTTTTCTTTTGCTGAGGCATCTTTATACCCTATTAGGGTCATCGGAAAGAGCTGTAGTTGTCAAGTATATTTTGGGTTTTTTTAATCTCCCGTGCTCTTCAGTGGTCCCCTCCTCTTCTGAGAGCTTTGTGGGACCTCCAGTCACCGCAGAGTAATGGAGATGCTCCCAAGCTGGTTTCTGTTGATGGGCAAAGACACCCACAGCCACAGGGACCCAGAGCTGGGCAGAGGCTGTCCAGAAAGCAGGATTAGCCTTCCTTGGGCACAGTGCTGTCAGGCTTGGGTGATTAGCCAGGCCTGAGCTGCTGGGTTAGTGTCAGTAACGAGGGGAAGGTCCCAGGACTGTAGCAAAGAGGTTATACCACTGACTGAAGTTGTCATGGGCAAATGAGGGTCTTACAGAGGGTCTGATAGTGGGTGGAAGGAGACCCTTCAAAATAATGTCTGTGCAAGCTGTATTGCTGGGCTTTTATGGAGCTCCAGTTATGACGCATCATTAATCTCAGGAATAACTGCACCACAGTCCTTTGCCATATTATTTCTTAATTTATCTTTTCTTTTTTTCCCAGCAACTTGTCTGTACCCCTCAAGCTGGTTCACGTTCTCCTATCCCTTGTGTAGGAAGAGGATGTGGGTTATATGCACCTTTTCTCCCTGTCTCTACCTTAGGAAAACACTGGGCTGGACTTGCTGAGGTCCAGACCTTCAAGCAAGATCTTCAAGTTCTGCTTTTGGGCTTTTTCCTCTAGGGTTAGAAGCAGCTGTTTGTTTTTCTCCCTTACCTGTTCCCTCTCACTCAAGATTAGGGAGGACAAGGGAGTCTCTGTGCACGTTACCTTCCATTTTTTGACTTGCATACAAATTAATCCAGGATTGTGCTGATAATGTATCTAAGTATCAGGTCTCCCTGCTAGAAGAGACCATATTCTCTGGGAGAAAAGGGAAGATTTTTATCTGAATCGTGTGTTATAGGAAGCATAAAAATAACGTAGATATGTGGAAAGGCTTTTGCTGTTAATGCCTCTGGTAGCTTTTAAAAGCTGATGCCTTAGCACCTGATTAGTGCCATAAATAGGGGGTGAAAACCCTAAAGGCTGAAACTGTCCTTACAAAATGATAAACTATCTCAGTGTCATCCTGTCTGCATTTTGTAGCAGTGATCTTTCTTGTCTCTCAGATCACAACTTGTGTATCTTTCCAGCCAAAGCAGCACTGCTAGGGATGTTGCACTGACTCAGGTGGGAGTTCCTTTCCCATGACAGTATTTGTCCTTTCAGTCTGTGCTTGTCTTGCTCACCATGAGCGCTTTTGCTATTTCAAAAAAGGTATAGAGGGGTACTGCCAGGTGGGTAAGTACTGCTTTCTTTGCTCAAAGTTATTTATTTTCCTTGCCTCATCTCCAATGCCACTTTAAAGCAGAGGAGCAGCATAGTCTCCCAGTATTGTACAGGGGAGCTCTCCCAAGCAGAGTACTCAGATTTAGACTGATGTGATGAAAGCACTAAAAGAGATCCAGTTTAGAAAACACAGAAAAAGTAAAATAGGCTGGGTGAAACCTTTGTGCATCATAAAAGGGTCAGTGGATTAGTTCCTCCTCAGGGTCTTTGAGTATTTGGAAGAGCAAAGGATTGTCACATGGGGATTTTTTTTGTTTTTTAAATAATCAGTCTGATCTCATCTGCTGTTATTATTGCATAGGCAAAGAAAAGTGGTTTAAGTTCCAATTCTACGTAAGGGTGATACCCATAGTACCATCTCAAGCATCCTTTCATGAAATATTTCAAGGTCTGGGGTGCAGAACTCCCCAGCAGGACCCCTGCGGTAGCTGAGGGAAGCTTTTGTAACTTCTTGAAAAACAGGAAGAAAGGAAATGTTTCCTTTCCTCCTAACCCCCCTTTGCTCCTCTATCCCCCCGCCCCACTTGAGAAGTTTTCTCCCGCTTCTTTTGTTCCCCCCTCCCCAGCAAGATGATGGCTGTGCTCAGCCTTCAGCAGAGCATGGCTGCAAAATTAGGAGACAAGAGTTTCAAAAGGTGCTGAGTAAATCTTATACTTTATGTTCAAAAATCTTCACTTTTCAATTGCATGTTTCTCTAAGAGAGAAATGGCATCTCTAGATAATCCACTTCCTCCATAATGTATTTTATTTCCTGATAAATACGTGACTGAGGAGCTGCTGCCTCTTTTCTGTCCTTGGTGGTACTTGAATTGGTACGTGAAACTGCTGGCACTAATTTATCCTGTGAGTGCTGCTTTGCCGATTTGAGGAAAATTGCAAATTGTTACCCTTCTGTGCAGACTCCTTCTAGGAGATGTCTCCACTTTAATCAGTTCCATTGCATCTTTGATGATGATAGCAATCACTGCAAGATTCATCTACAAAGTGCTGTGAGTGCCCTTCTTTGCAGTAAACTGGTCCTGACTCACTTGGCTGCACAGTGGATCATAAAGATGCTTTTCAGCTGCAACCTCATTGTACCTTACAGCTCCCAGTCCACAAAGCAGTGCACAATCTCTGTGATTGTTTCTGATTTTTTTTTTTTTTTGAAGAACATCATCCAATTAGAATGAGGATAGTACACAGACAGTGATTCCTTCTGAGTTTGGATTACAAATCTCAATTCACTCCTGATGCCAACCTTCTTCCTCCCCCATATTTATCGTCGGTGAGTCTCAGACCGTCGTCTGCTCCGCAGCCTTTCTGATCTTGCCCAAGACCATTCAGTTTCTTGAATGATTTTTTTGGTCTCTCTTTTTCTCAGCCTTTCAGGACTGAATCAGTGGTCTCCAAACATAACCTGCTGTGCCAGCAAGCAGCAGTCATTGTAGTCTCGATTGGTTACTGCAGCGAAAGTGGTTAGATGGTTGCACAATGGATTTTTAGGCTCCAAAAGGTTCAAATACGTTCGAAGCATAGCAAGTAATAGCTTGGGCTGGTTGGGATGGCCAAAAATACTGTATTCACAGCTAGTATTGCTTGAGGGGAATTGCTGGGTGTGTGCATTTGCTTCCTTTACATTCCTGTTTGCCAGATCCTGTCATTCATAGTTCCCTGCTTACAGCGAGGGCGATAACCGTATGACAGTGACAGCTCCTGTCCAAAGCAGAACTGGCACATGAGAGGGAAAGGAGAGTGCATTACACCAGGAGAGTCATACCCCGCTGCGGTGGTTTGTGTTGATGCGGAGATCAGCGTGTGAGGCCAGCTTGTGGTGCCAGAGCCAGGGTAGCTCTGAACCAGCTAGTCCTGGTATTGCTAAATGCCAGAAAGCAGCCTGCTGAGCTTGTCCTGGTTCTGTGTCGCTGCTGCTGGGGCTGCTGGGACCTCGCCACCGGCTGAATTGGGCAAATCTACTCCTGTAGCTGCTGCACCGCTAGCCAGTGCCCTGTCTTGTCTTCGAGAGGTTTCGTTCAGAAACGACAGCAATCCAAAAGCTGTGGCTGCTCCTGCTTTTCCTGCCCAGCTGGAGCAGCGTGATTAAAGCTGGTGGGGATCCACTTGTCTGAGCAAGATGAGCCAGGTGTAAGTCCTGCCTTGGTGCCACCTTGTGTAAATAGCGCAGCTGGGGAAGGGCTGGGTGCCGCAGGAGAGCTCCGGAACAAAGGGGGTCCTCTTGGTGCGGCACATCTGATTTGATCGTTGTGTCATTTAGCAGTTGTTGTAGCACTTTGTGTTATCCTTGTCTAACATTTTTTTTTTTGGTAATATTTATGATCCTTTTACTTCTGGACACTGAGAGGATTTTCTGGAGTGCCTATGACATCAGTACCCTATTTAAATGCATGGAAAGCATTTTCATATGAAATGTGAGCATACAAAGCAGGAAGAAAAGCCTTGGGCTCTCCCAACTGTGCAGATTTGCTCTCCATCTGATGCGTTTTGCCAGAGAGAAGCATATATCTGAATATCTCAAGTCACTTGATGAATCTTTTACTAGGCAAAACATGTGAAGGTGACAGAGACTTCGGTTTCCAAACTCTCGTGGTGTGGTCCTTCTAAGCTTCGCAGCAGAAAATATACTCTCAGCCCTTGACATCCCCGAAACCTAAGTGCATTTCAGCAGAGCATTGAAAATGTCAGATCTGCCTTTGTTGATTTCCCCTCTTCCCTATTTTATCTGCTGCTCACTTTTGCTGCCCTGTTTACCACTTTTATCTTTCTCTCCCTGACAGGATGCTTTTTCGACTGCTGTCCAGCCTTTGAAAACATCGCATCTCCCATTAGCTGATCCTTGTACCTCTCTTGAGATTTCCATTGACCAGTGCTTATCTTCGATGTCTTGCATGCTTGCTCTTAATGTTTCTGTAGTAATGCATTCGCTCCCCCAATCCAGCGTGGAGATGCCCATGGGGTGCTAAAGTAAGATGGCACTGTACCCTATAGACTCTGATTCCTTTATGTATAAGCACATTTTCTGTTCAGCCAGACTCCGGGTGCTTGGTACCTTGTTAGTCTAATGCACGTGTTTTCCTTTGAAGTTGAAATCCTAACAAAATAAAACCAAAAAGTGCTTTTTTTAAACTTTAATCTATTTTCTGTTATCTAAGTGCCCTATAGTGGCATGTATAAAATTGGTCTTTCTTATTCTTGGGTATATGGCAGGATTTGGCCAAGGCGAAAGCACTGGGCTGCAGAGACGATGGTGTCACTTGTCATCTGTTGTGACACCAGAATAAATTGTGTCTTTGGTGGAGCACATACAAAGCAATAGAAATGGGATCTTGAGGGGTTCCTTAATTCTCCATAAAGTCTTCTCATGTCCTTTTTGTTCTAATCTGGTTTTATTCTCCACATTAAAGAAAAAGAAGGAAAAAAAAAASTAAAATACCTCATCTCTTCAAGACCCAGACTGCAGCATATCCAGAAGAGGCTTATTTGAAAGCCCACGAGGCTTCAAATCCYTCAGTTCTTCCCGGCTCTTAGCTTCATCAAATGTCTTACCAGTTTTGATAGGTTGGAGGTTATTAATAGAAGCACTCTGAGAGGTGGTACAAGCAGACCCACAGATCAYATGTATCTGTATAGGTGCAAATCTACAACAACCACTCTTTATTATTAATAGTGACTGGCCAGCATTGAACTTTTTCCTCCAAACTTTTCCAGGCTTTGCAGAGATGCTGTGTTACTGTTCCTTCCCGCCCCCCGGTCAACTTTGCCTCTGCAACTGTCATTAGTTTTCTGGCTGTTTGGTAGCCAGATCCAGCTCATCCCACCCACTCCTCTCCTAGCTGRGCTCAGAAGAAGGACTCTCTGACTTTTTCTGCCCCTTGCTGTTGTCATCTTAGTGTCAAGTAGCCATGTTAATGCTTTTAAAGACTTTTCTGTAATCTGCTACCCTGCTTACCCTTCCCACTTAGAAAATTGCTGCTCCAAAAATTGTCTCTGCCAACCGACCGATTGCTTTTCTATACTGGATCCTTCAGAAGCTCCCTCTCCAAACTGCCTCTATCCATGCCCGCCTGTGTCTAAGTAGGAAAAAACATCTCTGCTTCATCAGGTTGTATTCTGCAAAGAGCATCCATTGCACTCCCCACGGTGGAAGGATTTGTTTTGTTTCTCTGCTGCTTTTTTAACAGGTGGCAAAGAAGATAAAAACACTAAAATAGGCAATCTCTGTTCTCTCCCTTTCCCCTGCTCCCGCAGCCCTCGTTGGGTAGGGTCGCGGAAGAGGCTGGGGCAGCTTTACAGCGTGGCAGCGCCGAGATGCCTGCAAAGCTCTTACTTGTGATTCTGCAGACGAGTGAGTTGTTCCCCGACCTACACCTGTAGCGCTGTGGAGAATTTCCCATTCATCACCGTAATGATAGCAATCCGCTTTGCTGGCTGCCTCCTCTTGGGCGATGCTTGCTTTCTAGCTGTTGCTGAGATTGATACTTGCCATTCCCTATGATCCAGATTATTTGGGTTACTGTAGACACATTATCTAAAATGAGTGTTACTGTCTCTGTGCAAGATAGAAGAGCTACTCCATTTCCCCACCTCTGATTACCATCCTGGCCCCAGCCCACCTTTCTYCTGCGGCTTTCAATACGCTATTCGCATCACCACCTGAGGAGCTCTGTCAAAAGGAGATACAGGGATAATAAAAATCAGAGGCTTGCCTTTTTCTTTGCTGAGCTAAACTCATCCTTTGTTGGGGTAAGAATTTGAACTGTTCCTGAGAATCAAACAGGTTCATAGAATAATAAAAGAATTGAGATAGAGAGGGTATTCTGGTCATCTAATCTACTCCTCCCTACCTGTCAGTGCAGATTTTTTTCCCCATTSTGTGTTTTTCAGGTGCCTTTATGGTGTGGTATCCAATTCAGCRTCAGCTGTCCCAGGCAATAATGTTCTTCCTTCTTGCCTCGTTACATACCCCAGTGAGACTCAACTTCCTTCAGTGAAACATGACCATTTATGTCTGACAAGAAATCATTTCTTTTAGGTAGAAGATGTAGCGCACRGCATAGATGATTAAAGCACGCTGCTTTTTCCATCAGGATTACCTTGTTAAAGGAAACTAATCCAGGGCTCTTCAATCCCTACACTTGCTGCTTTTTTTCTTTGCCTCCTGTTCCATTGTGCTGGCGGCGCAGTCAAATGAGATGCAATCACACCTTTGCTTCATGCAAAATGAATGCAGGCATCCCGAAACGCCCATCCTCCATTTCAGCTCCTGGCTTTAATCAGCAGAATCCTAGAGAATTCCTCCTGCGGATGGAGCTGAAGCAGATGTTAGTCTGGGTTGCACAGAGGGCTGTAAAGAGATCCTTCTGCACCTCTGAAGCACCACTTTATTAATTTTGTGCATTATTGCACCCCTGCTTTGCTCACAGGACCTCTTTGCATGGGGCCAATCTACGATATTCAGTAATCCACTGCAATCAAGTGCAGACTACAATACATAAAACCCTCGAAACAAACGTTTTTAATGTAAAACACGGAAATGAGATCATTTCAGAAATCATAACCCTTGCTCAAACAGGTTTGCAGGAAGTGAAGGCTAAGAGATCATTTCATAGCAATAATTAATATGATGTGTGGCCTTGGGTGGAGTATCTGAAACCAGAGGTTGTGCTTCCTGACAGCGCTCAGGAGATACGTAAGAGCTGGTCACTAACAGGGCTTGTGCTCCTAACTGGTTTAGTGACAGAGCTTTTGGCATCCTACTCTCAGTCTATATTYTTCTGCTTTCCTGCCTCATGTCCTTAAATCCTGAAGAAGTAGAAGCCTAAAATACCAGACGTGATGAATTAGTCACTGTAGTTAGGTATTGTGAACTCATGGGATGCGCGGAGAAGCTTTTTGAGGTGGGTGAGGCCGAAGCAGTGGTGAGGCTCGTGGGCAGTTAATGGGCCGCGGTAGGCAGACGCATGAGTGGGGCTGTTTGCTTGCGCTCGGGGATTGAGTTACAGTGCTGACATTTAACGGCATAGTCCATCTGTCAGCTGCCTCTCTTTGCAGAGAAAGGGAATTGTTATGTTGGTTTTGGTTTGGTGTCCCCCCCCCCCCCGCTTAAAAAATTGGGTGGTTTCTGACCTGCAACTTTTAGCAGTGTGCTTTTGATTTTGTTTTTATGTTACTGAGATTTCTGAGCTTTAAGCACTGTTGCTTTACGGATAATTCAGGCCCTTCTGCAGCTGACAAGTCCTGATAGATTTATGGCAGTCATAATACAGAATGAATTTGCTGATACCTGTGTTTATAGTAGCACTGCTGCTCTAAGAGTATATTTGGGTTGCACGAAACAGTGGTAATACATGAAGCAGATCTGCGTGTGATGCTGTCATAAGGAGACTGCAGGAGTGTGGCAAGATTTATTACGGGACTTGCATTGGAAATCCCAAAGCTGAACTCCCCAAGAATATTACAGGGCATATGAGATCTGGGTAGGACATTTTTGTGCGTTTGGATGAGCGCTGCAGTGATCTGTGAGCACTGTGACAGCTCGGGGGGACACGTGGATGCCCTCGGTGCTTCAGCATCCTCCGGGGCTGGTGGAAGATGCTCTGGGTGCGGTTAACTTTGGTTTACGAATTTAGTTTTTCTCACAGCTCCAGGAAGAGTTCATATGAATTATTCTGAAAGAAGTGGGCTGTTCATTCAGTCTATGTGTGAAGCCCAGAGAACACCTTCAAAGTGTTTTAAAATAGATGGCTGTTGATAGAAACCACCAAGAGGTACTTATAGGAAGAAATTACTGCCTAATCTGCCGTTCATTTATAAACGACAGTTCAGGAGTCCATTAACCGTGTTTAGCTTTGCTTTGATTGTTGGCTTAGGAAACAGCCTGACTCTGCTGATTTATTTCTTGGGGATTTCCCAGCAAATCGTGGGGTGGCAGTGCCTTGTTCGGGACTTCTGAAGCACGGGCTGTGACCACAGGAGGATGATTTGTTCAAAGACATTTCTTTGAAAGATCAGAGGTTCTTACCAAAATGCTGCAGCATCAGAAAGGTTGGCATGGGAGCCCTGTGGAAATGCCACGGACCCATTTGGGATGAGGAGCGTGACTATCGATCCACCTGTACGGAGCCCGTTGCTGCATGGGCTTTTACCAAGTTGCATGCTTCCTTCTTGGCTGAATGAACTGCTATTCCTTACTACTTTTTTTCTTTTTTTTTTTGTTAAAAAAAACAGCGCTCCTGCATCCTTTGGTTGGGATGAGGGGAAGAGGGAACG
Source organism: Phoebastria nigripes (assembly GCA_035582835.1). Lineage (NCBI taxonomy): Eukaryota > Metazoa > Chordata > Aves > Procellariiformes > Diomedeidae > Phoebastria > Phoebastria nigripes. The sequence continues at coordinate 1,141,844 of JAYKAV010003432.1, forward strand.
TGGCCACGGCACGAGACATTTATTCATGCCATTGCCCTTTCCGAAAGCTAAGCCATAATGCAGGGATGGACCCGTCAGATGCAGTGGTAATAGCCTTTGCTATAAAAAAGTCCTTACCCTGATTTTAGCCTATTATTGCTTTCAGCATTCATTAAATGGCAAATGCTACAACTAAGTAGTGTTATATTAAAATGAAAGTTCATGGTCTGTTTGCTATTAATGATGCATAAGCCAGTGTTTAGAAAAACCCTCTGGGCACAGTGCGTGCTTCCCCATATCCCTGCAATGTGGCATGGCATAAGCCACCCCAGCAAGATGTTCCTTTTACACCTGAGGATCTCTGCATGTGAGAATTAAATGGCCTCAGTCGCCCATTCGCCAGGCTAAACTCTCATCTGTCATAACAGAAAATCCCAAGTTTCCTTAATGCAATTCAGTGGCGTTATTCCATATTTCCGCTGCTGTCTGAACCTGCTCTATTCACTTAGGTAAATGTTTTGCCTGCATTAAGGGGCTGTGGGATTACTGTTGGTTTCCAGTGTAAAATGGGTCTTTCTGAAATATATGAAACATTATCCAGCTCCTAAAGTTGCTTTAATGAGGGCATTTATTAATTCTCCCGCCGAGGATTGGCAATAGCAGTTTCCCTGCTCAGCGGGACTGGATAATCTGCCGCCTCTGCTGCTACCCCAACTTGCCACGCTGCTCTGCAAACAAAAAAAGCCGCGAGGAGCCGAAGTTAAAAGTCAAAGCAAGAAAGGAGGCTCTCCAAAATCTGGGATTGGAGTAAGGAGCACTTGACTTTCATTGAGGAAAGATTGATGAATTGTTGCTAAACAGTGCCAACAGCGTTTCTTCACTTCAAATTACTGCATGTTGAGATAAAAGAACTAAATGAAAGATCCAGCTTTTCTCAAAGCCTTCTAATCTTATGTTTTATGCATCTTTCTTTGTGTTTGATATTATGTTGAATTATGTTTGTTAACCCCCTGAGAGAAAGGTTAAAAAAAATTATTTTTTCCTCTAAAATAATAGGTAACATTACATTATTTTTTCCTGTGATTTATGTGTTCCTGAACCTGGGATCGTGTATTTATGTGGCATCTTGTATATCTATCAAAGAATTCTTTGTGCTCTTGAATTTGAACTCCTGACCAGTCTTTACGATGGTACTAAAAATATTTGATGGCTGTCTTTGAGCTGTGGGCGAAACTGAAAGACAAATTGCAATCAGCTAAAAGCAATATGCATTTTATCCTAACGCTCCGTCCACACACAAACACCCCCTAAACTGCCCAGGAAGGTGAGCTTCTATGCAAAGTCCCTCGGATGTTGGGTAACACAGTTAAAGCAGGCTGTGCCTCCAGGAGCCCAGCAAACCCCCACGTTACTGCGCATCAAAGTCAGCACATTGCGAGAGTGCAAGTCCTTACTTTGTACTAACACAGGCAATTATTTACATTAACTTCTGCTGAGTCCGGTAAAAAAATCAGGTTTTAGCACTGGAAATGTGTGTTTCCAGCACTGTGCCAATTTTGTCTAACAAGCCTGTTCCCAGAGCTGTGTTTCACGCAGGGAGGCGCCCGCGGAGCTCGCCTGCGCGCCGCAAAGCACCGAAACCTGCTGAAACGGGGCAAGAGCGTCCCRTCACGGAGTAAAAGTGAAATCCTAAACTCCTGAACTTCTGTCGAGCCATCACGTATTGAGCGAGGCAGCAGGGACTGCCAAGCTCCAGGGCCACCATGGAAATGAAGGCCCTTTGGGTTGGGCCCTGGTGCTGGGGACCAGCTGGACCTCGGGGTTTTGGCTGTCCCGGAGCACGGTGGGGTCAGTGGCAGGGAAGGGGATGGCGTAGGTAGACAGGGATGGTAGAGCAATGCCCTACCATTTGCAGGGTAGGGCAAAGGGAAGGGTCAAAGGAAGGTATGTGAATATCAGAACCCCCAATATGAGTAATTTGGTCAAATCAGGCCAGGAAAATCAACCCGAGAGAAGGAGGGGGCTGGTAGCGTTCTGCCCTGATTTCCTTTGCCACCCTCGAAAGGGCTGACTCATAAACAAGCGCGTTAGACTCGGCCGGTACTGATTGTGCTGCCACAGGCACAAATCCGAGGTCATTTGTCTCCCTCGTAGTTCAATCAGGAGCGAGCCTGGCATGGTCACGTCTCCCCGGGGAACAGAGGGTTGTATTGCACGCAAGGCCCAAAGAGGCATTTGAATTCAGCTGATTGACTTTTGGTTTCATGCCCCAGGAAATCCTTCATCCCGCTGCCGTCCCCTGCCTGGCACGAGCAGGGCTTCGCAACTCCCTGCTGCCTCCGGGCTTGGCCAGCGTTTGTGCTGGGTGACGATGAGGACCTTTACAGACTATTTAGCATCGCTTTAACGGCTGCTTCCTAAGACAAAATTAGGCTAACACTTTCTGACTTCAGAAAGTATTTTTCCCCTTAGCAGTTCCGCGAGCAAACAGTCAAACTGCCCCCGCTGCAGTTCATGCACGCTGGCAAGGTGAAATAATTGGTTGGAATATGCGCAGACAGTGCCCAAGTTTGGGCTGAAGACCATTAATGGAGTGAAAGCTAAGTAACTTCTTCAGAAGCACCTGGATGACAATAAAATACGGAATTGCAAATTCCTTCTTCACCCACGYTAAGTAATGCCTGAACTTTTTGATGCAGCCATACTGTTTGAATGCAGTAATTTAGCCCAAGTGAGGTAATATAGTCTGGTCAGTAGTAGAATAATGATTTAGTTCAAGCTTTGGTAGAACTGGATGCAAACATTTTGGCATGACCATTATCATTTTCCGAATGAATCCTGGGGTGTTGAACAAACGTGCAGTCTCTGCTAGATTGTGGCTCWTTAGGTGAAGCTGAATGCAGTCAAGTAACGTAAGGAGAACATATGCCAATGTATGGAAACAAATGACCTAAATTAACATTATCACAGAAATCTCAGAGGAACTCCTTTAAACAACCTTCAAGGGAACCACCAGCTCCAGCAACTGAGATATTTGTTGCTCAGATCAGWGTAATGTTGAACAATTTTAGAAAACCAGGTTTGCCCAATGGTAATTTTGCATGCTCAGTGTACAGAGGAGATACAGAAAAGCATCCCAGAGGCCTCCCTGACTCCTGATTCATCAGCGTTAACAAACTTCAGTTAAAGTCAACAAGAATTTTGAAGGAGTAAGTGTTCAGCAGTGGCTGTGGATGCTCCTACCAAGGAAAGGCTCATGAAAGCTTGGGATTATTTTAACTTTTCTTCTCCCTGTTGTCTATATTTTGTTTAGAAATTTGGAAGAAAATTATAAACTGCACTCATGCTTTGAGGCTGTGATAATGAGATTTGTAAAAAAATTTCTTTTTTGATTTTATGGAGACATAAGACTCTCTCCATTGGTTTGAAAAACTGTATTTCAGATGAGGTGGAGTCCTTGTTATTGCCCTTTTAAAGAATAAAAAAAAAAAAAGAAGTATTGACAAGGACGCAAGGCAAGAAAAGTGTAGCCTGCCTTGATTATTACAATATCCTTTATAGCCTTCTCTTCCTATTACAGCCTGGTTTAAACATACGGCTTTTTGCAGCCCAACTATAAATATCTTTCTTGTGCTTCTGATTGCATTTTTGATGGAATAACACACATGCCATATGTCTGCTCTTGAGATGAAGCTGTTTGTGATGTATCTACTCGCTTTCTCTGCTGCAATCAGTATTTTCTTTTCATATGTTTATAATTCATCTTAGTTAAAAAGACACCATTGTGGCTGACGGAAATAAAAACTAACAGGCCTTAAAAACCACAATAAATATGAATTCATTCTTTCAGTTTTTCCCCTGGGGCCTGACACTGCAAAGTGGTGAGAAACTTGTATTCTTACTGAAATCAATGAGACTCCACGAGCCACCCCTGCGACATGTTCTAATCTATGAAAATACTCCCCTTTTTTCAGTTAAATTAAAAAAAAAAAATGCTGATAGAGACCCAAGAGGGAAAAGGTGGAGCGAGGGAAGTGGTTACAAATATGTTTCAAATTGTCTTTCTATGAAGATACTCTCAGGCTGAGGACTTCAACGAATTGCAGTTTGATGGGAGCTGGGACAATATTCAGGGGAGGTATTTCTATAGGATTGCCCTGTATTTCCCAGTGTTGTTGATGATCAGAGGCAGGGCGGGGGCTGGATGGACCTGTGATCTGCACTGGTGCTGCCGTTCTTTGAAAGCGTGCTCGCTGTGGGTTATTGGAGATGTTACAGAGAGGTGACAACTCAAAAGGACRAGACAAGTGAATAGACTTGGGGAAAAAACCGTAAATAAAATACTAATGAGTGTTTTAACTTCAGGATAACATCTTATCTCTCCTCGATGCTTTTTCTTTAAAGATATATGGATGGGTATTGTTAGTTAGTTACCGGTCTTTGCCATTATCTGCCATCTCATTTCATGCAATTGCTGCCGGGAAAATGAATCGGGATGAATTAGAGCTGAGGAAAAAGGGCTCTTCTACCAACGAATCCGGAAAAGTGATCCAGGCTCTGGAGTGCAGCGAAATGCCAGAGCGGTTTCCCACAGAACTGTGGTGGGTCATAAATGGCTCAGGGACCTTGTTGTCCTCTCTGTGGTGGGGCAACCCGGCCCGGCTGCAGTCCCAGAGGTAGGGATGCTGCCGCTAACCTGCYGTGCAGATGGAAAATGTGAAGCTCCAAAGCTTTCAGGTCAGCGGTATTTGGTAAGGATAATGGTGTAATGAGTGATCGTCACTCATTAATCATGCTGCTGGGATTAACAGATAGAGGTTAGGAGCTGCAGTCTGAAAACATCCATATGCTGCTTTGTTTGAGTAAGAAAAATTCCTTAGTTATGTTAAAGTTGTGTTTAGGGTATGGGCAATTGTTATGGCACTAAGAGCAATTATGTGACATAAAAGGTAGAGTGATATGTATCCTTTTCCTTCAGTAATGCAGGAAATAAATTGTATATTACTCCCCACTTGGCTAACTCATATGGAATATTAAGACAAAATGAAATACAACACTTCTTTTTTCCAAATTTGCTGTTCATTTTTCAATTATGTAAAACATGATCCCTCTCTTTAAACTTCTCATGCAGATTAAAGTTAGACCTATAACATCTGGAGTAAGTGTAGTGATGGACCAAAGAAATGGAGTTCCTGTTTAAGTCCTTCTTGTGGTCAGAAGAAGTTTGGAGTCGTGATTTTAACCCAGGTATGGAGAGGGGCCTCTGAGCGCTGGATCTGCACAAAAAGTCTTGGGATAAGAGAGCTGCAGCAGTCTTAGTGGGAAGAATAATAACAGGGGGATACTTGGCAATAGTTTTTTCATTTCTTTATTTCTGCTCATATCTGAAACAACGTGAAGCAGATAGGAAACTCAACTGGAGTTGGGATTACAACCATTTTGTCCTTCCCTGTGGTCTCCTTCACCCTAAAAAAACTTCTAGAAGGATGTAAGTAAAAAGCTTTGTCATTTTCGTATATCATTGTTTCAGCTTTGTTGCCACTGATAGGATATTTTATGATGGATTGGTGGATTATTATGCATTTGTGCCCAGATACTGAGGTTTTGTGTATCTTGCAGCATATCACATCTCAGACAAAGAAAGTAGAAAAGAGTGTTTTGAAAATTTGAAAAGATAAGAAATTGAAGTGAAAATTTAGATGAGGTGAGTATGTAATACAAATGCACAGAGAAGCTCTAGAAAGGTAAAAATAAAAAATGAAAATGAAATCATGATATGTCGTTAATATTTTAGTGATCAGATATTGATAATTAATCTATGCTATGTTCGGTGAAGGAAGGGATGGATTGAAGGTTCTTCTCTCTTCATCTAGGGGAGGCCACCATCGCTCCCTGAGTTTGTGAAATTAATCTCTTAATTAATCTCTTAATCCCATAGAAGAAGCAGAAAGAGCTTTTCGGAGACATGCCTCATTTTGGAGCAATATGAACCAGGTTTCAGAACATCAAATCTATTTTGACACAGGTTTGTCTTTGCAGTGCCAAGGGACTAATTAATTTTGTTTGTTTGCCTAACCAAAAAGAAATAACACTCTAGTAGAACTGAAATGAAATTCAGAAAACATGGKATCAGTATAGTGAAATATTTAAATTGAAATAGTTTGATTTGACTTGCAGTCTTTTACTGGCCCTAACACAGTATTTRTTTCATTTTGTTAACACGATGACATAAACCCAAACATTTTTGTTTTCCACTGTACCGTAGGAATGTGTGACATTTTGTGAATACCTGATGATAATCACTGTGTGCGTTAGCTATATTGCTTTCTAGCCAAGAATAACAATGCAGGATTGGAAGGACCAGTGTGTTGGGGAGGCCAGGTCTCTGGAAATGCAAGCTTTTTGGTGCAGACGAGCCCACAGAGCTCCTCTCCACATCCCTCAGACACCTTGGGGCACAGGGCAGTCCCTGAAATGTCTAATAAACTTTGCATCTATCATAAAAGACCAAAAGCCCCAACTATTGTTTGCTGCAGGAGAAGAGTAGGAGAGATTAAGAGCATCAAAGCACTTTCCTAGCATTAGTTGTTTAGGTTCATGATGTCCACTTCAGAGCAGGTGTATCTAGCTGTTTTGTGGTTAAGAAAGCAATAGAGGAACTTGGACACTTGACTGTTCAGCTTTTCCGTGAGCCCATGTCACAGGGATGCCTTTTAATCAATGGGTTGCAGTGAGATCCTTTCAAAATATTGGGGGGATAAAAAAGATGAGTGAAATACAGTGAAAAAATGTAGTGAAATCCCTTCAAAATATTGGAGGGATAATAAAGATGAGCTTTGATGGCTGCAGCATGCCCAAGGGCCTTTGTAGCATGGGTGCTCACGCTGTCCCCATCCCAGAGAGCTGCAGAAGGTTTCTTGTTGAGACTAAGGAACCCAACCCATAGAGCATCCGACTTTCCCCTGTTACATGGCATAATCCTGAAGGAACGGGAAGCATAGCACTGGTCCTCTGACGTTTAGTGCTGTGTTTTCAGTGAAAAAAGCCATCCCCCCTCATCTGCAAGAAGCATCAGCCCTGGAAAGCTTACCCATTATTAACGAATAAATACGATGCCGACAGCCTCATCGTTGCCAGCCATAAGATGAGCTGCGCTCTGTAATGAAGTCTAATGATGTCTGCTCCATTTTCCACTGACACTGCTCCTAATCAATGGAAAGGGACCCATTAAGCAGACATCTCTGTGCAACCCCTCTCTGGCTGACAAAGGCGAGAGAGGCTGGAGAAGGAGCTGGCATCTACAAGATCGTTTAGACCGCTGCTAGATTAGAAGGCAGTGGATGATACGATGTTCCCTCACTTTTAGCCAGAGCTTCCTCCTAAGGTGCAGCACTTCWTCTCATTTCCATAGCTATGGCTGCTCACCGCCACCTGCTCCGTTAGCATGTAGATTAAGATTCGGTGTTGATCTTGGGAGTAAGAATTCAACAGCCTTCTCTGCAAGATACCACTGATGGGAGCAAAGGAGCTATTTTTTTTCCAGGGAAGCTGCAGACTTCTTTAGGTGAAATGTTATCTTTTGGTATAATTAGCGGTTGATTTTTGATGTAATTAGTTGCTATTTCAGTCTAATGGCTGGGGCATGCGTGTGGGATAGGGACAGGTGGGACGATTTTTCTGCAGGATTAACAGAATGGCATAAAAAGCTTCTTTCCTTTCTGTGAAATTTATTCAGGGCTGCAAAAATGCCTGCCTAATTAATAAGCAAGTCCGTAATAATCTTATCTTGCAACAGAAAGGTTTTACATGAAACCATTAGTGAAGTTAAGACTTTGCCTTTTCAACTGAACCCATCATCCTTGCTGGTGAAAACCACCTGTATGGTGATGGAGTGACGAAGAGTTGTTTTGTATTTTATCATTTGGAGTAGTCATTACAATTTCCACAGATCAGTTATGCTTCTCCAAGGTTTATTAATGATCTCTTTATCTAACCTTAATTCCATGGCGCTGATGTATAAGAAATATGTTCTGYTGTATGGGAGGGAGCAGAATTGTCTGAGCAGAGCTCGTGAATGACTTCCAAGGAGCCATCTGAAATTCTGCAGTTGTGATTGATACATAAAACAAGTGTTGCATGAGACCAGATGCTCTTTGCAAGCCAAATTTATATTTGAATGTATGCAGAAACCTTAGCCTCTACAAACAGCTGAGTATGCATTTTACAGCTCACGTCCATGGCAGGTACAGTTGATAGAGTCTCAGATATGTCTGGGCAGGTCTCGTATGTGTACTTATTATAAATTGTACTTCTTTACTCCACTGTGAGCTGAAGTTAGTGCTAGTATTTAGCTTTATGACTAAAACTGCGGCAGAACCTGGAGACTTCACTAAGGGTCTTAATACGCTGTCACCAATGTACATTATCCATTGGTCCTCACGTCAGAGAGGATACAGGGGTTTTCTGGCTCTAACTCAAAAAGACTTAAATCTTCAGCTCAGACTGTAACAGATTACTGTTTTTACCTGTGAAAATCCTCTGTTCAGTCCCTGATGTTTTGTTCTTGATGGCCATCGTACAAATGGCTGTGAACATACAGTCCCAGTACTTGAAAAGCTAGTAAGTGACAACTACAGGTGAGTTGCAAATGAATACGTAAAACATGTGTGTGTTTATATTTGCATTTATTACATTAAATAAATAAGATTTAACAAAAAAGATTTATTTCCATTTTAAACCATTTGAATCCATTGCTCATGAGCTGATTTCTTGCTTTAGTTCTGCAGCACAATTTTGGTTTTAGGAGTTGGACCTAATTTTGCAAAGGACAGTCTGGGCATAGCTGCAGGGACGAAGGTAATTCCATGCCTTCAGGGAGATAAAAACCACTCCAGCTCAGAAACACAGCTAAACCTAGAAGAGATGAGTTAAATTCCTGGATATTTCTCTGACCTTGTTGAGTCACTTCATTCTCTGTCCTCTCTTCTCCAGTGACACCACTGTCTCTCTGGGACGGAGCGGCTCTAACGTTCTGGGTGGTCTCAGTGGGGACATTTACTCTAATGACACTAAAAAATTCCTGCTCGTGTTTTGCAGGGCCATGAATTGGCGTATTTAAATATACATATGTTCTCCTTTGCCTGTTGAGGTACAGCTCTTACCAACCTCTGCAGCTGGGCTCGGTGTGGAAGCTCAGCGGTGTGATASAGAGACTATAGGATAAAAATACTGACAGAAAGACAAGGCTCAAAAGGGTAAATGTGCTGCAAGGGAAGTTAAAAGAAGGGAGATTTAAAAAATGACAGACTGAGAGCAGTTAAATCTGCATGAGAGTATGGAAACTAAATCCATGAAAAATGAATGAACAATAAGTGCATCAAGATACGAGTTGCATAAAGAGGAATGTGAGTAGAGGAAGGTTAAATAAGAGACACAACATGTTTCCTGATTTTTATGCAATGTTAACGGTAATTTCGCTTGTCTTACCCGTGTCAAATTCCAGAAATATTGTCAGCTACAGGAGAGCTTATAGCATAGCGCCATTTCCTTGCTCTCTTTGGATGTGATGGAGCGATGCATGAGCGCTTAGAGCTCCCACCAACCCTTTACACATGCTAACACGAGGATTTTGGTTTCTGTGATGTGGGGGCATGAAGAGCTCAGTAAGACCAGGGCTCAGCACGTCTGTGTCCCAGCCTGCAAGGCAACCCATTCCTGACTTCAGATCTACTGCTAAACAGTAGATTTCTACCCCAAAACAGTAGATTTCTACCCCAGTTTTCATCTGAAAAGCTTTAAAGGTCTACAAATGTCTTATTTGAAAATAAATCTTTGGGTGCTGCATACAATTGTGCTTTTAGCACTTGATTTTCATAATGGGTAGAAATCAAAAGTGACTGTTAGCATTAAATGAACAGACAAAGGGATGGAAGCAGCTTCTCGCCATTGCATTGTCTTTATATTTAACTCAATTAGATTTGTTTTAAATTCTCCCTGTTCAATAGCTAGCACAGCATCGCGTTACACCAGCGTGTTTGGAAATGAAATGAGTCGAATAATGTAATTTATTATCAGCAAAACTAACTGGCAGCGCTAAAAAGCGGCAGAAGCATTTTTGGCTTGTGTTTACAAGGGAAATGTGAGCCAAACTGTTCCAAACAGGAGAGAAACCTGCAAATCAGATCCTGCGTGCCCTAGTCTCTCTTGGAGCTCTGCGTTGCATGCGTGTGTTCATCCTGCCTCGGTGGCCTTGGGGTGGAGAAAATGTGGCTGTTTGACTTTTTCGAAATTAATCTGATGAAGACAGCTTTCCTTTCAGTATTTAGACTGACAATGGCAAGTGATGCTGTAAAAAACCCTGCTAACGGTGACAGGGGAGATCGGGTCCTGGTGAGGGCCCTGGGGATTAGTGATTGCTGTGGAAATGGTTGTGGGGCCTCAGACGACGGTGGATTTTCCTGTTCTTTCGCATCTGGCACCTAGTTCAGTCACGTGTGGTTTGAGATGCCTTAATGTAGCTAAAATCTTTGGACTTAATGTAGGTGTAAGTCAGTGAAACTTAATGGTGTGTGACTACAGACCAGACCAGACAGTGTAACGCTCCCTTGTCATCTTGAGCTGAAACTATGGAGAACTTCACTCGTTCAGTCCATATAATTTCATCTGCTGCTGTGAGATTTCTTCATACAAGTAATATTCGCTCCTTATTTAATATTTTGTGCCTGTATGATGGCATCAACACATACAGGCTGGCCACCCTGCTCTGTGGAAAAGGAGTCGTGGGTGATGGAGACCCACTGCTGGAGACTAAGCAAGAGTCGGTGGGTATCCCTTCCGCCGAACGAATTTTCACTTGGATTTTAGTATTTCTGCATTTAGCAGATTTTCTTCCCCTCCTTTAGTGCTTGAGGTGTGTGGAAGTGAATACAGTTCATTTTTTTCCACTGTAGTTAGGCAATCAGATACATTATAGGGCAGAATGAGAAATTTCTGGTCTGTAGGCTGAATAAAACCTGCAAATTCATTTTGCATGGCTCATGGCCGCATGACTTTTTCAATGTTTTTTAACAGTATTTTGGATAGCAGTAAGGTGTGTGTTAACCTACACTGTGTCCCAGTCCTCTGAAATGCCTCTCCTCTGCCAGCAAGGGAAAGGTTTCCCACCTGTGCCGCGGTAGGGGAAGGACAGCTTGCTCTTCGCCATCGATTCCCTTCTCACAGAGCGACAGCCCAGAGGAGTCGTTTGGAGTCATGAATGCCTACTCATAATAAGCGTCAGTGAAATCTTTAATTAAAAAAAAAAAAAGACACAATCAGAGCAGAGAGAGTGGAAGAATTGGACTCCCGTGGTGCGGTGCGTGGAGCAGACATTAAGGGGATAAGCTGTGTTGCCTGCTTCGTCTGGCAGCTGATAAATCACCGCCGTAATCCCCGCGCCAGCAAGCAGGGCGAAAGGTTTTACACCAGGATGCTGCGTTCATGGAAAATGCGGTGGGTGCGTCTGAGCTTCGAAGCACCGTACGTGGGCCACCGAACGGGAGCTGAGCTCCTGGAGAGCAGTATGTGAACCTTCAGGGAAAGCTAGGAAATGCAGAAAGTGCTACAAGATAGGGAAGGAACCAGCCTGTTGAAATTTGGGCTTCTTTGGTGTTGTTAAATTGAATTCTAGTCCATTAAGCAGGGAGTTTTAATTGAGTAATACTGCTTTGCAAATACTTATGAATAATATCTATTTTTAGTACATCTGGTTGGCAGAGTGGCTGAAGAACAAAGCTAAAACAGAAAAGGCCTAAAATGAGAAATCTTTTGCTTCATTTTTTTTCTGAATGCACTGTCTTGTTTCAATCTGTATGCACAATATTTTTTMTTGAATCTCTGGCTTTTTTAATTAGAAACATATAAATACAGGCTATACCAGCATTATTTTTAGAGGAAAGAAAAAGTATTGCACAAAACCAAACATTACAGATTTTTTTTGTTGTTGTTTTATGTTTGCATTCAGAAAATGGGATACCCTTTCCCTAAAAAGAAGTTAGTTCCCAACTTTTGAGCATAACAGAATCGGAGGGGGTAGGAGAAATAGCTTAGATAGATGCAGCCTCTTCCTTACCAAGGAAGAAAAGCTTGTATTTGAGTGAGTAATGTTAGCAATATATTCTAGATAATGCAGACTGTTTTTGTAAAGCACTACTACTTAGATACAATTACAAACAGTTTATCTTTTGGCAGAATTGTATAGTTGTCAGGATCCCTGTTTGTGTAATTCGTAACACTTAAGACAATGGAATGGATGCGCCATGTGTAAAGTCTTTGATTCAGCAGAGTTTCTGGACCTTCAAAAAGCTACAGAAATTTTCTATTAAGGATACAGTTGATGAATCCTGAAGGTAAGAATTGACTGTGTGGACTATTGGCTGTTAAAAATAATAATAGGTTTTCTATAAGGATTTATGTCGCAGTGGTAGGGGATAAGTGAGATGTATCTCACCTTTGTGCTCTATGAGAGTGTGAGGTGTCTTGTAAATGCTCAGTTTGCAGCTAGGTCCTGAATTTGGCTCTGCTGTCATGCAAGTATAGCGAGCCAGCTGATTTCAGTTCTCCGTATGCATGTTTAATTTAGCAGTGTATAGCAAGGTAGGGGATCTGATAAATTTTTTATTAAATTATAGAGGGAAAAAATTTTGTGCGCGTGGAGCAAAACCAAGGATTAGTTTTTGCTAGGGTGGTTGTGCCTCGCTCAGCATATACTGTCTGACCTTAGAGCTGTTTGGAGACTGTAGTATGGGATTTGATTTGTAAAGGTCTGAGATCTTGGGAAAACTCCAGCAGAGCATTTAAACACATACATAGTCTCATTAAAACAATCCGTTCAGATGTGGAAATGAATTTGCCAGGTTATCCTTGTCCCTGGGCTAAATACTCCTCTCCTACATAATAGTAAGAACGTAGACTCAGGAGCAGAGTCAATTATAGACGGACACGCTGTCCCCGGGGGAGCGAGGGGTTGTGGAGCTACCGAGAAAGCAGGAGGGCAGATGTCCTTTGATTAATGGGACACCCCATGTATTTTGGGCATCTGGCAGGCAGGCAGATCGTCACTGCTGCTACTGAGGGACTGTGGCCCGCGGTCGATGCCGTAATTGCTCGGCCCCTGGGTTACCACCCAGCCGCTTGCCTCTGCTGGGGGGGGGGAGCGGGAGGGCACGGCCGGCCCTGGTGCCGCGGGAGGCAGCTCTCGGTCCCGGGGTGCAGCGGGCGCCTCTTCTTCGTGCCGGGCAATGCCCTCAGCTCGTGAGTCCCTCACTGTTGCAGTCAATCAAAAGGATGGTTAAAAATATGAGTTCCCTGGACCTGGCCATTGTGCAGCTCATAGGATACAGAGTCGCATGTTGGCATTTATTTGCCTGAGAGCAAAGGTGACCCAGACGTGGTCCTCCAAGGAAGCCGTTCCTCAAGGCACCGCTTGCAGCCAACACTGGATCAGGAGGAGTCCACAAGCCCACCTGGGCACACGCAGGGGATGTTAACTGCGGTGCCGCAGAAGGACGGGCGTTGTAYGGCATCGCTGCACAACGGTTCCCACCTTTCCCCCTTGCTTTCCTAACGCAGGTGTGTTTTGGTCCCCGTAAAGAAAATGATTCCCTTGTAGTTAACTAAAATGCCACTTCAAACAGCAGAAGGAAATGACGCCGCTCTCCCTGGGTCCTTTGTTGCCTGAGTGAAAAGCTGGGGAAGATAGATGGGTCACTCTGTGTAGAAAAGGTGCAGAATTACCCTGTTTCCAATTTCTCTCTTAAAACATAACACAGAAAGGGAAAAAACACAGATGCAGCTTGGTAACAYGTATGTCAGCATTTACTTTAAAACTCTAAACATTAGTGGGTATTTTTAAATGTGAGCAGTGGGGTATTAACTTCCCAGTATTATGTATATGGAATTACTTAATGCTGTTGTCTTTTCTTAGCTGACTCATAACTACCCACATTTTAGTATTCACATAGTTAAATTTTATAAGTAAATAGTACAGCGATGTTTAACTTTTTGTGGTGTAAAAGGAATGAATTTGGGTCTTCGCTCGTTCAAGTGATGTATATATATTTTTATATATATGTGACTCAGGGCACATTGTGTTACGTAATGAAATACATTTGTATATTCTAGGAAATGGTCCTATTTCCCTTAATTTCGGGAACACCAGGATGTAAATCCCAGCAGACCTCCCGCTGCTCTTTTGTAGTGCACGCCCCACGGGCAGGAGAGCCCCTGAGCCATGGCCGAGGGCGAAATAAATGAGGAGGACGTCGGTGGCCTCGGCCGGGACAGCCGCGCCGCTGCCGCGAGGGCTCTCGGGGGTCTCCCAGCGCGGGACCCTGCATCTGCCAGTGCCGGGCCAGGTCGCCGGCCCCCGGGGCTGCCGGCAGCTGCCCGCAGGTGCGGGGCCAGTGCGGGGCCATGCTGCGCAGTCGGACACACACAATAGACGCATCTTGTCGATGGGAGGAGGTAGTTTTTTAAGCGGTCCCCAGGGGAGCCGGGCGAGACAATGGCTACCTAAAGAAGCCATAGGGGCTTTATATGAGAAAAAGAAGCATCTGTTTAAGGTCTAGTCCTTGGAGTGGCTCTATTCAAACTGCTGGAGTTGGACTCGTCCTTTTCGATTGCCCCTCGTGTTGTTTAGTGGGAATGTAACACTTTCTGAAAGGGAAAAGCAAGGAAAGTTGATTTTTTTTTTTTTTTTTTCTTTTTGGTGCATATGTGGCTTTTGCTGAGCTTGTTTCCAAGAGTTTTCTGCTCCTTAGCTGCCTGCTGCTGTGTCCAATGGCTGTCTGATACCAAGCTAACAGGAGGAACGCTGTGGGAATGTCTGGAGCAATTGCATTTCTTTCTTGGCTGTCTCTGAACTGTGTAGCTGCCTCTGTCCTTGATTGCACCAGCATAAATACAGACTGAACCCCTGGTAGCTCTTCTCTGCTCATGCCGTTGATCAGTTATTTGCTGGGGACTATGGAGACCAGAGGCAGCCAGGTCAGGATCGGGCCCAACACGTTTGAGGTTGCAGAAGCGATCAGCGGAAGAGCTGCTTTTTCATATATTTGTCAGGTAAATAGTAAAATGCCCACTGACTCTCTGAGCTCTGGTTGCTCTTAATCAGTGCCCACCGTAGTGAGGTTGGGGCTGGGGGGACACAGCCCAGTGCTGCTCCCACCACGTCGCAGGAGCAGCAGTCGAGGTGGTGGTCCTAAGCAGGGACCTGTTTTTCTTTGAATCTCCTCTCCTGCTGCACTCAGGTACACCTTATTTCTCTTCCCACCCTCTCCCTGAGGTATTTCTTTGCCAGCCCTGAATCAGCATCACACTTAGGACATATATCCATCTGCAGAAGGGGGATAACTGGTGCTGAGCCGTTACACCAAAGCACTACTGCTTCCCGAGGAGGTTTAGGATGAGCAGGGAGACACCCTGGGACCACCCTGCTCTAAATAGCTCCTCTCCTTAAAACTCCTCTCTGGGTTCCCAGGGTGGCCGGTGGAGTGAGACAAAGCATCTCCACCCTTCCCGGTGCTGAGGGAGGGTGAGCGCTGGAGATCTCCTGGGCCTGGTGGCCATGACAGGGGGTTTCTCCCACCCCAGCCTCCCCCTTGCTTCCTGCCTCTTTGAATTGCTTTGTGTTCAGAGGCTTGAAAGCCCTTTAAAGGTCTATGAAAGGGCGCACCTTGCAGTGTATTGACATTAAATGAGTATTAATTCCCATTTGAATTGTATAAGTAGAGCTCCACAATTTGGGCTGATCAACAGCTCTAAAGACTTCTCCTATTGCACACAAAAGTGTAAACCAACAGAGTGTGCTGGTGACTGATGTGCAGCCATATGGGTTTGCCTTCCCCAAAATAGCATTTCCTATGACCAGCATTGTCCCACTAAACAAGCAAAATTTAATAGTGGAAGAGAAGTGCGAAAAGTTAGAGAAATTTTCCTGGGTCACGTAACAGACCAACCTGAGGACCAAACTCGGGACTTTTCTGTTGTCTTCTAGTGTCTCTCCTTCAGTACATTGCATTTCTTCCACATACGCTGGCTTCTTACCACGATTAGCATATTCCTAAACCACTTCATTTCTGTTCTGTACCTCCTGTGAAATACTACACATGCTCAGACCTCTTTGTGAGAAAGCTGTGTCGCTTTATTGTGTTTCCCACACCACTGTGGTTAAATAGAATATATAAAAAGTCCCTTTCACTTTGCTAGCAGATAAGAATATTCTTCTCTAGTGGATGCTGCAGAATGCTGTTTTAAATATTTAATTTGCATTTTTGTTCCAAGCTTAATAATAATTAAAAAAAAAATCCCTGCGAGCAAAGGGGTTGCTTGACAACAAGAATTTCTTAGTGCTTTAAAGCATGCTGAGAGTGTAGCGAACATACTTATCGCTGATGAAGCAAAACAAGGAGCTAAGCACACACTTCGTGTTGAGGTTTGTCTGTTTGCAACAGGAGCTTGGATTTTTTTGGCCATTTGGGTGCTTTTTAAGTCAGTTGGTACATGATCCTTCCTCAAAACAAGCTCTGGGGATCTGCAAGGTATTTTTTTTGTTAGCCCTAAGTACTGACCAAATGGTTTAGTAGTTATTATTAAATGAGGAGGGATTAGGAAGTCATGCATACACTTCCCGAACAGGCTGTCTGTCCTTTTGACTCCTTGCTTAAACGAAGTGCTGTTTCCTTGATGGGACTATTTAACTCTTTAAACTGAGAATGGAAATTCTTCAGCTAATTGGAGATGGACACTGGCATGAATGGCCTCAATCCGCTTATGCTCTCATTAACATGCAAATTGAGGCTTCCCCTATCACCAACAGCCTTGTTCCAAGAAACAAGAAAGCGCTGAACTAAGCAGGGCTAATCTCACTGCCCAAATTAGCAACCTCAGAGCACTGCTGTATGGACGTGGACTAGAGATCAGATGCGAGTCCTAATGAAGAGTATAAAAAATTCATTGCCTGATCTTCAAAGGCATCAGTTCAGAGTGAAAACAAAAATATGTTGTCCCTGTGAACTTCCAGAGATGTTTTTATCATGGTTCTCATGCAGTAACATGGCCAAAACCTGCTCGGTGTTGGCATGTGCACGGTGGGCACTCACAAACCCATGACGCTGTTCTGCTCGAGTTTAGCAGCTTTGGGAGTTAATCCGTGCATGTGAAAAGCTTCACGGTTTTATTTACAGGAGGCAGCATAGTTATTGCCAATACTGAAAAAAGCCTGGCTGTTTACCCCTGAAAATACAGAACATATTTTTAGCCCTCGGAAATGAGCCCTCGGAGGTGTGATGCGGGGAGGCAGCCTGTCCTGTCCGCGAGTGCCCCTCGCAGCTCTGGGCGACAGACCCCTTCCTGTGACCGCTTGCATTGCGTTTAATAGACCAGGTCTCTCAAACCTAAGTTCTCATGGGTCTCATGAGTTGGGGCATGTTTGTCACCTCTTTATATGGTACATAAGGCTTTTAGCCAGAAGGATGTCAGGGAGTTTCATGCATCTTGGGATAACACTTTGCCTTTCCTTAGCACAAGGGTTCTCCAACAGCACAAATATCTATCACATTTAGCCTGAATAACTTGTTGTAGCTCGCTAGAGCAGGTCCCTCTGCTGCAGCATAAAGACCGAGACCACACCTGGTGGATACAGAGCAGTGGCCTTGATTTAGGGTTGTCCCTTCAGCCCATTGTGTTTGCCCTTACTCCAAAGTCTCATGATTTCTAGGTTTTAGTAGGGTTGGACCTTGTTTTCACTTATGCCCTATGGATGTGAATCTTTTCTCCCTTATGAGATTGTAAACCACGAGTAACTAATGGGTCCTTGACACCGCTGGTACACTGATGAGGCTGGAGGAGGTGCAGACCGTGCAAAAGCAGTTTTGGCAGCACCCCATATCTCACTTGGCTTTGGGAGCCACCGAGATCTTCACAATCTTGAAAACTTCAGTCATCTCAAAGCCGCTTACATTCATCTCTGACCTCTTACTCGACTTAGGGAAGCGATAAAACAATTTTGGCTGAGGAAGTAATGCGGTTACAACCTTTGAAATGATGCTAAGAACATTTAGGACTAATCTCATTGAATCTTCGGGAAGGCTGACAGCTGGAGCCCAGCCTTGCGCGAGGGAGGGAACTTAAGCAGGAAAAAATTGCTTCAACTTTCCATAGTTAAATCCTAATAGGCTTAGTAGGAGAAAATAAAAGCAATTCATTTAACGTTACACTCGTTTAAATGAAAAAGAAACAAGTGGGGACAGAGAAAAAGAGATCCAGCCTTTAAAATTAGCCAACATTTCACGCCTTTTTCTCCTCACCGTCCTCATTTGCTGATTTCAGGCTTGTCAAAAGCATCAGTTTGGGCCTTCAATCTTGTGACGGCAGTGAATTTTCATGGCAGTCCACGTGGCCTCTCGACACGGGGTATCAGCCGGGTCTCCTTTGCTGAGGGGGCTCGGCTGGTGCTGGGGGGGCAGAGGGGCCACGGCCCCCCCTGCCCCGTGCTGGTGTGGGAGAGGCCAAATTAAATTTCAAACAATGAAAACGAGTGGAAAATTCAACTTGTCTAGGGTGACGGGGGGAGGATGGCTTGCTGCCGCGCTTGTCAAGTGTAAGTCTCTGATGGCTTTTCTTGATTGGCTTCAGCTTCCATCATTATAACCCGACCCGGCTCCCTTAATTTGTCTTTGTGACAAAAATTGCTATGCAAAATAATAATGTTGCTCCCCTTAATTAATCTGCAGGAGATAGCCCTGCATGGAGTGGGTAAATCTGAGTTCACGGTCAAGGTTGTATTTGTTGCCAAGAGATGATGTGGGTTTTCATTCTGTTTTGTTTGTTATTTAAAATAAATACGTACAATGGAATGGCATTTTTGCTTTATGGTGATTGCAAGCAAAATAAAAACAAATTATTAGCAGTCGGGTTAGGTATTTTGACAGAAAACCACTGGAGTTTTTAATTAGAGCAGAAAACAAAAGGCATAACAGTAAATAGCGGTTGTCATTGATCAACAGTTGTTATTACTGTGTCTGTTAATAAATGCTTCCCATTTTCCCACTAAGAATCATTAATGCAAACTTAACTTTTAAAGCATATTCTAATTCCCACAAAGTTTTCTTTCAGAAATACTGCAAATTCTGTGGAAACCTGTAAACTCTAGAGAGCGCCTCATCTTCTGCAGGTGCAATGGCACAATTTTCGCCCTGCTCAGCTGGAATGGGAAATAACTGGTACCGACTCTGGGGCAGGGGGGGCACAGCCTGTCCGTGAGTTTGCCTTCTTTCATTGAGACCCCTACACATAAGTAATAGCAGAGTTAGGTAGCTATGAAATGCTCCTTTTCTGGTAATAGAGAAACATAAAATGAAATATTTGTCCTTTGAAGTTAATGGCTTTTTTGCCATTAACCTCAGCGACAGTAAGGTTTTTTTCTGTGGCAGTTATTTTAAAACTCATTCATTCGGTCTCTTCTTTCACACCATAATGAAGAAAGATGCCACTTAACTACTAAATCTCTATCTTATGTGCTTTGGAAGAAAGGACTATGTATATTTAACATTGCTTGAGTAAAGCCTCCTGCAGGGCAGTAGGATACTAAAATTCAGAAAAACCTCCCAAAATACCTGCTTGTTTTCCTTGCTTGGGCCCTCCAGTTCCAGTGCTGCTGCAAAACGCCAAAGCATGATGTGAATTTCAAAAGGAAAAACCTTGAGAAAAAATATTTGCGGTCAGCAAGCAATTAACATGCACAGATTTTTTCAGAGGGGGACTAATTCTTTCCTTTCTAGTTCATAACCATTTAGCATGCTGTGTTATAATAAAGCAATGTTGCTGTTTCTACCCATTATAATCGACAGTCATTATCCTCAATTCCACAGTGCTTCAAATAGAAACCGAGTACTCCAAAGAAGATGAAAAACTGCTGGGTCCAAAGCCAAGTTGCGAGACAGTAATTAATGATCTTCATACGCATCTCCTGAAGCACTAGCACTTGGGGCTCCAAAGAGATTTTGTCTCTCAAGCTGAGACACTTGTATCACTACTTGCATAAAAACTTCCCTTGAATACCCAGCAATAAGTTATTAGCATCGCAGAAGGCATGCTCTGCCCTGATGTATTATTGAGCTGGTGTTAGAAGGCTCTGTGAGCATTAGGGAAGTTTTAAATTCACAGGTTTCATGAGCTCCAAGCACTAAGGTTCCTTGGTCGTTTGCCCCAAAATTAGTGGTAGATGTTACCTCTACTTGCCTTGAGTTGTGTAGAAACTGGACAGTTTTTTTGTTCTCCAGAGGTACTGGGATGTTGTGGCTCTGCTGTCCTCAGTCCTGCTAAGCCTGGTGTGCCTCCAGCCACATGAAGGTGGCTTGCAGACATGGCAAACATATGCAAGCTGTTTTGCTCCGTTATTTGGTCGTTGTGCAGTGTGCTGTGGTCAGGGCAATTGTATTTTCATCCTCTGGTTGAAGCATATCTGACTGCATGAGACAAGAAAAGCGCAGCGCGTGGTCCTCAGGTACCTTCAGAAGCAACAGTGGGGACCACTGCCAGCCTTGCACCATTGTCATCTGGTCTTTGCACGGTGTGCAGAACGTGTGGGATCACTGCATGGTAAACATGCAAGATGTTTGCCCTCTGACTCTAGAAAGCAGCTGGCAGAATTGTAGGGAGTGCTGTTTGTGACTGGATATGGTTGTGCTTCTGCAGAGATGCTGCGGAACTTGCAGGCTGTTGGGAGCTACCTTACTCCTTTAGTGCAGAAGAAGTCTCACCCCACTTGTTCTCTTGACTGCTTTGGCAGAAATCTAAATTTCACTGATGTTAGAGTTTTCCCTTGTGAAATCCAGACATACATTTCTGGTAATTCAGTAAAACTGTCAAAGACACGAACATCCTTTGAACAGTCCTCCTGATGCTTTATACACCCCGACAGAAGGGAAGAACAAATGGCAGTACCGAAATGGGACTTCTTCAGCTCCAGAGGTGCAAGGTCAGTTTTCACATGCCATTGACGTTAGAGATAAAAGGATCATGCGGTATCTCTAGCACTTAAAATTTATAAATTGGTTCCATTTTTTACTTGCTTTCTTAGTTTTAGGTTACCTTAACTCTAAAAAGCAACTTTGAAGTGGCACTTTGGAAGGCCATTTTTGCTGATCGCCACAGCTCCCCTATCACACTGGCTGTTTACAAGCTCAGACTCACTTACCCTGTCCGTCCTGAGAGCTCAGAGCAGATTCTTTGCAGCTTAAACACCATCGTTGGTGGTGAAGATGCTGCACGGCAGACTTCATTAATTTTGGTGCCCGTATCTTCTTTACTGGTGGATCGTTCTGCTTGTTTCCTGGGCTGGCTGTCAGCAGTCCTCACTTTGGGGAAGTCTTACTATAATAAATATAGTTACTGGAAGGGACAGCCATGGTAAGTATTTACCCAGAGCCCATTAAAGTCAGAAAAAGTTTCCTTTGGGCTCATGGGATGAGACCAGGCCAGTGCCCAGTTAGTACTTGTGCAGCAGGACGGTGCTGTGCGGGAGGAGAGCACTGGCTGCAGCGTGCCAGTGCTGGGAATGAGGCATCCATAGTCACTGAGGTTGGACTGCAAAATTATTTTCCAGAAGTGCATGGTTGGATCCARTCTGTCTTCAGGAAATGCTGAAAAATAACCTTGTTTTCAGAAATGCTTTCCCACTGTTGGAAGGCGTGATGCTCACAACACAGCTTGGTTTTCCGTCTTCCACAAAAGACCATAAACCAAACTATGGGACAAATTAACAATGCCAACCCAAAGGCAGCCCAGTTTATTTTGCACCTCCTGCCTTCCAGAACAGCAACTTTTCAAGAATTCAGGTCAACTACAGCTTATAGTTTGGCTAAGAAGTGCATTTAGGTGTGGCACATAGGATGTAGAAAATACCCAAACATGGACATTATTTTAAAAGCTTTAAATGTTTAATTTTCACATCTTCCAATGAAACTTTTCAATATTTCATTTTGAGCAGCACTTTAGGTTTAATGGGAAAAAATGTCAAACATGAAGGTTAAATAAATTCCATGTGTAATGGAATACGCAATTTTGGGTGAAACAGAGCATTTCACCTCAATGCAAAATAAATGTTTGAGGGATGGCAGTGGGAGGAGCTCATTCAGCAAAATGCTTCCAAGCTTTCCATTTCAATTTCACCAGAACAGCTTTTTTCCTTGAATTTTAAAATTTTTCCCAGCAAAACCTGAGGAATCTGTTCCCTGGCCATCTCTGGGGCTGGCGAGAGCTGCACGCTGTGGCACGCTGTGCTGAGCACTTATGTCTTCGACCCAGCTCTCCCTGTGACCGGGACTTCATATTCTGCTCCTGCTAATTCCAAAATTATGTTTGCAAAGATTTTTTTTGTCTCCCATAACTAATCCATTAAGCCAGAGTTGAAGGATAAATACTGACAACGTGCTCTGTTAGCTTGAATTTGATCTTCGCTGTCCTAACATGCCTGCAGTGGAAAATCAATAGAGGAAATAGAGAGGAGCACGAGAGACCCCCCAGCACGGTGGGGAGTGCCTGTGCCTTCACCGTCTTTTGTTATTCCAACTATCCATAAACTCTGTATCATGTTCTAGAATATTATAATTGCTGTTAGTCAGCATTCATGTTCTTGGGTACATATTTTGAATGGAGGAAACAAAAGAATGATGGTCTTTTCATCGCGTGCTGTTAATTAATTACAGAGTAGGACTGGTTCAACAGCTCAACACGTGAACTTCCCCTTTGCTATTGTGTAGACTTCTGTGCGAGAATCCTTTACAGCGCAATGGAAAATAACTTCTTAATTTTTGTAGCGTTTACTGTTAAATTATACCCCTGCACAGAACTCTGTACTTCACAGTTTAATAGTGTATATTAATTAAATTCTCAGTGTTTTCAGAAAGTCAAATTTCTGTACAAACTTAGTGATTTTCTGCAGACACTTAACAGCGTCAGTCCCATCAGCTTGCTTTAGCAGCTTCCCACCGAGATAGTTTTATTGGTAGGTTGTACCCCTGATTCAGCATTATAGTGACTGATCCCTCAGTATTTGGAAATGCTCATCGCTGTCATGGGGACTCCAGCCCCGTTATTACTGTGATATCAAAGCACTACAGGTGCGCATTAGGTGCTCGGGTGACGGGGCATCGCAGTCAGCTGGCAGGGGGGTGAATCACTGAGGACACTGACTCAAGACGGGGGAGCACTTTATTGCAATTAGGGCACTGCCCATTACTCTCCCTYGCTGGAAAGAAAATAATTAGGAGGAGAAGGGCTGTTAGGAAGGTTTCTAGGCAAGGAATCCCTACCAAGAGACCAAGAGCAATTAGAAGAGAAGATTTTCTGACTATCTTTCCCTGTTGGTAGAATATATTTCTTGTTTGCCACTCACTGGGATTTTTTTCTCTGTCCCTCTCCGTCTCCTTACTTGTCTGCAGGTTACGTGCCTCTCTCAACCTCTTCAGCAGCCATGTATAACCTACCTTTGGATTGTTAGGGTTTTTTTTTTTCAGTGGTAAAAATGCACACAACTCTCCATACAAAAAGGAGAGGCTCACAGTGGCTAAAGGCACAGATAGCGTCTTGGGGGGCATACAGAGAGGAAGGGGAGGATGTAATGTCAGCCTGCTCCTTCCACCTCATCCTGCCTTGCACTGATTTCCATTTCTCCCAGTCCCCTCTCTAGATTTATATCACCAGATACATATACATGAGAATTATTTATAGTGTTCTCAAACGTATCCAGTCAGTCAAATATGATGGAGTTTCTTCACTCYGACTCTAACAAGCACTGTAGCGGGAGGTGCCCAAAATCCGGAGGAGATCCGGAATCTGCATAGCACCATTTAAATTTTCTGGCTGGAAATTCATTTCCAGTAGGCTGTATGCAATCACGGAGTATCATTTCAAGAGGTAAGTCCCCAGAGTCTGTCTTAAGAAGCATCCTTTATCTAACCTTTATCTAAGTCTGTTGGGGCCAGAGATGTTTTCTTCGCAAGCGCGTGTGCCGTGTCCCCTCTTTGCAAGGGGATGCAGCACAGGAGGAGCTGTGTTGGCGTAACCATCTGCAGGAGTATCGAAGTTTCCAGCTTGGCCATGGAATAGCCCCGCCAGCTCTCCCTGTGCAACCCTGCAGCAGGGATCAGTTGCCTTTGGAGACGCATCTCTGCATCCTGAGAGACAGCAGCTTATCCTCTCATTAAAAAAAAAACAGAGCAAACAAAATCCCTTTGAGTTTCTGCATGCCAGAAAATCGAGTAGTCATCTCCCACAGGTCTTTTTGTTTCAGTGCTGCTGAGGAAATGTGAGAGACTTCAAATTATGCTCRACAGGCTTAAACACTAGCTTTTAACATCTCCAAATTTCTAGCAACATCTAGAAAGAAAACTAACCTACAGACAGAAATATCAATCAGACTTCGGGCTTTTCCGGTTACCTTTTCTATTCGCTTTTACTTTATATTCTCTTTCGCTATATTCATCTTTTCACTTTGAGCTTCTGTCCAGAAGCTCTGACAAGTAAAAAAATTATGGGGTTTGCATTATTTCTAGACTTGCCAGAATTGAGGAAGTCTCTTGATAACCTTGTTTGTAAGAATTTTGTTTAGGCCATATAGGTAAGTGCTGCGTAACARACAGGGATCAGATACATTTCTAAAAGATTTCTGTGTTCAAGAGCTTGAGACCYGAGGCTGTTGATGCTGAATATAAAAAAGTCCCAAAGTTTGTGGTATCTCAGCTCTGTTGATAGCTGGGGATGATTTTGGAGCCTAATTTTCACTCTGTGTACTGAACTTCTTCACAAGAGGGATAAGAAATAGAAATAACGATCCCTCTTTATGGACCTGTATATAGACATAGCACACAASACAGGGTTTCAATGCATACATGTGTATTGGCCAGGGCGAAATAAATATTGGCTATAAAAATCGTAAGGTTGTCTAAGGATATCAGAAGCAGTGTAAATTGAAAACATAGGCAGCATCTGCCTGGTGATTGCTGGCCCTGTGTCCCGCGGCGCAGCGTGGCTTTCACCCGGATAAACCCCTCCAGATTGGGCTTGCCCATCTACTTAACGTAAGTTGTGGTTAAGCTCTTCTGTGCTCCTTGTGGGATCCTGAGAGCTTAAGACATGATAGTACTTTTGTTTTTTAATTCAAAGCCCTGAAAACGGAGGCACCAGGTGACAGGGCACCGGAGTGATGTGGAGCTGAGGCCTCGTGTTGCTCGACCTGAGATGTAGCAGAAAGACACGTGTGGGAATGAGCATCCAAGGCATGCCGAGATAGTGTTGGAGGATTTTGGAGGTAGTTAGGGAAAAAAAAAAAGAGGCTTTGATTTTTTTTTTTTTTTTTTACCCTAGTGCTTATCGGCAATGATCCTTAGAGCAATTTATCCGCAGATCCACAACCAGACTTCATCTTGGAGGGAGTTAGTGCCCCCCAGTGAAGCAGCATCTCTGCAATGTGGGCTAGGGAATAAATCCAGGAGCTATGGTATTTAATGGCGTATAAATCCCCATCATATGCAGGAAAGCCTACTAGAACTGACAGAGCAGACTAGCTGCAGCAAACTAGCCCGAGCTGTAAAGCAACAATTGGTAGAAAATACGGGGAAAACCTCATTTTACTCTGTAGTAGATGGACCAGTTACACCAAGGATATGGTGTCTTCAGCAGTTAAAGATATGGGCAGTATTAAATACAGATTATAGAGTGTAATGTGGCAAAGAAAAATAATTTTCAATTTAGGAAAATTTTGTGCCATGTGATTCTGCAAGACTCTGACCCCAGCGAAGCAGGTATTCACTCCCTGATTATTCGTATTTCACATTACACAGAAGTTTCAAAACGGATTGTGCTAAAACCTCCTTTGCATTCAGCAGCGCAGGACCCACCCACCGATGGGCAGGAAAGCGGCTTTTCCCCAGGGTCTGAACAGACAGGTCTGAAGGTGCACATCGGTGGGGCCAGCTCCCGGGGCTCTGGGACCTTTCCTTGTTAGTTCATGGAGGAAAAAAACAGTATTTTGCTCTTTAATCATGGTGCAACACGTGAGGACTGATGGTTTCACCACCTCACTCGCCATCCCATGCCAGTTGGTTGGGCTCATAAGCGAAGACGTGTTGAAAGCCAGGTTTGTTGTGGGGGTTGCTGGTCTGCGGCAGCTCACGTGCCACCCCTGCCCCTCCGAGGTTGCCTTTCAGCCATGGTCAGATCCTGCCGCAGAAACACGGCAGGTTCGTGTACCCTGTCGAAGCCAAGACCAAAGTTTTCATCCACTTCAAAGCAGCCTCATTATTGCAAGGTTGCTAAAAAGATCTTCTCTCAGCCTTCTACAGGTTGAGAAGATGCTTTTGTGGATAGAGGTGGCTGTGGTTGATGTATGTGTGCTGTTAAGTGAAAATATAAGGGCTGCATATTCTGGTAGTGGTAATTATTTGCCACGATAAGGATAACACTTCCATTCTCTCAGAGCACTGGAGATATAGACGTTTTTTTCTTGAGGACAATGTTTCTTCGGAAGAAAAGATCTTTCATTTAAAAGGTGCTAAGTCTAGCTATCTTGTCTTAGTAATTACCCAGATATATACTGTTATAAATGAGTCCAGAATCATCCCCAGAGGGAGATGATTCAGAGACAAACAGCAATTTCAGCCTACAGAGCCTGAGATCTATGGAGTGCCTCCATCCAACGCCAAATGCACGTATGTGTATATCCAAAACCAAAAAATATGATTCAAGTAATCTGACATTTTCCAGTATCCTAGATGAGATTCTAAATTACCAGATTTTATGAATTAAATTCTTTTTTTTCTTCTTTCCTTCTTTCCTATGTTGACCATGCATACTTGGACTTGAAAATCTTCTATAATAGGAGTTTCATTAAAAATTCATACTCTCAAGTGAGCATTTCTGATATTGGTACATTCACGCTATCATATAAAAAGCATTTTCTAATGGAAAAAAAAATCTGACACTGTTCAGGACACTTGTCTCGTGACCAGTCATGCTACAGTACCAGTGGCTGCAGTGGTGGCAGGACCAGCTTTTGTGGCCTGAATGAAATAAGGCCATTCTGTAACTGCAGTGGGACCGAAGTTTAGGTGGGATCTGTGGGCCCGCTCACTGCTCTAAATTTTAACTGACTTACCGCTGTGCCTAGTGAGAACTGTCTTGTAGTCAAGGACATCAACATGATGGTATTCATACTATTTGTATTATTCTTATTGCCTGGCAAAGGACCAAAAGAAGATAGACTTTTTAGGAAATTTCTTTCCACTCTGGATATTCAATCTGTTTGAATAAATAAAGCTGGAGGAGTTGGTCTATATCCATCGTCTCTCGATGGTGCCATGTAACATTTGCTCTGCTCGTGAGAAGCATGAGCTGGGTTTTCATTTCCAGCCGCTGGCTGTGCACCCTCTCTCAAGGGACTGGGTAGAAGTCATGCAGTCATCTTTTCTCTCCTTGTATTTTGGCCACCAGAAGTTATAGATGCAGTAAAAATACACTCATTTCTAAAGCTTTTGGGGATCTGCGGCTGATTTTCGGAAGAACAGGCAATTTTGCAAGGCTCCATTGCAAACTATATGCTAGATACCTACTTATTCTGTATGTGCATTTGTTGTGATTGCATATGCTATTCACATATATATTTAGAAGCAGCCAACAGTTAGGTGTCCCATTTAGCTGGCAAATCTTATGCAGAGATGCCCTATGCATGTAAATGTATATTTATGTATTGCAGCACTTTCAGTACCATTTTGCAATTGCTTGAATGTATTCATTATTTCCTAGTATTTCAAATATTTCAAAGGAACCTCAAATTGAATAGATACATGAAATATAAAAATAATAATTGCATTCCCCGTTCATCTTTTTGCATGCACAAGTTTTCAGATTCATGGTTTTGTACTTTGAAACCTCAGCCTTTTATACGAAGACATTATTCATTCATGCAGTTCAGTCATTTAGTTGTCTACTAAACATGCATCCAGAAAAAAATTAAAGGGAAGTTTTTTAGAAACAAATTCAGTCTGGTTGCAAACACTGTTTTGTGAAAAGCGGTTCCAATAGTGTCCTTTGAAGTTTCTGTATCTGCTGGGAAATTAGGCAAGTTGGGAATTAAGCTATCAAAACATGGAAGAAATATATCACCACCGGTATGCAAGGCTCAAAAATCCATTGCCTGTAGACAGTTTGGGCTATYGTGCCACAGAACGATGTGGTGTAGATTTACTCATCTGCCAGAAATCCCTTCCAACCCAAATAATCAGTGATAGTCTGACCAGATTATTTATTGATGCCCTGTTTCCCATTTCTACAGTAGGCGTATTAAGTTTTACAACTTTCATTCTTTTCTTTTTTTCTTTTTATTAATAAGATTCTTGATACCGTTGCTATAACATCACCTGTTTCAGTCCATTATTTTTTCCCTACACATTGGTAGTTAGATATAATATTGTTATGCCTCTTAGGTTATGTAAGATTGATGAGGAAAGTGGGTATTGCTTTTTTCTGTGATTTGCATACTGAATTATGAGGGTCATCGCTTCTTCCTTGAAAGCATTTCCTTTTAGTAGCGATATTTACTGCAATTCATTTAGGAAACCAATAGCTCTAATTTTTTAGAGTGAGGTGTGGGGTTCCGACCGCATGACTCTAATTAAATTCAATAGGAAACTTTCAATAATTAAAACCTATTTTTCATTGGAGTTGCACCTCCATCGTGGAGGGAGCAAAAAAACTAATTAAGAAGAATTCTGATTCACTGAACTCTTGCACACCATTAGACCACTGATTAGCAGAGTTACAGCAATGCGAGTGARCGAAACCCTCTTACACTGCTCTGTGCTGCCACAGATAGGGATGAAAGGATAAAGTGAAGGCTAAAAGGGAAAGGACAGCTATTCCGACCACATTGACATTTATATATGAGCTAACCTGAATAAACTAATCATTCTGAGGAACACAAGAGAGCGAATATTTAGCTGGATTGGTTACGAGGAGCAGAGAACYGGGAGCTTATTTAGATTATATGTACTTAGTAAGTCTAACTGGCCTTCCAAGTTTTCCTTGAATGCCATTAGAGTGATAAAATCAAGGTTGTGATATTTAATTGGAAAGACTAAACACTGATCCACGTCTTTTCTCTTACTCTAGTATTTCTGCTTAAGGATATGTAATGCTTTAGAGGAGACTGGACAAATTTCATTTATCTGGAAAGGCATGCAATGGAGTAACAGTTTTGTTCTTGCTGTGAAGGTGTGAGCCTCATAATTCATGCAAGAGGTGACATTTTCACCATCAGTCAAAATGGCTTGTTTTACATTTGTACCGGAAGAAGATGAGCAGAGTGGTTTTAAAACCTTGTTAACCTCTCATGTAGGAGCACATTTCTGTTTCAGAATAATAATAAAATATTATCCTCGGTCCTTGGGAAGGCTGCAGAAATCCCAGGGAAAGAAAAAGACGGTCTCTTTTCCAGGCAGGTGATGGTCGGAGGATGTGATGGGAAGATGCGTGGAGCCAAGGCAGCAGGTTGCCTTGTGTACCYCCAGCGAGTCGCCAATGTTTTTTTCTAAGTACTCAGTGAATTTGGTCTCTTGGGACCAAATTTCTGAGGTTTTAGTGTCCGTGAAGTGATGACAAACGAATATGTGTCTATAGATATGAGGTTGAAAATTATTTCCCCCTCCACCTGGGCGGTGCAGGAAGGCATCCAGGTTTTATGGCGAACAGGGATGTCCTACACGGGGAGTGGGTCCGGGTGCGTGCCCACCCTCCTCCTTCCTCTCTCGCTGCCGAGCATGAAGCCTCGTAGAGCCCTCTCCAGCCTGGTTCCCTAGTCCCCGTCGGTATTTCTGGGCTCGGTGGGAGCACTGGGACTGAGAGCAAAGGACAGGCGGAGAGAGAGAAGCAGCGCCACATCCATGTCTTGTTTTGCCTATTGCTTTTGGATGAATTTCTGCACCAGTGAGCACCTGAGCAAAGGTTTCCCCATGGCAGGAGCACACTGGTCCCACAGAGGATCCCAAGGCAATGAGATGGTTGTCTCGTAGAGTACCAAAATTGGCTTTTTGGCAATGACCGTCAAATGTTTCCAGGTGCTTTGGGTTTTACAATTTCTTGGGGTAGCAGATGGCAGCTTATTTCTATTACATTTGTTGGGAGTTGGATTATATAAGCACAGGCCCAAATCTCCTAACTGTGTTCATTTGGCATGTCTTTGGTCTGCTTATTAAACACAAAACCCCACTGCCTGGCAATTCTAATGGTTGCCCCTTCCCCCCCAGGAGTTTCAATGGCAGAAGAAATCCTTTTGTAGTTCTGTAACCAGTCAAGGATTCCTTCACTTCTGTGCCCAAGTCTGGCTTCTTTTTTTCATTGATACTCTATGGAACATCTGAAAACCAGTCTGTCTGATACCTTTCCTGAGCTTTTTACATCTCATTGCTGGGAGGTGCAGAAGCCCGTACAGGAGGAAGGAGCATCTGCCCCGTGCCTTTCTGGGAAAATACTGCCAGCTTTGATTCCAGCCTGTCCCGACGAATGTACGCCGCAGTCAGAGCATCACTGCAGCTAATACGGTACAGCCGTCATTGCTGTAATAACGTTAAAAATATAAGCTGTAATGATGACACCTGTCATCTCTGCATCGCTGGCAAAGACCTGCCTGAAAATGACCCACATTTTCTAACAATCCAGGCTGACAAATCTAAAGCCCTGTGATCATCTTCTCTCTGTGACCTTATCAGGGGCCATTTTTTTTCCCCTTTATGATTTCCTTTTATCATAAATTCAAGCCATTAATGCTGCTTTTTATACACACATTTATTCTGAACACTGCAAATATTGTGACAAGGTATTATTCTTTCATAAGGTTTCTGTAAATACAATTAAACTAGATATAACTCAGAATGATGGTGGTCCTTCCAAGATTTTCTAGACTTCCCGTGGGTGCTATTTAGTCCTTTAATTGCTTACTAATGTAAAAATATCATTGTTAGTATAGTATAAATCATGACAATTTTGTCCCACAAGAGGCTAAGAGCAGCTCAGGATGCCGTAATTAAGATATACTAATAGATCCAGCAATTTATATAACAGCAGCTTTTAACGAGGTTGAAAAATGGGTATTGCTCATATTGTACTGGAGGCAGAAAAGACAAAGAAGAGTAGTTGCTGTTTGCCACAACAGGGTGGTTATTTGAGTTTCAGTACTTGTGGGGAACATCATCTGGGAACCGTTAAAGCTGCACATGTGGAATTTTCTGAATATACCCATGTGCATTGGGCTCTGTAAGTCTCAGATATTCTTTAATAGGTGCATTGAAGACTTTGAACTAGGACCTCCTGAACTATGTCAAAATTATTCTGGATATCTCCTTATAGGATTAGAAAATGTAAGCCTTGTGATCTGCCTGAGGATTTAAGATCATTTGTGTCCCTATCAGGAAAGTTTTGACCAGGACCAAGAAGTGAGTCTCTTGCCGCAGGAGCAGAGAAGGAGGCGAGTAGCGGGCTGGCATCTGCTCCATTGCGGCTGGGAGACTTGCAGGGGTCTGCTCCCAAATTCACCCCCTGTACTCGACAGCAGAGTCTGACCGCATTTCCTGGCCCTGCAATAAGCACGTTTCTTTGTCTCAAAATGAGCAGGGAAACCCGGGAGAAGAGCACATGTTGAAATTATGCCTCTTTTGCCTGAGGCCAACAGGCCCTCGACAGATTGCTGTTTGTGCTCTGTGCCCATCAGTCGGGGGTTTAAGAACGTGCTTTAGGCAGGAGAGCTCCAGACCCTCCCCGGGAACCAGAAACCTCCAAGAATCTGAACCTATTCCCAGCGCTGCCCTGGAGCAGCAGAGCTGGGACGTGGTCCCTGTCCCCAGGCCGTGCCCTGGCAGGCAGACCTGGCGGGGAGCCGAGCTGCCCGGGGTGCCGTGGGGAGCACCGGGGTGGCCGTGTGCCATGCAGGCAGCCCCGGAGCAATCCCGGGAGCGGGGCTGAGGTTTGCGGGTTGCATCACACGGGGGTGTGCGTGTCTCAAGTGGGGCTTAGGAGCCAGTATCCAAAATAGATATTAAACCCCCAAAGACCCACGGTACTAGGAGCCTCTATTCCCCAAATCTCTGCAGATTTCTAAGGGCTGGACCGATTGTCACTGGCATCACAACTACAAATTGCTTTTACAGCGTACCTTAAACTGGCATTTTGTAAAAATCTATTAACAATTCCTGGAGCGGCCTTGGGACTGCCTTTTCTTTCCTCCTCTGAAAGAGGACTACAGTTACACTCCAGCTCTCATTCCCTCTGGACCATCAAGCCTTGACATTTTTCAGTGCAAAGCTGAACAACTTCAAAACACGGCTGGCGAGGGGCACTCGCGCTTCTTGCGCACCTCGGTCCGAGCAGCAGCCTGAGACCTGACGATGCTCCTGGCACCAGGGACTCACCCACCCAGCTTGGGTGACCTCCCCCCTCCAAGCAATATGCCTTAATCACTTAGATTTTTTTATGGGTTTCTCTAGCCTAAATGATGGGTTTTATGGCACATTGTCAGATTCCTTAATCACCATGAAAATATTTTACAACAACAAAGGTGGTAAAACACCAGCGTTGCGTGAGGTAGCAGTAAATTCGGGGCTGTAAGAGCGACTACGGAGAGTTGTATACTTCCATAGATGCCTCCCTGGGTGGTGCTCTTAGTCTGTGTACCAATAAGAGCAATTTTATAACGTAAAAGCAGTGGGAGTGAAGTGACTGAAGTGAATGGTGAAGCTCTGACTCAGGACATCAGTCCTGTAAAAGCTCATTAAGAAACGCTCTATAGTTTCAAGGCAAGGATTGCAAACTCAACAAGGTTTTATTTTGTTAAGAGATGGCTGGATTTTCTGTTTGGTTTCTGGGGTAAATGAAACTAGCCTAGCCAAAAAGAAAGTCAGGAGTCATGGGGATGATTTCTGTGGTTGGGATTGTCGCGTGGCCGCACCGTGGTTCGGTCAGCAGGAGCACGGGGCAGGACCAGGATGGGGTTGTCTGATGAAGGTGGTTGTGCCCAGTCACTCCTAAGCAGCAGCTTTGGAAGAGACCAGAGCTACCTGCCTCTAACCTGTGGTCACCTGCAAGACCTCCTTGCGTTGTCTGCAGAGCTGCCTGTGGCCAGGTGAGGCTTGTCCTCCATCACACAGCAAGTATTTCAGGCAGCAGCCTGCACCAGTAGCATCTCCTTTGATCCTGCTCTGCTGCTATGTGAGTATGCTGGAGGGACTCATCCTGATTTATAGTCAAATTCAGATTTGAAATTAATCTCCATTATCRTTTACAATTTGTGAAGTATTTAGTAGCCTTCAGCTTTCACTAATAATTACTACAGTTATGTTTTATTGCTGTTTTAAGGGATTGAATCCCCTTGATGCAGTGAGGAGCGCAGGAGAGAAAGTTACTGAGTGATGCTTGGAAGAACCATGAAACACAGTATGCAGAAAATCTGTTCAAATGCAGAAAAGCAAACGCAGGGGGAGGTGTTTTCCCCTCTATTTGCTTTCAATTATGGCAAAACTAGGTGTTATTTGTTCTATTAAGTTAAATAATTTTAGACCAACATATGGGTGATATTTAAGTTGAGGATATTCCTTTTAAGAGCTGTAGAAAGGTAAGGCATTTCATAGCAGCTTCAGAAAAGAACTTCTTGATATTTGAACACAAGAAGGAGTCAAGTCACATAATGGAAACTAAATGTACTGCCAGGTTCTTTGCTGGTGTAAATTAACGCCTATCCGTTGGCTTCAATGAAGAGATATCACGTTGGACCAGAAGAAACCTGGTGTATGATGCATGGAGGGCTGTAAGCCTGGGATATGTACCAACAAGCCATGAAAAACCAGAGTGAATGGAGGGACAGGGCAAGAAGGAAATTGGCTGTTTTATACCTRGTTCAGATGGTGCTCGGCACAGGGAATACTCTCCTGTGCTCAGCATCTCCTTGCTGGTGGCACGTGGTCTTGCCTGGAGCCCTGCACTGATTTTTAGTCACAACACTGAATAATTCAACTTCCAGTGTCCCTTGGTGAAAAAGTGTATCCTGATACTTTAAGATTTCATGTCAAAAATAATCCTGGGGTCTTTGAGTCTCAGGGATGCGTAGGTATACATTGTTCTCCTTTTTCAGCTGCGTGGCAGTCTGATTTTTAGAATCTCTCTTGATGAGTTTACATGAAACTTAAAACCAGATAAGCTTGTGGGCGTGTCTGCGTGGACTGTCCATACGAGCATCTCCTGCCCGGGCAGCGCAGGAGTGGTCTGCGGGGCTGGGGCAGGACCACAGACTCGCAGGAGCCAGGAGGCGTGGAGGGATGTGCAGGGCTGAGCCTCCCTTCCCACCTCCCCCTGATTTTTGCAGTGGTATTTGCACTTCATTTCACTGAACGTGTATATCTGATTCATTGACATCTGTTAAGGAGGCAGTGGAGAGTAAGCCATGCGTATGAAATTTCAGCGAATAACATCTGCATTTCAATGAGCCGGAGCTGTTGTTACCTAGCCATTTATTATGTGGCCTTTGGGGCTCTGACAGGCAACACCCAATCTGTTTCTCATCAGTTTAAATTCCAATATTTACTTACAATTGGTTCACTATAAAGACTTTCCTTAAGGTCGTGCATGTCAGCTTCATGATGAAAATGTCTCCTCTCCAAACCTGGTCTGCAATTGTTTGGACATTTAGATATATCAAAGAGGGAGTAGCACAGAGGAGCTGGAGGACAGAAGCTGATGCTGAGAGCCAGCGTGGACATAATTATGCTCTCTGCTGCCTCTGAAGACAATAATAAAGGGCCCACAAACTTCAACAAGAATAAAGACTGGCCTCAGCAGTGGTAATAGCTGTTGTCAGGTGCTCAGTGTATTTTTGAAATCCTGATCAAAGCCAACCATTTTAAACAGCTTTTTAAAAATAAATAAATAAATAAAAGCAGTACACTTTAGGAGGATGTTACTCAAAGTGCCAGAATTCATGCTTTGTGTCGGGAGAGACAAGAGCTGGTGGGGTGGGAATGCTCAGGGGTGGGCATACAAAGATGCTGGGGAGGCAACGTGTGTGTCCAGGATTCGGGATGTAGCTGCAGCCAGAATAAGCCACTCTTGAGAGGGGGGAAAAAAAAAAAAAAGAAGAAAAGAGCAGGTTGGACTCTGAGATGAGTTGTGTTGTTTGGTCTGCCTTGTTCCTGAAGTATTTTCAGAGATAGCACTTGCATCCCTGTCCTAACTCATGTTTGGTGGCAGCTGCCTGGGAATACAAAATCTGTTCAGCGTCTGTGTGGTGTTTTCTCAGTTGCCCCAATGCAATCTGGCTGGGTATTGCAGGGTCATTCCCAAGTACAGGGCTGCTCACATTGGTTTCCCACAGCAAAAAGAGCAGTGAGACAATCTTGGAGGGTGCAGCAAGCCAGAAGGTGCACAGAGCTTCCAAGAGGAGCCCAGGATTTCCAGGCAAGGGGCAGCTTAGCCCAGCGCCGGTCGCTGTGGGTGTGACTTGAGGATCCTTACGGTGAAGAGGCATTTTGCCCTGCGGGGGTAGTGATGTACGTGAAGGCTCTGCCAGTCTCCCTGGGACTCTCATCAGCAGGTTATGCTGTAATTTGCTTGCCATGGGGTCTATTTCCCCTTGTTTCTTCTGAACTGTCAAGCACCATCAGCTGTTGGAGGCAGACTGCTGCACGGGATGGGTTTTACCAGACCTGCACAGTTGATATTAAATTCCTATATTGTATTTTTTACTAAAAGTGAAAGGCATTGCAATAATGCTGCAGGCTGGTAGCCAGATTTTCCCCTGATGCTTGCATGTCAGCTTGCCTGGGAAAGTGGTAGGTGGCCTCGTTGCTTGTGATATTGAAAAGTGGGCTAAGCCAAGAACTGGGGAATGTATTACAGGGAACACTAGTTCTTTGACAAGGGAATGGTTTTGTTGATGGGAGATCCTGACAAACACCTGCTCACTTTACTGGTGATTACTGCTATGCTTCAGTAGGAGGTTTTCCACCTGTAATGTGTGCCCCGTATATAGTGACAGTATAATACTAACATAATTGTCATTAGTTTTCCTGTCTCTCCACGCTGACGAGTATCATTGCAGGTGACAGAGAGCAAGTGTTCTGGTTTCCTTTCACCGACTCAGCAGAATGACAACACACCTTTTATTTTCTCCATCCTACATGCACAGTTGATGCCTGTAAAACGTCTGCAAACAATGCTGCTCAGCGTTCCTCTGGTAATGCATGGGTGCATGTGAAATATTCATGAATTACAAATGAAGACTCGGAACAGAGAATCTCTGACTAGGTAGTAATGGATTAGCAAATTAGGATGTGATTTGTTACATAGAAATTTGCTTCTTCCTATTTAATTTATAGGATTTATCATTTTGTGAAGGAGGTGCTGGTCCTTAAGGCTTAATGTAAAGTAAAATAAAAGAAAATGGTTTTACAGATGTCATGCATGATACAATAATGGATTTTTGCCAGGGAAAAAATAATTTAAATATTCTTCATACTATGAAACTAAAGCACCTTCAGACTCTTGAAGTTGCTTATAAGCTCAGGGACAGAATGTAATTGCACTCCCAGATGGAATTGCTACAGTTTTATGCCTGAGCAAGTGACAACTGAACGACGGGGTTGGGCAGACCAGCATTTTCTGAGGTCTCTTTTTTGAGTGTCATGCTAGAGAAATCTAAAATACAAAAGACTGTCAGAAGAAACAATCATAACTCCATTGGAAACCCATTTGCAAGAATCCTATTGAGCAGCACTCAAAAGAAGGGATTTTGAACATTTGGGACTGTATTTTCTGTGCAAGACAATGGGAGAGTTGGAGCCACATCTCCGGGCAGGCTCTTGGTGCTGTAAGCAGTGCAAGGTACCACTAGCTTTGGGTGACAAACAGCAGAAAGCATGGGCTGCAGGGCATCTCCCAGTCCTGGAGAGGATTTCATCTCCTGTCCTAGGTGAACCTGCTTTCTGTCTGCATCTGGATCCATCCCCTTCCATTTGCAGTCGTTGCATCTCCCAAGGCAAGGTTTAGGATGTCCTTCAGTTGCAGTGAAGTTTGCAGCTCGTCTCTCCAGTTTGGAGAGCTGCCTTCCTGCCTCCGGCTCCACATACGGGGTGCTGCAGCTTGTGGTCTGTGTCTCTGGTTGCTGTCAGACCTGGCGATGGTCGTTTCTGGACTACCAGAAATCCTTCCCAGCTTTTATATGGTTATCCTAAAAGGAGAAGTTACTCCATTTACTCTGGATTATGAAGACTTGTGTTTTTGACCTGAATTGTAGTGATGGAGTTACCTTTCGAATGGGATGGAGGAAGGGAAAGTGAGCCGCTCACATAAGAAAATGTCTAATTTGTGTTTGATACCATTAAATTGCCAGCAACAGTTCAAGTGAAGCTCAAGACTCCTCCAGAGAATTAGCAGGCACTTGCAATCGCCCTTGTTTCAGGGTTTCTCTGGCGTGCTGTGAGAGCCCAGGCACCAGAGGAGGAGGGTAGTGCCGGAGCTGGGACTCGTCCCACTTTGCCATCTCTGAAGGTGACTTGCAGTGTGGCCGTGGGCAAGCGATTTAACCTCTGCTTGCCAGATCCTCTTCTGAGAAGTGTTGTCAGCACTTAAGATCATTAAATGCTCAGTGCTCTTGTGGGAGTGCATTATTGCCCTTGAAAACCAAAGGCAAAGCGTTCACGGCTCCATTTTATAGACCATATTGGCACGCTCTTTCCCTAGCATAGGATCTCTGTCCAGTGGTGGCTACTAAATAGAAACAAAGCAAAATATAATCGCAACGTATATGGATCATCATATTAAGGCATATTTCCAAGGTGGGACTTCATTCATCTGTGTGCAGATGGTGGGTCCTTCTTGTCTAAACCCTTTGAGCTCTCAGTGGAGTAGGGGTTGGTGACAACCCTCCTGCCTCTTTATTCGATGACGTCCTTTTCTCTCACTAAATATACTGTATTTTACGTAAAGTTAATAGCGTCCATAGGAAAGACTAAAGATATCCCCGTCCTTGTGATAGATTGAGTGCCTTTGTGCGTGATGCGGGTACGAATGCTCCCTGGCCCTGAAGAGCTAAACTGGAGGTACCCGATGTCCTGGGTGGCTGCCAGAGCCTTTGGGCTGCTGGAAAAGGTGATGGGGCCAAGGTCATACTCTTCTTCCTCGAGTTAATGTAGTTCAAGCTTTTGTGACAAATTTGGAAACTATTTGGAAACTACTTTCTGGAAACTATTTGGAAAGCTCAGCCCAATGATAATTTATTCACAGATATAGAAGATTATTTAATCCAAGCGCATTATGCAGAGAGGAGGACAGAAAATACTGCCTGCTATGTGTAATGGTGTAATATTTTTGCAGCACACTTGCAGGGGCCTTACTGCTGCCTGGCTGCACTGATGTGATATTGCCTAAAGTTTTATATGCACAGCACGGCTTGGCACATCATATACTTCTGGGGAGGTATGTTGGGGCCCTGGAGGCATAAATTCCTACATATTTTGATTTCTGTGTTCCTGTTAACCAGGCCTTGGGGAGATTTCTGAGCACCTGGAAGTATCTTTCTTTTGCCATCTCCCTCACGGATACATACAACCTTGCTGTTTCATCCTCCCCACTTTAATGGCAGACTTCTGAGGTGTCTCCAGCAGCCAAGTTCATCCCTGCAGTAAGACCTTTGGCCTTCATAGTTTGACACCAAGGATTCATTTTGTCACTAGGTGTCAGATAATTAAGCAAATAATTATGTTATTGTCATTTCCCTTGAAATGGGTAGAAGAAAATTAATTTTTGTGGTCTGCTCTTTGTTGGTTACCAGGCTTTGGTGAGCTTCGTGCTTAATTCAAATTTCCTTCTGGTGCCGACAGGTAACGTGCCTGTCGTGCGGTGCCTTTCTGTGGGAGTGCAGCTCTTTATTATTGAGAATCTGTCATTATGTAAATTCTTTCCCACATTATCATTTCTAAGCAGGGGGAGAGGATTCCTGGCTCCTGGAATCGGTATCCGGCAGATAGAGACGATCCAGGTATGAAAGCGCCTGAGACAGGCGGGAATTCCTCCACCTTTATCTGCTCTTTGCAGCTGAATGTCTCCAGGGCTGATTCCTGTAGGTCCAGGAGACTACGTACTGCTCTATAGCTAGGTACCACTGTCAAATACTTGCTTGGCTGACAAGCTGGCAACTTCTAGGTTTTGAAGGATACTAAATTAAATTAGAGTTGCAAGATCCCAGTCTGTTGTCTATGCAACAGCGACTGCATCAGTCTATCTGGATTTGAATGCTGTTTCCACTTGCACATACTCATGATATCCCTCTCTGACACTTTGCCAGCATCTCCCCGGTTTCCTCTGATGCCTGCCGTTACAGATAGACTAGCGAATTTCTCAACATGCCAACGGTAGATCCATCAATTGTTTCTTCTTCTTTCAGCCATAGAGAGAGGAAAAAATAGCTGGGTGGCCTAGGATGTATGCAGTGGCAGTGACTGGGAAAAGGTATCCCAGGAAGATCGTTATTTTGTCAGAAATAGCACAGAGGGAATTTGTTTGATGTAGAGGCTGGGCAGGGGCTTCTGAGTAAGGGATTAATTCAGTTGCATAAACCTAGGGCTGATCTATGATACTTCGCTGCAGAAGGGATCTGGGGGGGTTTTGGGCGCACGTGAATTGCTGGCAGACCTGCAGCAYGGTTCCTGAGCTCGCCTTCCGCTGAGCCACCCCATCCCGTTCTGCTTGGGAGCCCCACGGCACAGCTCGAACSCAAAGGTGCCAAAAAAGAGTAATCAGATGTTCCTGAGCAGATGTGTTTGACACGTTACCAGAAGCACAGAGCTGTTCCTCTCCAGCCCTATTCCGTTAGTGAAGCTACCTTATACGCTCAAGATACGACATTAGGTTTTCGCAATCCTATATTAGTCATTTCTGTTTTGCTCACTGACCTGGAGGAAAGAGATTCGCTAACTTGGATGAGCACCRGGGCTGCTTTTGAGTGGGCTGCATCAGGCTTAAACGTACCATATGTGCACATGTACGTAATTGTAGGCAATTAYGGGCTATTCTGCTGCTGTAGGAGTTTTTCCTTGTTCCTTTGTTGTCAGCACCATAATTGCTGGTTTTACCCTGTGGTGGTTGTTGACCCAAGCTATCCCCGACCTTTGGCACCTCAGCACTGCCTAGTCCCGGGCAACACCGTGCCGCAGCGAAGGCGATGGGAGTATTGCCACCACTGGGAATGGGGACAAGTTTCACCATTAACTGAAAAGGTGACACTTGCAAGAAGCCTTAAGGTGTGCTTTTGCTCCAGGTGTTGTGTATCCCTATGGCAGTTAAATTCCTCGGGGTCTTTGGGCAGTCCTAAGCCTCCAGGAGATGCTGCTCCCTTGCTCCTCAGTGCTGTCCTGTGAACTGGGGGGCTTGGGTTCAGTCCCTAAGTCCCTCTTTGCCCCATGCGTGTTCCCTGCTCCTGGGATGTCGGAGCTTCCTATGCTGTAAAATGGGATCTTTATAATATAGAGAGATGTAAGGGGAGGGGAGAGAGGGGATGGACCTGAGAGCTATTGTTTTAAGGTTCTGAAGAGCTGTATTGTGTTCTGCAAATTGGCCTGAGCATCAGAAATGATGTCCAACTGTTCCTCATTTTGAAGAAGGAAAAAAAAAAATCAACAAAAAGAAGGAAGCTGTGAAACAGCTGTGATACTTTCAGCTGACTTGCTAATGCATATGGCAGTCTGTTAAAGAGGCCATTTACAAAAATCTGCAAATTTTGCTGGCAGGTAGGGTGGGCTGAGGCATAGGTGCCCCCCCCCGCCCAGAGTGACCATGTTCACATCTACAGCTTGGAGTTTCTGCAAAAATTATATATATGTGCTTATAGCATCTTGTCTGATTTTTCTGGTCTTGCAGTCCAAAACTCCCAAGGGATAAGCACTAAGCCAATAGTCATAGTTTTGCCGTATTAATAAGTTGTCTGCTTTTATTTTATGGAATTAAGATTGGGTAAATAACATTGATTTTGAAAGCACAGTGTGCAGTTTACAGTGCTTCAGCTTAATGTTTCTCAATTTTCTGTTCCATTCCATAAGACACCTATACCAATCCCTTCCCATGGTGTGGTTTGAGTTCACTAAAGGCATTTTCACCTATTGCACTGAAAAATCTCCACTGAATAAGTACAGGCTGAATACAAGCTTCAAGATTAGATCCTGTGAGAGGATCCTAATGTCTGTGCAATAATTATTAAATGATTAATGTGAATAACGTTCTCTGTAAGTGAAAGATTTGGAGGTGTATTATTATATTAGCAGTGTTTATAGCAAAACAGGTAATAGCGTCCCAATTAATGTCACAGTGTGTGCTCATTAGGTTTTCAGCTGATCTTAGGAAACTTCATTCTTATGACAAATAAGAAGTTTCTGGTGGAATAATAATAATATTAATAAAAGAATTGCCCTAAATAAAGCCTTGACAGAAATACTGTGTAGAATAAGAAGTATACATAGCTTACTATGCTGTCTAATGCTTTAAAGATTTATGCCAAGGTATAAAATATACTAGGGCTTGTCATTTTTATCAGAATAAACGAGTGGCTGCAGCCCAATCAGTGGAGTATAAAGCCCATAGAAATGAGGGGGCAGGCGTGAGATGCTGCAAGGAGAGGACTTGGGGTTCTCCGCTGGGTTCCTCCCAGGTCAGGAGCTCGCAGGTGGCTTTGCCGCTCCCATCCCGCGCCGCAGGGTCTCGGTGTTTGCACATTCCTGAGCTTTTCTTTTCCCCCAACAGAGCAGGGAAACAGCGTAAGCAATTTGCCCAAAGGCTTTGTCAGCCACAAAGCTGGGAATAAAACCCAACTCTCATTTTCGAAATGACTAGGAAAGTGAAATGGGAAGTACTGTTAGCAAATCTGCAGGTGTCACCAGCCTGGGAAGAACCTGGGAAGGAAGGAGCCAGACTCGATACTGGAATCATAGCTTGGAGAAGTG
The DNA here is from genome assembly GCA_035582835.1 of Phoebastria nigripes. Taxonomy (NCBI): domain Eukaryota; kingdom Metazoa; phylum Chordata; class Aves; order Procellariiformes; family Diomedeidae; genus Phoebastria; species Phoebastria nigripes. Next base: position 1,183,885 of record JAYKAV010003432.1, read on the forward strand.
ATACCAAATTGACAAGATAAAGTGAAATAAAGGGAAGAAGGCAAGAGACCCCCAAGAGCATGGGTACAGGTTGATAAAGGTTTGGGCTTGACAGCACTGTTGCCAAAAGAGGATCAGGGAGCGATGGTGGATCCCATAACCAAAAGCATGATGCTGTCATGAAAAAGGCAAATATTGCTGCCTTAACTGAAGTGTCACGTGTAGCGGCGCACAGAGGGAGTTATTCCTCTCCACTTGACACTGACGAGGCTGCAGCTGGAAAACAGGGCTCAGGTTCGGGCACTGCACTTTAAAACTCTGCAGACAGTCTGYGGCAGTCTAGGGAGTGTTTAGAGGTTTGGGAAATGGTGACCTTTAAGGGAAGGTTTAAACTCTGGGCTGGCTGAGCTGGAAAGAGAAGGGTGAAGCACGAGAAGATCTTACAACAAAGAAAATTCTGTTGTAGAGAGGATGTTATGAGTTATTTTCCATATCTACTGGGGACACTGCTCTTAGAGGCCAGCTTAATAACCAGCAAGGGTATAAGCTGGATCTTAGGAAAAAGCTTTCCAAATATCAAAATAATTATGGAGAAGTTTTCTTTGGAGGTTCTTAAGGACAGGAGAGGCAAGCATCGGTCAGGGATGCTTCAGGTCTGCTGCTTCTCCCCCATATCCTGCTGAGGTGCTTTCTGCCCCCCGTGTCCGTGTTTCTCCCCATGTCACCTCCCGCGCTCGGGGCAATCTATTTAACAACAGTTTTGTCAGCCACTTGAGTGGCTGCACAGGCCAGGATTAATTGTGTTTCTCTCTGTGATAGATGCTGTTCAGCAAGTATTTTCATGAGGGAATCGGCAAATTAGACCACAGTGATCTTTACGCTTTAAAAATGTGTCATCTGGAAGAAACCTTGGTGCAGCTTGTTGATGCTGCCACAATTAATGGCTGTGCTAATTTGTCATCTCTTCTTGCTCGCTCTCTAGCCATCGCTGTAACTTCTTGTCCCTACCGCACCCCCTGCATTTCAATGAAATATTCAAGAACGATCACCGACGATAAAATGTATAGGTAATCTGAAGTGACAGTTGTTGTATGTGAATCATTGATATTTTAGATAATTGCCTTTAAAGTCCAGTCTCATAATGGTTCGTATTGATTGAGGGTAGGTAGCCAGATGTACTGTGGAGCTGCACTGGCAGCTGGATTTCAGATAGCAGGAGAGCTTTTCCATCTGGGAGTGTTAAAAACGTGCCCCCCGGGGCTGGCTGCTGGCAGGGCAGGCTCAGCCGTGGCTCCTCCATTTGGTGCCTCTGCAGATCTGAGCAAGACCTGTCCCGCTGAGCAAAAGTTCAGGGATCCTCAGGGCACTTTGTAAAATGTCCCATTATTTTCAGCTTTCCGTGGGCAGCTGGCTCTGCGGCTGCAGCAGGGGAAATGAATTTGCTGGTGAGTGAATGTGGTCAACGGGATGGTTTTTGGTTGTCACACGCTGTGAGTGTCACTCAAGTTTTTAAGGGCTGTCATGAATGGAGACACATACACAGTATATACCTGAAACATTTTTGTTTAACTGAAAATGATAAATCTAATGGTTAAATGCCCTGGACTAGAGGATTGGTTTGTATTTATTCAGTGGTCTGTAACTCCACGATGTCAGGCTTCTCCATCAGCTTAATGTAAGGTGATGCGATCACGAGATGTAGAGATTTTGTCAAGATTTTAGCATTTGCCCGTGACTGAGGCTATAACAAGCTCAGGACCGTCTCACAGTCCCCGTGTCTGTCCCTTTCCAACCCCTGCACCGTGCTGCCTGCTTGTCATAGCAAATAAAAATTAAAGATGTCCATAGCTCAGGTACATTGAGAAACAACTGACTTGTTTAATAATGTCTTTGATTGCAGTTCAGCTGTCTTCCTTTTTAATGCAAAGCAATCAGGTTTAACTAATTAGTCTCATCAAATGTGTCGAAATCTGGTAAGCAAGAAGATGAGAGATGGGATGTTATTTCCCCATCACTTTTTTGAATTTTCAAAACGCAGCGAAGCACGTTAGTTGAATGTTTGCAAATACGGTGTTGTCAGGAGAGCGGGTAGCAGGTTGGAATGCAAAATGTGTGGCTGGTCTGTGTGTTACTGGAACAATTAATACAGTAAATGGTAGATAGTTAGGACATGATAGAGTAAGCCAACACAGGAGATGCTGTGTTTATTTCCCCAGTGTTTTCTTTCTTATGTTCTCAATATGCATTATTTTGGGATTATGAGCTACAAGAGAGGCTAAAAGTTGAGTACTATAACATGGAAATACGGGCAAGAAGAAAATAATGTCCTCGCAGAGGTCTGCAGAGCTCCCATCTGCAATGCTGGGGGCGAAGGGGGGTTTGCTGGGCTGAAGAGGAGTTCAGAAGTGTGACGCCAGGTGGGGCAATGGCTTCTCGCCCTTGGGGCTCCCCCCTGGGGAGAGACGTGGGCTGGGGCAGCGGTGCAAAAGGCTGCTCTGGGGCAGCTCTCGCAGTGCAGAGGTTTCTGCGATGGGGGTTTATTTGCTGAGCTCTGTACAGGTGTTAGCCCCAGCCCAAGTCCTAGCTAGGCTGTGAGCCTGGACAAGGAAAACGCACCCTCCGTTAGACGCTTCCTATTGCCCCAGGACTGATTTCCCCCCTCCAGTTGCAGCAAGATCCTATCTTCTTTACCTTCTTCTTCATTTCTACCCCCTCTTCCATGCAATGGCTATATTCTTCTTCTGAGAGCCACCAGCATGGCCCACCATGAAAGACTTCATGTCGTTGGGGCTTTCTGACGGTAAGCAGCAGTTACCGGTGCTGGGCGCTCAACAAAGACGTCGCTCTGCCCAGCCTGGGTTTGGGAGCTCTAATGGGATAACTGGGCTCTGGATTTAAATCTCTGTGCAATGCCAGAGTCTCATGGAAATCTTACAACTTCTTGAAACAGCCATCATGACAGAGTTGAGAAGCATACCTGATAGGAGGCTTCCCGCAGAGCATGCAGAGTTTTAGGTCTTATCACTAGCAAAATACTGTTTTCTTGCTCCTCTGAGGTGCTCGGGCTGCCTTGGACTCAGCTTAAAATGAAGACCTGGAAACACATTACGTGTACCCGGGAGCTCCCTGTCCATGTCCCTGTCCCCCCGCAGTGCTGGGACACAGCTCTGCTCGGCTGCTCCCTCTGCTGCGGCGGGATCAGAGCCTGCGCCTGGGAACAAACCACTTAATTTCTCTCTTCTTTGATTTCCCTATCTGCCCAAGAGGATTAATAATAATAAAAGCTGCTTTTCTCACAGGACTGTCCTGAGGTTCAGTTCATTAATGTTGATAAAGCACCTTGGGCCCTCCAGTGGGAAGTGCGAGATGGAATGAGGCAAGAGGGGAAATGAGGCATCTTTATTTTAAGCCGTCGGTGGCATGTAAGGTGTCAGTGGCAAGCAAGAAGACTCTTTGTCTCTGTAAAAGACTCCATATGAGAGAGAAAATGAGAAGAAAGGCACTTTTAGAGAGTCACTTTTTGGGTATTAATCATAGTCTAAGTATTTACAGAGTGTCGCTGTCATATTTACTTTCCATCCACAGTCTATCTTTTGCTCAAGCCACTGATTAATTGCCTGTCTGGACATCTGAAGTACTGATTAATTGATGACCCAGAAATACTAACTAGCATGCCCCTGTGCTTAAACACTTTTTTTATATGCAAAAGAAAACTCTCACCAGGCATATTTTGTAGGCAAAACTGGGAAGTTTTCCTTTGTCTTTAGTATGGGATTTTGCTCCCTCCCCAGATGAGTAAGGCAGAATTTTCATGAAACAAACTACCAGAAATGGAAAATCGTAACCCTTTGGGTTTTAAACTCAAAATCTGTGTATGATATTTTGTTTTATGCAAAAAAAAAAAAAAAAAAATTACTTAGTGCATTTTCCATTTGGTGTATGACTNGGAAGTTTTCCTTTGTCTTTAGTATGGGATTTTGCTCCCTCCCCAGATGAGTAAGGCAGAATTTTCATGAAACAAACTACCAGAAATGGAAAATCCTAACCCTTTGAGTTTTAACCCCAAAATCTGTGTATGGTATTTATGCAAAAAAAAAAAAAAAAAAAAAAATATTACTTAGTGCATTTTCCATTTGGTGTATGACTCTGTGCAGCCTGTCACCCGCCCATTATTAGATGTTGATCTCCTATGCCAGTATTGCAGGAAAAAAGCGGAGAGCTGTATGCAAAGCTGCAGAGAAGTGTGACAAGGAAAAATAACTCTCTGTTATGCTTTTATAATCTCCCTAACCCGCTCTTGTTCCCAAGGAGAAGTTAAAGAAGCAGCACTCGGGTGCCGACAGGAAAGGAGACAGTGTTTAGCTACTTTTGCTTCATTTTGGTCTCTCTTCTGGCCCTCCTTCAGGCTCCATGCAGGTTTCTAAAGTGGAGTCCTGGTGGGATCCTCTGCTGTAATTCTCTCTTATCGTGCAGTGCCTAAATAATGTAGAAGTGAGGAATGGAGATAATAGGACTGCTGACATCTGGCTAATTGCCATGCYGGCTGGGGGCTGCCTGGCAGCTGAGGGAGGCATGATTTGGGGATGAAGAACTTCTAGTGAACCGTGATGGACAGAAGCCATCGGAGAGAGACAGACAGAGAAAGAAAAATATGCGTTTTTTTCTCTCTAAATGGGTCTCAGTGGTAATGCCATCACCTCTGGTATCATGCGGCTTCAACCTATCAAAAATAACAGCTTCAAGGATGGGAAGGTGTGGGCACTGTTTAACAGTTGTAATATACTGGCTTGCAATTGTTGCAGCTGATTTGCAGCATAAAGTCAAGACACATCACGTGTTTTCTGTACATTTTCCTATTGAAGATTGCAATTAGTAGTGCGAAAGTTCAAGAAAGCTTCACCTCATTTTTTTTTTTTAATCACTCTAAGAATTTGTTTTTTCCCCTAACATGCATTTAGACCAGGAAAAAGAGACAACTATGCTTTTATAAATTCACTGCACACTTACAAATGATGACTGTGGTTTGAATGACTGCCTTCCCCTCCTGTCCTGTATTGTTCTCTTAGATTTGAAGCTCTTCCAGGTAGACACAATGTCTCTGTAGGCATTTGGCCTCTGGAGCACGACTATGCCATTAGTATGTATAATCTTTCATTTTTAACTGTATGCATTGGCAGAAATATGTATCTTTGAAAATATTGGTTCCATTTACAACTTTCTGCAAAGAARTTGTAAAGGGACTTCAAAACCACCTGTGACTGAAGATAGTTATTTTGGGGACTCAGTTTAGCAMGGAGTTGGTTGAATGTGGCAAAATACACGTCCTGTCATTGAATTTGCGAGAGAAATTAGTTTTTCCACATGCATGTAACTCTGTCAGTGGAAACGTAGGCTCTTCAAGATGAACAGGCTTTTTGGAGTAGAAATATAAGTTTTTTTGGAAAAGATCCAAATTCTCTTTTATTAATTTAATGAATTAGGTCATTTCACATCAACCCAAAACTTTCAGTACAAGCACTGAGTGTATTTCAAAGGGAATAAAGATTCCCAGGGACTCTCTGATATTGTATTCAGGATTTCTAACATTGCCTGGACGTTAGATACTATTGCTTGTGGCATAATTTGAACTCGGTATGGTTTTGGATGGGCTGGGGCAGCAAGCTACTTTTCTCTCTTAAAAATGTAATACAGTTATCAATATTCAGTAAATAGGGCTAGATAGAGCATCTTCTACCACTTCTATTTACCTATTATGCTCAATCAAATACTGAAAATTTTCTACTCTTCTACAAAAACTGTATATTTCTGAAGAACATTATTGTACGGCGAAGATAGAAAACATCTGTAAAAAGCAGCAGTATTTTGCGAAGCRGTGGAAATGTATACCTGCAGCACGCACGCAAACACCCACTTACACGCACACTCTGCTGCGTTGTGATTCAATGTTTGGGTTTGATGATGGTTAAAATTTTAATGTACGGTCTCTGAATATACAAAATGTTCAGAGGGTGAATCTAAACTATTATCTTTACATTATGAATGCCGCTGGCTACATGTTTATTGTGCAACTTAATCTGGAAAGGTTCTTTCATGAATTTTCATCAATTTTTCAACAAAGCCCTGTTGCAAATGGTGAATTATGCATTAACATATGTTCATGCTAATTTATACAACGCTGACAGCTTTTTGGCATTGGATCAGTGACTAACATTTATATTTCTAAAGTTTATTTATTGATAATATCAAGGAAATTGGGACTACCATTCAGTAAGAGATAAGGCATCTTTTCTTTGATTGCTGTTGGGTTTTTAGGCCAAAGTAATGAGCGATGAACAGGGTCATGGACACCTTTATGGGTTCACAGTGTGAACCAGCCTTCCACCCTGGCTTCAACAGACGTCAGATGCCTGATCTATAAACCAGATATCAATTGACAGTTTGACCCATTTAACTTCATAATGTTGGTAGTTTTGTTTAGCTAAGGAAAGTAATACGCCTGTCAATATAAGGAGAGTTTTGGTGCTTCGTGGCAGCGCCGGGCACCACGCCCCTGGATGCGGCATCGCTTGTGCCTTGATCTCTACTGGGTTTTTCTGCCCTTTGCCACAGGGCTGATTCCAGTTTGCTGCAATTTTAGGAAGAGTATGCAGAATTGCTTTTTTTCAAGATGACAAATTCAGTATGCTGTAAGCTAATGGCAAAACGTGGACTCGGCTGATGGGCCAGGAGGATTGGAAATGTTGGTCTATTTGAAAAATATACTCGTTTACTCTCATGCAAAATAGAAAGATGCATTTGGAAATAGCAGGGTGATAGAAAATGGAAATTCAAAGCAAGCATTTGTGTCCTTCTAATGGGAGAAGAGCTAGAAAGCTTAGAAAATAGTGGAGATTTTTTTTTTTTTTAAAGTCTGCTTTTGCAGTTTTGTCTCATGATGAAGTTTCACTGGCCTGAGACATGCTAGGTCTAGGGCTAAAGGCTGAACATAGTTATTTTAAACTGTGTAGAGTATATATGATGGAGAAATTTCTAGTTAATCAAATAAGGGGCTCCTGCCATAGTGAAATGTCTTTAGATAGTAAGATGGCATGTCATAAATATGGTAAGAAATACTCAGATAGGAGACCAGAGGTACGCTGAAATAAATGCCTGTATCACGTATGCATCATTGCAATCCATTCCTTAGCTGTTTTAATTTGATGATGAGTAGCCTCGTGAACTGCTGGATCAATGGATAGATTGTTTTGTTCATAGAGCCCAGTTCTCAAGCAGGAGTTTAATTTTTTTAAACTCAAAAGTCTATTAAAAAAGTCAATTGCATTAACATTCATACATTTCTTTGGCTCCCTAATCTGTCTCCACTTAGACTCTCATGCTCTAAACCCCTTAGGACGTTCAAATAAATACCCGTAGGTAGGAACAAGTTTAGGGGCTAGAGGAAGAAATCTTGACCTTACACACAAAATAATAAAAAAAAAAAAAAAAAGGATAAAACATAAGCAGGCATTTAAGATGGAAAAATCCATGCTAGGATTCTCYGAGGAACCAAAGAGCAGCTTAGGCACCTCCTCCCGTTCCCTCTTCTTCCAGTGATATTTTAGAGCCTAATTTCCCTAGTTTCTTTGGAAATGTCAATTACTGACTTTAAACTGTGACATTGTGCTTTTGGGGGACAAGCACCATCCTTTTGTTTAGTGCTGCGGCAGTCTTTAGCACAGCGAATTATTGGACCATTTCTCTTGGGCTTAGAGACACTTGCCGCAGTACAAATGATTACATCCTGGTCTCAAATTTAAATTTAAGGGTTTTATTTGTTTGTGGCAAAGTCTTCAGTAGCTGCAGTTTTTCCTCGACACCTTGGCTGGATTCTCACACCTGTTTCTGTCTCATAGATGAAATATCTAATGGTTGCAGTAGAGGTGTTACGGTTATTTGTCTGACGTGATCTCATTCAAGGCTTCCCTGCTCTTGTACAACACCTCTCCCCCATCCCTCCCTTTGCCAGCTTGTGCTTATTAATCTTTTCTACCACATGATTAGGTTTTCTATAAATACTCTATAAATAAACATACTTAATGATGCCACTAATGATTAATTGGTTCATAATGGTTTACTGGTCATGATTTATGGATGACAAGTTTAAGCAATTATTAAGCTTAATTATACTTAATCGATGGGGTATTATTCCATTGTTTATCGCAGCGTTTGTTAGCAATGTGAATGAAAATAAATGTGGTAGGAAAACCTGGAGTTCAGTAGTTGTTAAATGGGTGTATTAATTCTTACATGTGTAACTAATTAAACGTACTACTGTGCACTGAACACATGGCTGAAGGGGCACCGAGACTGCACCTCCCGTACCACGTTTGGGCAGTAACATGGAAAAGATTTAAGAGAAATCATTTTGATTTCGAGAAAGAAATTAAACTATATACAGTATATGGAGTGTATATATTTTACATATATGTGCATCTCTATGGATATATATGTGTATGTATATATACATATATATAAAAAAGTGACTGGCCCGTACTGATGCCACCTTCCCTTACCAAAATATGAAATTATATAGCCCTCCTGAATGCATACTGTTTAACCACGCATGACAGTGTCATCTCCTTGGTGGTCCGAAGGCCATATCTTAAATAAATGGAGCACATCGTAGTTGTCTTCATCTCTCTGAGCGTTGAAGGCTTTGATGAAGCCTATGTTCCTCCCTGCGATACGTTCAAYGGAGCCTAAACTTACCTGAAAACTTAGATGACACGTGATGAATAGCCAACAAGAAGTGATACGAAGTTTTCCTTTGCTTTGTTAGTGTAACGGTTTGCATTGAGACCAGTATAAGCTTGGATTCTGTGTTATTTATAATGCTCCTGGTGCTACGCACGCAGTTTGAAGTTACTGTAAAATACGGTGCTTTGTGCTTGCTTTGTAGGCTCTTCAGCAGCTGTCAACTAATGCAGATCCTCAGAACTGTACTTGTCATCATCTGATAAGGGTGACAGACAAATAAAGATGTTTGTTTATAACCGGGTTACTTTTGAAAAGTTGGAATTAAGTCAAAGAACTATGTTAATTCAGGCTGCAGTCAGAATGGAAGAAAGCAATTTGTTTGCCACATAATAGAAGGATAAATTATTTCCAGCGAACAGGAAAATGCTGCTGAAAACGTCTCTTTAATCTAAGCATGGGGAAAAAATCCCCAGAACTTAAGGAATTCCTACAATAAAAATATTTGAAGGGTAGGTGTTGGGGTATTAGAGAGGAAGTATCGGATCTGTTTGCCCTGTTCTGTTTCCTAATGCCTGCTAAAATTTTCTTGCATTAGGTGCTCAAACAGTGATTTGGGTTGCTCTGCTGGCTTGCAGCAACAATTAGTATGGGAAGAAGTTTTCCATGTAAATTATTAACACAGAATAGAAGGAAAAAGAAAGAACAACACTCAGCAATTGTTTGACATTTCAGAGAGAAAAGGCTTTATCTTTCTCCTCGTTATGCCCTATTAATTAGTGATTATTTCCATGCATTATCATGGCATGACAAAATACTGACTCCRTATCACTTGATATTTCAGCGAGTGAACAGCTGACTCGGTAGGAAGGCAGCTGTCCCAGTCATGAAGTCAAAAAGACCAGAATTTCCCTGCTTTCATCCCTGAATAAGTGTTCCCGACGTGGAGAGGTGTAAAATCCCAAAGGAGGTGGGCATGCCGGTGCTTCCTCACAGGTTAAGTCCTTTCTGTCCCCAAAGCGGGGTGGCGAAGGCCCCGGGAGGACGGCGGGTGCCGGCTTTCCCCAGCTTTCCTGCAGAGCTCAGCCCTACGTGTACTGGGCTGCCYGAGGGGACGGTTGCGCTGGCCAACGCTTGGTGGGTCTTTGCTTGTGTCTCCTGCGGGATTTCAACTTGGAAAGTGCCCCAGGAGCAACTCGGGAGCGTGGGGCAGCAATGACTGCAGGGGGGCACCTGCGCTGCGGTGCCGTGGGGCGTGAGCCCCAGGGATGGTCCCTGCTGCCCTAAATCAGGGCGCCAGGAGGGGATTTTTCCCCTCCTGAGCCTGCAGTGTCACCGTGTGCCCAGCAAAGCTCCGTGGGTGCCTTGTAATAGGGGGTATCTCTGTCTGCAGAGGCATTTATCCGGTGCAGCACGCACCCACCGCACCGGAGTGGGAGGCACACCGACTTATCAGGGGCTGCATGAAGGAGTTGTAGCCAATTTCATCGGGGAAGTGAGGAGATGATTGCAATCAATAATCAATCAAACCACTTGTGACAGTAATCATACATCACTTTTCAACATGGTCACTCCGTGCTGCTGTTCAAAATTATAGATGCTTCTCTTTAAGCAGATTTACTTCCCTGTGATTTTCTTTGTGTTCTGGAAAATGCCAGCGGTCCTAAACTTTTAGGTAATATTGTCAGCATTCTGGAGCGGCAATTAAGGGAGTAACAACAAAGAAATGCAGTTGAATATAGAGCATCAGGGCTGGGCTTGCTCTTCCTTTGACGGTGGATATCCCCTGTGTCAAAGGCAACCCTAGCACCTGGGGCAGAGCGGCGCAGCAGCCCTTTGCTGCCCTCCTACAAATGATCCCTGCGTATCACGGCACACCRTTACTCGCAGGCTTAGCCCAAGGATTTTGCAGAGGGGCATGATTAAAATGGTCCCACGCATCCATCTGCGTGGAAAGTCTGTGAGGTCTTCTCGGCACTGGTGTTTGAGTTTGGGAAAGAAAAAGCTACGCATCACGGTGACCCTGCAAAATGTGGCGTCTTGTCTTCTCTGTGTTGTTCCTCCAGCTGCAGGAAGAAAGCGGTGCCGGGGTTTCGTAGCTCTCCTTTGGTCTGCTAGTAATGAGACTGGATGGTAAACATGTTTGTGTCTTCCTTAAAAAAAAAAAAAAAAAAAAAAGTAGTCTGGAATATTACTATTTTTCATTATACATTTTACGGTGGCAGGAGTATTTGGCTACAGTTTTCACAGTCCTGTCTGTGCATGCAAGGCTCTGAAGTATTTTAGTCTCTGAGCACAGGACAGGACTGCGCTGGGTCACGCACACTTTTTGGATGCGGGCTCGTGGGGTGACCCCTCTGTGCTGTGCTGGAGATGCGTGACTGCGGTCCCACTGCAGGGGAGCACGGTGCAAAGGCCCTTGTGCAATGATAATCCTTATTTCATGAGACCTATATGTATAGGGGCAGCTATTTCCTTTTCATAGCTGGCATTTGGTAGTATATGTTTACCGTTGGGATTTGTACTCTGGACCATCGCTGGAAAAAACCAAGTGCCTATAGCTAATTTTAGAAAGCTCTGTTCTGATCTAGTCTCTGGGGTTCACATGTGCATCGCTTCCCGAGTCAATCCTCACTGGATTTGAAATGCCAGTGTTTGATGTTTATTCAGACTTGATTATGCTGGAAAATTTCAAGGCAAATCCATCCAGCCTTCTAAGACCTGTGACATGGTCACAGTAAAAAGGTGGGGAAAACATTATTCTCCTTTGGAATAAATAAAAAGCGTCCTAAGCTCACATCCTGTCTAAAAGTTTGCAGATGAAAATGGACGCTGCTGAAAAAATAAACTTGGCATTTATTATTAATTACTCCTTTTATTTATTCCTGCACCACCACACATTACATGCAAATGAAAACCTTTGCCTTAGGAGTCCCAGGGTGCCTTAGAGATATGCATGTGCCGTCATATACGGAATGGAGACATGAAAAAAGCCTGGGAAGGTGAATTTATACAAAGAAGGTCATAAGGTAACTCAGTGTCACCTCACCTCTCTGCTGTGGTTTCTTATCTGTGAAATGTATTCAGTTGACCCCTGTTCCATCAGAATGATGGAAGAATGAATTAAGAAGGATTTTTCAAAGATGCTTGAGAAATTAATAGGTATTAATGAGAATTCTGCAAACTTGAAAACTCCCATCCCTAATTTTTGTGGGTGCTTTGAACAGGCGAGCTCATAAAAAAAGATGACTAAAATTTGTTCTGCTTCAACAACTTAGTTCTTCAGGAGTCATTTACAAACACGTGGAGATTTTCTTATTTTTGTTCTGCTCTTGGCTAGCCAAGATACCAGAAACTCGGCTATTACTACCCAGTCCGTCTTTCTAGGATTTTGTCTTTATACTGTGAAACTGGTCTTAGCCTTCATTGCCTAGAGAGGTTTTATGGTAAGCTAGATATAGTCAGAAAATAAGAAAAATGTTACGGTAATAGTAACCAGAGCCACTTTTGAATGATCTCCTATTGATTTGAAGAGGCTGGTTTTACTCTTGCAAATCTTCCTCTTACACATCATATATACCTCCATTTACCCTGTATGTACATTAGGACAATATAGTAAAATCATTAGTTTTCCTGTCCTTGATGCTCAAATAGATTTGTGTGTATTGCAATGAAACCCTCCGAAATAAAGTTTCCTTTGTGCTACTGCAAAGTAACCGAGTTCTTCGTAGGGTCTGTATCGCCTGTGGGCAACGATGCAGCTAGCAGAAACCTTCTCCCATCTGTACGTCTGCTGGGACTCGCACCTCCGAGGCTTCTTGGTGGGCTGTTCAGGGCAGATAGGACCTAAAACACTCGCAGTGTTTAGCTTAGAAGAGTTTAGAAACTCCTGTTTCTGTACCGTTCAGTTTTGGAAGCAACAGTGAGAAAGGAGGGGAGGCAGATGTCCTGGCGAAGGAGTAGCTTTGCATGATCACCTTTGGCTTAAAAACAGCACAGAGAAAACCAGCTGCACTGATGTACAAAGTCATCAGTTTTAAACCCTTTGTAGACTTTTAATCTATTACGTCTTTTTGTTTCTGTATTTTAAAGTTCTTACAAGCGTCTGCCTTCTGTGAGTGAGATGCAGTTTTGTGCCGATGTACAGCCGATGCCAGGCGGACAGATGCCCTGATTTTGGCCAGTGGCTGAAAACGAGGACTGTTCCTCCTAGTGACTGATAGAAATGATGACTGACTGAGTCGTGGCCGAGGCTGTCGGGCGCTTCTCCAGGGCTCAGGCTGCGTTCAGGTTTCTGTTACTGGCTTTGGCAGCCGCTTGCCATGGGGGCTGATCCGATCACCTGTGGTTTGGAAGGCTTTGCTGTTTGAAAATTATGCACCTAGTTACACTTCTGAAGTCCTACAAGTCAGTTGTATGAGAGAACAGAACCGGGAAAAGCAAGGAGAAAAAAAAGATTGGTTAATAATTTTAAGGTATATGTGACATAAGGGAAGAAAAAAAAGTCTGTTCAGGTTTCTGGTGCCCCTTGTGTGTCCCTTGTTTTGCAGGTCTCAGACCTCAACTGACACTTTAAGAAAGCAACTTCCCCTTGACTTGTATTTTAAAAAGTAATTTAAAAAAAAAAAGTGGTTCTTTGTCATTATTCTTTTCACAGCTGTGCTTGCTCATTTGTGATTCAGCTTACCAACACATGTGCCGTACGAGCAGGGTGTGATTTTAATTAACTAGCTGTTGAGATCCTTGAGTAAAAGGTACTGCCGTAATTAAATGTTATTTGCAATTGTCTGCCCTTGCTTTTTGATTTGCATTGGAACAGATTATGGGGAACAGATCTTGAAAGAGAGTCTTCGTTTTCAATATTGGATATAGCAGCAGTGATGACTTCCCAAACCCATGAGTTTCCATGCTCAGCGAGCTGAGGTATCACTGGAAATAATCCCTGAGAGGAACGAGACCTTTGCCACCAGTTTCCTAATCACAGTAGGAGGATCGGAGCCATCTCAAACTGGGTGCACGAGGGAGGTATTTGGAAAAGAAAAAGAGTTGCTGAGGAGCAGAGAGGTGAGGCAAGGAGGAAATCGGTGATGGCTGAGAGGGCTTTATGCAGCAGGTGGGGTGTCACCACCTCAGTGAGAGCCTCTGCTGCTTCCTCCTGCCACCGCTTCTGCTCTGCAGCCACAAACTCCTTAGCGAATTACTGACTTGCCCCCAAAACACATCCTTATCCTCCTGCTTGAGATCCAGTGAGAAAAAGTGAAAGCCTCAGCTTAGAAAGTTTATCTCCCCCAGTGCTCCGGGGCTGCTCGCAGCAGATCTGAGCCAGCCTGAAGTACCCTTTGGACGCACGCACTCATCCAGCAGCCAGCCAAACCGCGTCGTGATCCATTCCCTATTACTGCGAAAAGGTTGCAGGAAAATTATGAGAGCGTTACAACTTGGAAACCTTCTTAGTATCTTAAACATTTCTTCCACCCATCCCCAAGTTACTTATTTATTCAGGTGTGAACTCTGCTCGGTGATTTATTATTTGTCATTTGATTCGATCTTGATTAAAGCTGTAATATCACTATTTAAAGGAAATCAAATCAGTATTGCAATTCTGCAATCAATCATGAGTCTCCATGGGATTTTTTGCTGGCCTCTCTCCCCCACTTCCCATCTTGTTGGAAAAGAGCCTTCCATTGGTGCTTGTTTTTATAAAAAGCATTGATCTTCTGTCTTGCATGTGGCAATAAGGTATTTTTTTTTAACGCATCACCTAAATGTGGGTAGGGCTGGTTTGTTTTTTTGTTTTTTTTTAAGAGACAATATTTTGCATTTATGTAGCAATTTCCAGCCAGGGACTTCCAAGTACTTTCAAAGCATAAATATATTTAGCCTTGCACAAATCCAGGAGGGAGGAGAGGTAGAGGGGAAGACTGGTCTCCCATGGTTTTTATGGGATACAGAGAAGACTGGGTTTTCACTAGCCAGAAGGACTGACATATATATATTCAACTCCTGATACAGACTCTGATTCCGGAAGGCACTGAAAATATCTATAAGACATTATACCACAATGAATATATGGCACTTCAGATTTGTACTCTCATGTATTCAAGCAGGAACCCAAAAAGACCTGGGCACCAAAACTGGAACTTCATTTCCCTTCTCCAGCACAGAGCAACCCTTATGGGGGATGAACAAAACTTCAATTTCTTCATTGCTGTCTAAAAAATTTAAACCTACAGTCTGGTCACCTTGCAGCGTGTCTCGAGAGCAGGCTGCAGCTGGTTTTGCAGTGGTTTGCATGGAGCTTGGTGCGGCCCGATACGCTCTCCCCTACGCTGACAAAGCTGATCCTCTTTCCAGAAAAATATTTGTGGTTTGTTTGAGCTACAGGCTTGGGGTAAGAGAAAAAACGACGGCTCAGACTGCTTTGGAAGGTGTGAAAATCTATTTTCAGTCCCCGTGTTTTGTTGTGTTTTGTCCAGTAACTTGTATACAGGGTTTCGAGTCAGGCGTTGAAACCCAGATCTTCCTTTTCCAAGTAAGTGCCTTAACCTCAAGTGCTTTTCTTCCCTCTGTCTGCTCACTAAACCTGGATTATTTCCAGGAAAGCTGAAGAAAGGTGATGCTGCGAGAGAGGGAGTCGCCCACTCCTCGTGGGCACCCTGGGATGGTGCAGCCTGGTAGAGCCGAGCCTGGGTGCTTCATAACGCGAGGTGTTTTCTGAGCTGCTGTATAAAACGGGAACTTCTCTGGTGAGGTCTTAAGAAAAAAAATCAGTTTTTAAAGGGAAGAGCTTGGGGTCTGTCCTGGTTTCAGCTGGGATAGAGTTGTTTTTTTTTTTTTCCTAGTAGTTGGTATAGTGCTGTGTTTTGGATTTAGTGTGAGAATAATGTTGATAACACACTGATGTTTTTAGTTGTTGCTAAGTAGTCTACTAGTCAAGGACTTTTCAGCTTCCCAAGCTCTGCCAGGTGCACAAGAAGCTGGGAGGGAGCATAGTCAGGACAGCTAGCCCAACTGGCCAATGGGGTATTCCATACCATGTGACGTCATGCTCAGTATATAAAAGCTGGGGGAAGAAGAAGGAAGGGGGGACGTTCGGAGTGATGGCGTTTGTCTTCCCAAGTCACCGTTACATGTGATGGAGCCCTGCTTTCCTGGCGATGGCTGAATACCTGCCTGCCGATGGGAAGCAGTGAATGAATTCCTTGTTTTGCTTTGCTTGCGTGCGTGGCTTTTGCTTTCCCTATTAAACTGTCTTTATCTCAACCCATGAGTTTTCTCACTTTTACCCTTCCGATTCTCTCCCCCATCCCACCTGGGGGGAGTGAGCGAGCGGCTGCGTGGTGCTTAGTTGCTGGCTGGGGTTAAACCACGACAGGGTCTTAGCTTCAGAAGAGAGTAGTGGGCTGCAGTGGGCTGCTGGTGGGATACGGGCACCCTGGCACATCCCTGAGGTCCTGAGAGCAGATTTATTTCACAGTCACATCAGTATTGCCTCTCTGGCCGGTTCAAGGCAGCTTCCCGCTCGGCTATCTCCCCATGCATTGCATTTCTGGGATTGCATTTTCTGGCACCTTGCAATAGAACGAGATCTTGGTGCCTAACAAAAATGGTCTTGATTTTATTGTGAAAGCCAGAACTCTGAAATGGAGGAGATACAAGACATTGCCTTGTGGCCACAGTAAGAGGAGACGCCTGGGGATCCTACTGACGAGTCTCACTAGACAACATTTTTTTCCCTTACAAAACACGGTCTTTTCAACCAGTTTATTACTACTAAAAAGTTTTTCACAGCATTGGTTGTAATTCAGAGCAGTTCTCGCCTTTAAACTCTGATGCTTGTACAGCTCTGATAGGGAAAATTAAGGCCCCCAGTGATGACTTCTATGGTGTCTTGGATAATGAGCGTAACGTGGGGTGAAGAAAGTCTCTAATGACAAAGCAGCAGATGGGACACTGGGGAGGAGAGCTCTATTTTGCAGATGTGAGTGTATTTGCAGGGATGGCAGCGGTGCACGGCAATTTCATTCCTGCAGCCCCTGCTGAGCAGCGTGTGGAGATGGACGCTTCCAGCCGAGCGCGGAGAGACGGCTCCTGGGGACGATGGCTGGCTCTGTGCTGCGGGCGAGAGGGTTTACAGCTGAGGGTGAATAGCAGCATGATCAGCAAGAGGCTATTGGGCTTCAGCATTCCTCCATTTATCTCTGGATCCCGTGTTATGAGCTGCTTCCCCCCCAAACAATAAAAATACATAAAGATGTGTCCCCACGATGTTAGTGTAGACGCAGAGAGCTAGTGCCTCTTTCTCCATCCCCTGGGCGCCCACTCCCACCTCCTCGCTTCCAGCTCTGCTGCCGGGCTGCCAGGTAGGCTTTTGCTCTGCCTGTCAGAGGACCCTCTAGGAGCTTTCCTCTTTTCCAGAGGACAGGCAGAGCGGCACAGGCAGAGCAGTGGAGAGTAAACAGCTCTGTCAGCCGCTGGAAGCAGCTCCAGCCCTGGTGATACGATACCTGCCTGGTCCTGAGGCTGGGGCAGCGGTCAGGAGATCAGTCCTCCCCTGCAAAGCCTCTGACTCCTGCAGGGCAATATTGTGCGTGTTTTCTCTTCTCCTCCAGCTTTCCTCTCGGGAGAGGATGGACGTCAAGGGCCAACACGCTCATACCAGAGTCCTCCTGTACTCTCCATGTGGTCAAACAGACCCTGTGCACTGGAGAGACCCGTATGGCTCCAGTCATTCCAGCACCAGTTCACTAGTCATATTTCTGCACCTCCCAGACACGGGAACGCCCCAAACCCAGCTCAGAGCACAGGTTCATGCTTGGGATCCACCCTAATTCTCAATTTCTTTATGAAAAATGCTATGCTTGTGCAGCAGCATGGGCTGATTGAGGGCAGGAGTGGGACGGGCACGTGACTGCTGATGGCCTTAGTTCCTCCTGGGGTAAAAATACAGGTTTTCCTCAGAAACCATTCAGAAGTCTACTCATAAAAATGAGGTCTTGTTGTTCTGGAGATTCAAGCGCATTGTCTGTTCTCCGGAGCCGCACAACATTAGCTATGTTAATGCACCCATCTTGAATAACAACTTCAGCAAATACAAGAGAAGTGTCTTTTAGGTAATGGCCAGAAAAGAACAAGTGACCTGACCTGTATTACCAATTTTTTAATTAATTTTTCTGTGTGTGTATAATCAAGAGGGCTGACTCCCTGGTATTTCATTTCCCCATCTGTAGAAGGATAATGGCTCTTCTGCACAGGAGAAGAGGCAGCCTGCGTTAGCTCACAAAGAGCTTTGCACTGAGCGGATGAGTGTAGCAAAGAGAAGTCCTGTCATACTGTGAATACCAACACGCCTGTATTTTCACTGAGGAAGCTAGAAACATATGATGGCTGCAGTACTCCCTGCGTACAGCAAGGCTGCCGCAGACTGATGGTGATTTGGATGTCAGGACCTGCAGGAAAGGGGGATCCGTCCCTTTCCCCGAGACGGACATAACTCCCTGGGATCTGAAGCAAGGCTGGGGACGCTCAGAAAAGAGAATCCAGACTTTTGGTGCACGTTGCCAGGAGGCTGGAAGGGGTGTAGGACAGGAAAAGCGTTTTCTGTGGGGCCAGACGCTGCAGTTTCTAGGTACACGGTGTTTGTTCTACTGCTCTTTCTTAGTGCTTTGGGGTTGGGGTTTTTTCCCATTTTTCCCTGGAGATGTCTGTGTCTGCTTGCTGCCTGACACCCTTAACCATTTCAGACCTTTCTTTTCTCTGCTCCTTTCTCCTTCGCGTTTTATAGTATCCTTTTCTTTTTCTGTCACTTACTGTCCCACGAGACTCTCAGGCCCCCCTGTTAGTTTCTTTCAGCAAAGAAAGCTTTTTGACAGCTAGTCTGAGTCCTACTCAATGGTGTGATATAAAAAAGAAGCGATAATAGGTCGTTTTCTCCCATTTTCAGATAATTTTCTTTGGCATTTCCTTCCTTTTTTCTCTTCACCCCTTCATTTCAAGATGTTCATCTCCCGCTGAAGCCCCCCCACTGTGATAAGCTCAGGTTGTCATATGGGTAACGCGTTATCTCCAGACCAGTCGGTGCGGTAAGCCTCGACACGGCTTCTCCTTCTGCTTTCTCCCCTTCATTTAAGGGATGGGAGGAAAAAAAGGCCCGTTTGTTTTGTTTKTTTTTTTTTTTAATTTTTATTTTTATTACAGAAGTATTTCTGTTAAAGAAATAAGTGGTCCGGAGCATCTCTTCACTGGCTCTTACCCTTTATAGGGGTAAATAAGTAGTATTGTGGTAGCTGCAATTTTATATGTTTTTTTTTTTTTCCCCAGCAGTAATTATCACAAATTTGCAGTGTTGATACAGAATTTAGAACTGTACAAAACTCACCTCTGTTTTGGGGTTCATCAGAAATCTACAACTCAGAGTGTGCTAGTGGAGAGCAAGCATTTCTGAAGATGTTAGGCAGGAGATCGTGGAAACTGGTCACGGCCACATAGTATTGTATTGCTGCCTTCTTTCATTGTAGTGCCGGATAACGCTGGGGGCTTTAAGTTAGAGGTGTCCCTGATGAAACCTCTGAAGATGTGTATCTCCTCGCTTCCAAGCATTCAAAATGCTTCCCATCCCAGACTGCCTGTGCACAGCTCAAACTCTATCTTACCCTGTGTTCAAAGATTATGGCTTCGTTTTGATAGTAATCGGAGAGGAAACCCAGGGACTGAAAAATTTTGTAGTTGGTAACAAATTAAAATGCACACATCTCACTGTGTATGACTGTAGGTTTATTTTTGCACGGTTTTCTGTACGGTTTTCTCTAGCAATTTTTAAAGGCCATTATCCAAAAATCTGGATTTCAAATTTGTTATAAGTACGAATGAAAATCCACTATGCCTACATGTCTGAAATTCTTGAAAGTACGCAGACTGGACAGAAAATCTTGCAAAATTAAATTTTGGGCTGATACCCTTCTCACACTGCTTCCAGTGCCATGCAGATATCATGAAAAGCGTCTTGCTCGTGTTATTTCACTATTTGCACATCTTGCTTCAGAAAGATATGGAAAGAAGTAACATGTATGGCTCCATTTTTAATTCAGCACTAAAACAGATAATGGTGGGAGAGTCTAATGGTTTTTAAACTGATTAATCCTACCTTGTTTGAGACTGAAATTAAACAAAATGTTCCTGGGGGTTTTCATTACAGGGGGTGCTGGAGGAAAATAAATACTTGGGATTCCAATGGATGATCTGTAGGGAAGATAAAGTCCTCAATTAAATTTAGCGAGCAAGATTATTCTTTCCCTGAGAATTATTTTAGCCCTTCAGGAAATATTTGTTCTCTGTGTTTAGCCTATCATATTACGTAAGATGCTTAGCTGAAATCGGAGTTTGTTTCCTATAGAGTTAAGAGCCAGAATCCTGAATGACAATATCTAGGAATGCAAAGATAGCATTAAAATGGATTCGTAAAAAGAATATAAGAAACGTTCCTGTAAAGACAAAAGAACTAGAAGAAAATGGGATTTCACTGCGGTTGAAATGGACTGCCGCACTGTCCTGAATTGAAATTTCTGTATTACTTGAACTGTTTTCTCCCTACACAGACAGCCTGAAGCAGTCAGATCCACAGCAATAGAGGGCACAAGAAGACCTGATAGATGTACGTGCCTGTGTAATTTTTCTTTTGCTGTGTCTAATTTCCAGCTTCTTGTGAATGTTAAATATTGGTAACTGCTGTAGCTGTGTTGGTCAGGCTTTTCTCTCCATTTGAATGCTGAAATCAGAAGGCAGCCAAGTGTCCTACTGCTTGAAGTTGGAAGTTTCTGAGAACTTTAATCTATAAAAATTAGATGACAATAGAAATGAAGCTTTGGTATTCTCTGTTAATATCTCATTTAGTTTTCAAGGCACGGTATGCTGGAATTTGTAGAATTATAAAAACCTTTGAATCTGTTTTACCTTTTCTGGTCTTGTATTAGTGAAGAAGAAAAAATTCACTCATTTTGATCACTAATATGGAAAAAGCTAGGAATACCAGGATTGCATCTTATGTCTCTTCCACRAAATTATTTGGAGCTTTACCTTATACGCTACGGTCAGGTACAATTAAAAAGGCTYACTGTCCAACAGGTTCAAGCAATATGTTTATGTTAGTCAGGCAGAATGTCTGTTCAGGCTTATTAAAAGTTACAAATTCATCTGATTTTACCCTCTCCTTTTAAGTTGACTTTCCATTCTGTAGCTGTTYGCCGTTGCCCAAAGGAGACTTTGGAGCAAATGATGCCAAGTCTGGACAGCCCACTGGTAATTCCTGGTAAGCCCACTTACAAAACACTTCCGAACCGTGGAGGCTGAAGCTCCGCTTCTCTGTCACTGAAATCCTTTTCTTTGTCTGTTTTAGAGTACAAGACTCTTAAACGTAGAAGCTGTTCCTTCATTTTATGATTCTATTATGCAAAATGATGTGAAACTTGGTGATTGAAAGCTCCTGTCATGCAATCATCTTGTCATACAAGATGATTCCTCAAAGATGGGCAGAAGAATGAGGTCTCGTGAAGGTCCTTCCTGACGGGCTATCAGGACAGTTCTTTCTGCAGTAACAGTTTGGTTCCATGCATTGAGCAAGTAATTTTGGAGCTCAGTATATAAATAAATCAAATATTTTATAGCATTGTGTAGAAGGACAGCATTATGCATCTTTTCTTACAAAACGATATTGGCTGGAGTTCAGTCCAGAGTGGCTTGGATCTAATTATAATGTGTTTTGAATTTTGAAATACTGTGTTTTGATGGTTGCATAGAAAATTGAAATTAGAAAAAATAGTTCTGGATTCAGTCCCTCTCTCTAATTGTGTACCTGAGATATTTTTCATCTTCTTCTTGCACTGTGTCTCCTTCCTGAACATTAACGTTTAACAGGTTATATTCATTCTGTCTTAGAGAAGTAGTGAGCTGTAGAAACAATGAGCAGGAAGAGYGTGGCTCAACAAACACTGTACTGAATGTTACATATTTATCATTGAGCTTTACCAGTTAAACCATTTTTTCAGTGGTTTTAGATAAGCTTAGCCTGACATGCCAGCTTGGACTCTGCTAATTTAATTGCTATTTATCAAACACATTTATTTAAACAATTCAGTTCATAAAATACTAGGGGCTAATGATGAACCTCCAATTGGGTATTGACTAATTCAAGAGACCACTAATTGCACATCCTTTCCATTAGATTGTTAGTTGTGCTTTTCGGATAGTCTGTCCTGATGACATGTTAAATGGTACTTACATTGAAATCCCTGATAGTTTTGCCTGGTGACATGGAGCAGCAGTTACATGTACAATAGGAGTGTTCCTGTACCAGAAATGAAGTGCAATACCAAGCATCAAATTAATTTTAAATGGTACCGTAGTTTGTTGCTTCTGCGTGGAATTTTAATGGTAAACAARCTGTAAACAATTCTGTACCTTGATATTTCTGAGGAAAATGTCTTTCTGAGTTTATTGATTCTTTGTAGTAGAATGGTGCAGAAAAGTTATTGCTAACAATGCCCTATTAATTCCTCCACAGCGCAACTTATAATGACCACCTCATTCCGGAAACATATTATGAATTCATACATAATCTTACATTTTAAAAAGTTTTTCATTTTTTAAAGCTTTTTTTGAGGGGGAAGTTGATTTTAAATAGATCATTAAACACTTAGAAAATGTCGACCAAAGAAGTAAAGTACCTTTCGTTCCACACATGCAGGTGGCATAGCTGTGTTGAATTCAGTGGAGCAACAATACGGGTGAAACGTAGCCCTCGTTCTCATTTTCCCTTTACTTTGCATTTCACATTGTAAAACACCTACTCCAACTTAGCGGAAGGTTTTCTGCAGGCATCTTTCTGCTGGAAAGCAAACATCTCTTCTAAGAAATGTCAGCAATAGTTGGAGGCTAAAGGAAAGGTAAGGTTGCCCACAGCATTGCTTGGCTTCAATTGGCAGTTTAGGGATCTGAAAACTTTACTGTATTTCCAAATTTGGAACTGATCAAAGATGTATTTGTCATGTTACACATTGTGGTGGGTTGACCCTGGCTGGGCGCCGGGTGCCCACCAAAGCCGCTCCATCACTCCCCTCCTCAGCTGGACAGGGGAGAGAAAATATAACGAAAGGCTTGTGGGTCGAGATAAGGACAGGGAGGTCACTCGGCAATTACGGTCACGGGCAAAACAGACTCGACTTGGGGAAAACTAATTTAATTTATTACCAATCAAATCAGAGTCGGATAATGAGAAATAAAACCAAATCTTAAAACGCCTTCCCCACACCCCTCCCTTCTTCCCGGGCTTAACTTCACTCCCTRTTTTCTGTACCTCCTCCCCCTGAGCGGCGCAGGGGGATGGGGAATGGGGGCTGTGGTCGGCTCATCACACGTTGTCTCTGCCGCTCCTTCCTCCTCAGGGGGAGGAGGACTCACACTTTTCCCCTGCTCCAGTGTGGGGTCCCTCCCACAGGAGACAGTCCTCCATGAACTTGTCCAACGTGGGTCCTTCCCAGGGGCTGCAGTTCTCCATGAACCGCTCCAGCGTGGGTCCTTTCCACGGGGTACAGTCCTTCAGGAACAGGCTGCTCCAGCGTGGGTCCCCCGCAGGATCACAAGTCCTGCCAGCAAACCTGCTCCAGCGTGGGCTTCCCATGGGGTCACAGCCTCCTTCAGGCATCCACCTCCTCTGGCGTGGGGTCCTCCACGAGCTGCAGGTGGATATCTGCTCCACCATTAACCTCCATGGGCTGCAGGGGGACAGCCTGCCTCACCATGGTCTTCACCATGGGCTGCAGGGGAATCTCTGCTCCGGCACCCGGAGCACCTCCTCCCCCTCCTTCTTCACTGACCTTGGTGTCTGCAGAGTTGTTTCTCTCACATATTCTCACTTCTCTCTCCCAGCTGCTGTTGCACAGGGGTTTTTTTTTCCCCCTTCTTAAATATGTTATCCCAGAGGCGCTACCACCGTCACTGATGGGCTCGGCCTTGGTCAGCGGCAGGTCCCTCTTGGAGCTGGCTGGCATCGGCTCTGTCGGACATAGGGGAAGCTTCTAGCAGCTTCTCACAGAAGCCACCCGTGTAGCTCCCCCGCTACCAAAACCTTGCCACGCAAACCCAACACACATATAAAAGACAAGAGTCCAAAACTATAATTATCTGATTCCTATACAGTTGAATTTAGTGATTATTATGAGTGACTGGGTAACATTGAAGGGAATGTTGGGATGAAAGTCATGGAAATCACTTTTCTGTTCTTTGTTGTGCTGTTGATTTAAACTGTTGGCACTTCAGCTTCCCAAATGTAACACAGTGCTAATATTTTCCTAACACCACTGATTTCAAACAAAACAAAATCCTGAAAAATGCTACATAGTATGTGGCTGCACTGGTATTCTGCAGAAATTGCTGAGTCTTGTAGGGACGRTAATTTCATACACGTGGTCTAAGCATGGGTTAACATGGCATTCACAGTTTGGGAGTTTTCAACAGGAATGATTGCATTTCTGCTTAATAGGTTATGACATGAAGGCTAATTATATACAGTATGCATTATCAATTAGTGATAGGAAAGATCAATTGAAGGAGAATGATCTTTTCTAGGGAGACATGTGAAGGGTCATGCTCACATGTGGAGGACCCTGCATACTGTAATCTAGTATTAATCCTTTGCCCTCGAGTATAAATAAATAATGTATGTCACTGATCCACTTAGCAACTGTATGTTTTTAATTCATGCATTTTCTTCTTCTTCCATACATAATAAACTCACACGTAAACGTGTTTCTAATTAAAATCCTTGGAACTGGAACTTTTCTGTTCTTAYGATATCACTGCTGGCTGCAACCCAGTGAGAACATGTACGTGTAATATTTTCAATAAAATAATGTATATTGAAATTTAGGAACATACCTTCTTATCCAGGGGTTATTTTGTTATTTTTGTTCTACACGTGTTCATGGTCATGCCATTTGTGTGTGCTCATGGCCGTCTTTCTGCTTTTTTAGCTTTTGTGAGTAAAGTTGTAGAAGTGCTGTTGATTTTTTGTYGAATCTTTTGTGGAGAAATGTTTCTTATTTCCTGTGTTGAATTTCTGCTCAGAAGCAGAAAGGGGGCTCRTTGAACCTGTCATTGGCTTGGTCTGGGGTGTCAATTTTTTTAGGTACCAACCCCCTTCGTCCTAATTTAAGTGAGGTTCTTGGACCTGGGTTTCCCCAGTCCCAGCAAAGCACCTTGACTACAATGGTTACTTTGAGATTTTATAGAGGCTTTCTTTCCTTTAGAGCATATCTTTGACGGATTATGTTTTATTTTGATTCTTTTTTTTTTTCCTGAAGCAAAGTKGATTTTTTTTTTTTTAAATTGAAAACTGTTTCTGAGATAATAAAATCCTTTCTTACCGAGTTTCCCCAAGGCTTCTGGGGAGTATCAATAATGGTTGTATCAGCTTGCACCTGCAAAGTAACTATTACAGCCGGTATCTGAAATTAATTACGGGCACAGAAAGGTAGCACTGATATTTTCCAGAGAAAAAATGTACCTTTAAAGCCAATAGAAGTTGTGTGGAGGGCTATGTGAAAATCAAGTTCCTCAAGTAAAAATCATATTGGCTGCAGCAGAATTCACAACATCTGTACGGTTTCCAAGTCAATTTAGTTTTTTAGCAGTAATTCTTTCCAACATCATCTTTTTTTTCCCTTAGCACCATTTCAACTCATACACAACCTTCTTCATAAATTGTTAGGCACAGCAATAGTTTCTAAAATCTGAAATGTGGAAGAGTTCAAGAATCTCAGGGAGTGAATTACAAAACTGGACAGATTTAGGTTTAACAAGAAATCTCATGGAAATAAATCTAGTCCACCAAGTCAGTGCTTTCCTGGATTTAGAATATTTCAATACTATAAAACTTTCAGAATTCCAGAGCCCCAGGAATAGGGGATGAATTCACTGCAACAACTCTGTTTCTTTTTTTCTGTCATGGTTCACTGTGTTTAAAGATACAAACTGATAGTCAGTCATCTTGTCCTTTGCTGTCAAGAGGTAGGCTAAAGTTTTTTCTTTTGTGATGCAGGTTGTAATAGAGTAGACAATACATCACTGAAGAGCCACAATTTACTGACAGTATACCCTGCCCTATTTGAACAGTTTTACTGGCAAATATGCCACCTTGTCAATGAGTAAATCGAGGTGAATCTCCCCATGCTAGAAATGGGCTTCCTTTGGTAATAATAGTAGATATTTGTGCTCGTGCACTACAGTGCCTCTGCCTCTCTCTCTTGCATTATTTGTGTTAGCCACCCTCGGAATTGGTTATCAACATGATCACGTTTTAAGCTGGTGATATCTGCATTGATTCTGTATAATGAAGTGCTTTTCTCTTTTGTTTCTTCTTCCTATTTGTTCAAGATGTCTTTAATCAGCACTAAGACATGGTTTTCAGGGGAGAAGAAAGACACTGCTATTAAAAATTAGGAAATTGCAGTTCTCCATATGGTTCCTTCTGAAGTAATACAGACTGAGGTTGCTGTGTTGGATTTGTTCCAACGGTGAGAGTTAGGTCTGTAGGCTCAGAAAATTCCTGTTAACTTCCTTGCTATCCCTGGACCTCCTCTTCCTTAGTCATAGATACTTTTTCTCTTTTTAGGCAGTGAGTAACTAGAATAAAATCCATGGCTGGTACTGGCAGYGGAACTCTGGTCTCCCCTCCTAACAGCTGTGTACAGAGTAAAGCTCCTTCTTGCCTGCTTTGCCTCTACTCAGAAGGGTGCTGCTTTGATTGCTGTGCAGTTCTCCAATTTCATATAAAGGTATCCCAACGCAGAATACTCTGCACCAAGTAGTCTTTGCTCTGCTGTCTTTGGAAGCGGGAGATAATGAGCTAGCATTTCTGCAGGCTGAGAGAATTAATTCCAATATTTCTGAAACATGAATACGATTTCTAACTAGCAGGCTATGCCACAAACAATGGGCACTTCTTTGAAAGAAGCAAGCAACCAACCAATAATCCAACCAAATACTAGCAAACAATTTTGGCTGTACAGTGCCTGCAAAACCGCTATGGCTGGGAGCTACAGCTACTTCAGAAGTTGCCAGGAGCATTTGGGAAGACATGGGCACGTTATCCTTGCTAGTGACCAACGTAGGAAGAGCTGAAACTGTTGTAGCTGTCATAGAAACTGTTGGGGATGGTATTGCTGCAGCTGCTCGCCCTGCACTGAAATGCAGAGTTACGAACGTGAGGGTTGAGAACCAGTATAGTCAACATGGTCCTTTTTGGTTAGTGTAATTTCCAAAAACTTACATCCAGTGACCTAGATACTTGCCTCTGCCTCATGAGTGCTTATAATAAAGTGGAAGGGAGATTAAGTTGTTACTAGTTTTTGGACTCGATGATCTTAGAGGTCTTTTCCAACCTTAATGATTCTAGTTTTGTAGTCAGCCATAAATTCAAGACGGCTGTAAGATGGCCAGAATATTGATCAGATTAAAAAACCTGTCTAGGTCAATCGCCTGTCTCCTGGAATGGAAAGCAATGGACAATTAAAGAAGAGACAAGTTTAGAGTGGTCTTGCCTTGGCGTGTCCTCCCTCCTTTGGCAGTTGGCATGCAGGAACTGACAGAGCTAAATGCTGCTTTCAATCTGTCATGTTCAATAGCATCATCAGATCTTCCCTCTGTATTTGTCTCATCTCTTTTGAGCCATTTGGCTCCATAACATCCTGCCACTCAGAGTTCCAGAATTTAATTATGCATTGTACATACAAATTATTCAGTTTATTTATTTAAAAAATTCAGCAATGATTTCACTGGGACCTCTCGGTTCTTGTGTTCATGACATRGTGAATAATCATTCCCTATTTAACTTCCCTGAACCACTGACGGTTTTATAAGTCTCCAGTAGATCCTTGCACACCGCTGTCTGTATTCCAAGGAGTCCCAGCCTGTTGAGTCCCTCCTGGGAATGAAAACCACACCGTATCTCCTATCATCCCTGTCATCCTGCTCTAATTTTATAAAAGGCCTGGTTGCTCTTGTATCAGGAGTTGCTTTGGGGGCAACATTAGTCATTAAAAGCATCTTGGACTCTCTCCCTCCTCCTGTTTAATAATGTCTGTGTTTTGAATTCAGATAAGCATTTCGAAGTGGCTTATCTTGACCTCGCTGCTCTGTTGGCTTTGTTGAACTAAAGGTAATGTCCTTTGTGCAAGTGTTGTCTTCTGCAGGAAAAGAAAAGTGATATTTACTGTTGAAGATTTCCTGTCAGTTTTGTCTTAGTGATCAATTTTTTCCAGAAGCTTTGTATGTAACATACTGTGAAATAAAAAGAAGAGTGCATGTCTCAACATAGTTATTAAGTTAACATTCAATAAAGGGTTTTGAATCAGAGCTTTAAATTTTCCATAGGTGGACAGTTTGGAGACAGCTGTCCTGAAAAAATGTTGTTTACAAAGGCCAGTTTAGTTTCTGTGTTCAGAAAGTGAAATTTGTCTGTGCCAAATAAAGCCAGTGTATTTATTTTACTCTAGCAGGATAAGATCTCTTTGAAAACAAACAACCCCTGAAACACATCCACTTAGGAGCTACAAAAACAGAGCTAGTGTATATCTACCAATGTACACCCAGCGCCAATTTCCATTAGTTACACCTCTGCATCCATTCCCAAGTCCAAACCAGTATCAACCCTTTTCTTCCCTCACAGAGAGAAGATGTTGTTAACATGAATGAATGAACCTGTGAACATCACTTAAAACCACCRAGATGCGAAAGCATCATGAGCTGTCTTTCATTATTGGTGAAGGTGATCCATGACAAACGTAAATGGCTTGTCCAACATTGGGCAGGAAATTCGTAGCAGAATCTAAAATAGTATGTAAGTCTCTTGATTCGCAGAGCCAAGCCCGAGTTAAAAGATGACCCCTTTCACTCTGTTCTTATTACACAATACTTGGTATTTTTAAAACTGCAAGAAAACAATGGAAGAGAAAAACGACAGCCTGTGAAGTGGCAYGGATAGTTCTTTGACAAGGTAACGTGAAAGATGGGGTTTTACAGCTTTGTGTCTTTCAAGGATAGCTGTACTTTCTGATTTGCTACGTAACATGCATTGTCATTACAAAGTCTTTATTTAGCATTTACTGTTGAAACTAAACCCTTACGAAACCCTTTAACGCTGCCCATAGTCTGCAGTTCAGAGAGGAAAGCAGAAGAGCGTTGGTTCCTCATCTTTTGGAGCACAGGCTCTGTGCTYTCCCAGGTTGGTGCTGACAATCAATTACAACTTACTCAAGTAATTATTGATACCCAAATAAGGCAGTAATTATAGTTCAGAATTAATTTGCAGATGGAACAATGAAACAAGACTGCTGAACAAGGAACAAGAGTGCTGGCTCGGCTCAGAAGGGAGTGGGGTTTTTCCGAGGGGAGGGGGAATAATCAGGATGTTTCCTGCTGCTCTGCTCTAGCAAGTGGTTCTGCTGGGTGCAAGAAAATTAATGGTGAGCATTACTTTAGCAACTTCTATCACAAGGGTTGAACATGAACCTCTTCAGAGATGTAACTGCTGTTAAGGAAAGCAGTCAACCTTATAATAATCAACAAGGTGGTTGGAAAACAATTGCTGTGTAAGTGCTGGGTTAAGTTTGTGTTTTGTTCCGGCAGCTCTAGAGAATTCCCTATTTCACTGTCCTCTCAGGTGTAAATTTACATCCCTGAAAAGTGTGTATCATGCCAAAAAGCCAGGCTGCTACCATTTTAAGTCAGGAGATGGTCTGAAATAAACACTCCCACTTCTATTCAAAAATTAACATTGGGGAAAAAACCACAGATAGATAGGTGGGGAATCAGGTTAACCGTATTAATCATTGATGTTCTTGCGGTTCCAGTGAGTCAGTAGGATAACGTGAGATCTGCAAATCCCCAGAGCCAGTTTAAAGAAAAACTGTAGCATAATGGGCCTGAGTGATTGCTAATTCAGGCATTTTGTTTCTGATTCTGCCAGGTGTATTTTGTGAGTCTTTGGATAAATCAGTTATGGTGGGATTGGTCTCATGTAACTTTGGCTTTGACTAGATGGCTGATAGTCCAGGCTTCCTCCATAGTCAGCGATACAGGTACCATGAAAGGGTGATTAATCTATCCAGAAATAGATGGGAAACTTGCCATATGGAGGTGCTTATCTGTTAAAGGGAATGCACATCGCAAGCTTAGACTAAAGGTACAACTTTTGGACAGTCCTTTTTGCCCTTGGTGCAGTGTTTACGCACATCTCATGCTCTGAAGCGGTGATTCTGCTCTCCACACTTTTATGTTTAAAATTTGTCTTGTGCTCCAAGCACAGCGGCCATTTTGTTCTCAGTGTGGCTCCAACTCACACTGAAGAAGACACTCTGCTCTTCCGTAGTCTTTACATTTGTTGCCCTCTTCTACATCAGAGTTTACAGTACAGGAAAAATGGTATCTTGCGTTCTCTGGATACATCATCGGAACAGGAGCTCTGGTGACGGTCATACATGATCAAACAACAAAGAGCTCAAGACTCGTCTTCCGTCCTCACTCATCAGTGATGGGGTGTCAGCCCTTGAGAAGGAAGAGGTAAACGAGTGTTTATGGGAACAGAAAAAGTTTGAAGATTCAYGGAAATGAGAAACAACAAATGAACACATTTGATCAGGAATTACTGCAAATATTCTTACTGTGAGAAGACATTCAAGAGTTGTTATCTTGGGAGAAGTTTCAATCCTGAGTTTTGTTACAGGTTTTTTTTGTGTAACTTCAGCTTTTAAAATCTGCTTAGGTATAATTGTCATTGATTCCTTTGAGGGTCTGCAATTTAGGTTTGTGCTGCTGTTCCTTTCTGCAAAATAAGTATAATAATATTTCACTTATCATGGGGTTATTCTGGCATGTCAAGTATAAATAAGAGCATAAATTGAAATAGAAGAGAAGATATCTGTGCCTTAACAACATATTTTGAGTTGTTCTGAGGAACTGATGAACCCTTTTGAGATGCAGACTTGAAAGACAGAAATTGAAATTATTTGTACACAAAAGCTGTTTTCCCCAAGATAGAGGAGGTCCTTTGAATGTCCCTTCAACATCCAGGAACAGCTGCAGTCCCTGAAGATACTGAAATAATTGTTGTTTATGCTGTACCCCTTTGGTCAGGATGCTTTGGTCCTCAAAAACGGCAGGGCAGAGGCAGAACGGTAACAATTATTTTCAGTAAAAAAATGTATGTAGTCAGTGGCACCCACTACAAATGCAGCCTTGCAGTCCTACTGTGCGACAGACCGCTGGGGAATTCAGACTCTTATTAAAATTCTGCACAGTAGCTCTGATTAAACAGCAGAATCCTGCTGCGAGATGAATATTGAGAATTATTTTCATTTGAGAGATGAGAAAAATTGAAGCACGGGAAGGTCACTCAGGGTGACCCAGGGTCACTCAGGAAAGCTGAAAAGAGAACCTACACTTCCAAGGCCAAACCCTGGTACTGTAACCAGGAAGAATATTTCATTATGAAATTTGTTAGTACGTGATAGTGAGAACTGTTYTGGTGATAGATGAAAATAAAATGCTTTCATCCTTCTCTATTTATTAGATTGGCTTTACATTTTTCTGTTTCTGTTTTTCAGGACAACTGTCTAGGAGGTGGCTTCATTACAGAGAATACAGGTTCTTAAGTTTYTATTCTGCAGTGTCTGTCAAATAGTGAAAATGGGATATAGTAGGTGGGAGGAATGATGAAAATGTGTTTAGGACATCTAAGCTACCTTGTAGGATTAGAACAACATAATGCCATTACAGCCGTATCAGGGAAACCCCATTTGAAATCATCTGACAAGGAGCAGGATAGCCAYTTAAAAACTTTAGCTTGTTTTATTAATTTATCACAAGATAAACCACTGTTTCTTTCCCAAATCTGAAACATTTTAAATTTAATTGGAATGCTGCTGCCTAATTTCCCTAATGCCTTGCTGTAGCTGGACGAAGGAAAGCCTCTGAAGATRGATGGTTAATGAATAATGTTTTTTAATGCTATCCAACCAATACTGTTTGTGTTTTCATACGATTGAAAAATAAAAAAAATAAAACTTCTAATGAAGAGAAGGATCCTGGAAAATGGCTCTCCAGGGCTTGCTTGTAATACAGACTTAGCTTTCAGGGGGTGGCTCTGCAGGGACGCGGCGGTGACGGGCAGCTGGTTGTGTTCAGCAGCGCTCACCGGTCAGCCTCTGGACACAATTTCTCCTGTCGCTTCACAAGCCGGTACGCCGTCAGGTACCCATCGGAATTTTACAGCCTCCTGATTCATCTCTTTGAAACAAAAAAAGGCACCCATGAGTGAAGGTGGCATGTGTATTGCGTGTTAGGGGGATGCCGCCGCGGTGCCTGCAGGAGCACGGCACGTCCTTTTTTGATACCGAATCCTTTGCCGTGCTACTTTGCGTGCGTAAGCGGAGCATATTTCACCTGGCGCTCATGTTGGCCGGGGAGAGGATGTCCGAAAGCTGGCTGTTATTTTTAGCGGTGGTATCCATCTATCGATACAGCACATGCTAACGCGTGAGCTCTCTACAGTAGGGATTTTTCTATCGGTAACTAGAGTATGTATGTAAAATTTAAAAATGGGGAATAAATAGGAAAGATGGGCTTTCTTCTGACAAAATAACTGCACCTGTCACGGCCGGGGCCTGTTTCGAGGGCAGCCGCGCAGGCCGGAGCTCCCCGGGTTTTCCAGCAGCGTGGCCTTTACCAACGGGGCCTAGGAGGAGCACGTCTAGACAAACACAGAGGCGGGTGCTCTGCTGGCACATACCAGAATGCCTCAAAATGGGTAAAACCTGGCCTGGTAAAGCCAGGTGTCTGAAAGCGGTTAGCGTGCTTCAGCTTGGACATCTAACGCCACGTTTGATGCAGAGCATCCAAAACATCTCCGGAGTGGGACACTTCAGAAGGGTACCTGTGCCAGCACGGCACATGGTTACAGGGAACCGTGGGGCCAGACCTTGCATGTCCTGAGGTCTGCAGCCCCACACAGGGTGGGGGAGCTATGTACGGCCGGGCTGGGAGCAGCTGGGGACRGCACTGGTGCCGAGCCGAGCCCACGGGGCCACCAAGAGTCCATGGCTAGCCCCAGCTGGAAGGGGCTGGGGGGAGTGAGGCCCAGGTGAGGCTGCTTGGGGCAATTAATCCCCTTAGTGCTGTGAGGGCCCTCACCTGGTGCCAATTGAAACCCCCAATCTCTCACCTGTCAGCTGTTAATGAGCCAGAGCTCATTAATGAGCCCTCGGCCACAGTTGGAGAGATTTTGGGAGAGGAAAGAGCAACTRCACCACGACTGCTCCACAACGTGCGCAGGGGAGAGGTTGTTGGCTGAGCCTTGGCACTGCTAGCGAAAACACAAGGTAAAGAAAAAAAAGCTGCTTTTATTTCACAAGTACTTTTATTTTAGCTTATTGTGATAGCTGAGAAGCAGYGAGATGAGACATCATTGCAGTGGTTTTCTTTAGTTGTAGGTAATTGTGGGTGAGTTAGAGATGGACTTACAAGTTAAGTTGTTGAAAAATCAGCATTTGAAGAAGGCAAATGTGCCCAAATGTTGTGTGAAAGGACTGCGTGGAGAGGAGGAACGAGATGGATGCCTTTAACGTAATTACTGTGTGCCTGTCCTGGTGGTGCTGTAGCAGTGGGGAATTAAACACCCCGGTTACAGCTATGGGAGGTGAAATGAGCTGGGGAGAGAAACCTCGCCAGGTAAAAGTTGGGGAAAGGGTTTGTTCGGTTTGCTGGAGACCCCTTATTGCAGAGCACTCCCTTTGGCCTGTTGATAGGATGGTGTTTGTGTGGAGATAAGTAGCCCGAGCCCACCACGAGTCTGGTGTCCGTCCTCAGTGTGTTTTGGCTGCTTATGAAGAAAGAGACATTCTGTCCAATCTGTTCATATTGCTAATTATTATTGTTGACAGGGGGGCAATATTAAGGCATGCTAGAGGGCTTCAATGAATGATGTTACAGTCTAATACGCAATGCTTTTTCTTTCCTTTGGAGAAAAAAAAAGGGGGGGGGGAGGAGAACATGATATAGAGTAAGCAATGGCAGGTGCCAGGACGGTGGCCACCGCAGCCCTGGGGAGGAAGGACTGGTCGGACAGTCTGCGATGCTCGTTCACGTCTCGGTGCTGCTCCTAGCAGGACCGTGCTCGGAGGTGGTGGTGGGCTGTGGGATACCAGCGTGCGGTGGTTGTGATTTCACGTTGGCTTCTGAGCCCATGTGGATTTAAACAATATCCTCTTATTGGTACTGACTTGCTTTGGGGCTGAATAGCTTACAGGTAAAACTTGTATAAAAATGGTTCTATTGATAGTGCTCTGAAACATTCTTTTTGTTGTTGTTGTTCCCCCCTCCCCTGGGCAATAGTTTACTGCTGATGATTTAATCCAGTCTGGGAGAGAGGATAAAAATTGACGTTACTCCTCTTTGTGGAGGTCTTCTGCTCCAGGTTTACGCCTGCAGAAACCTCACAAGTGCGGTGCATAGGCTTTGTGTAGAAATTGTGTCTGCCCGATCGTGGTCTTGAAGCCTGGACAGATTTCAGTTGACTTCGAACTAAGTTACGCCTACATAAAGATGTATTTTGGTCTTCATAGGTACAGGTCTAAACCTGAATGAAGTAAGAAGTATTTTATTTACAGGCAGGAAAAATAATTGTGTAAATCTTTCCTTCTGCTGGGAGTTGGTCACCTGCCTCATGAAAATACTGTTATCTGCTACTGATCAGCAAGACCTTGGTGTTTAAAAGTGTCAGGTGGTGTGTCTGTTATCAGTGATTAGTGTAAGATCTTCAGCTGCTGTGGTTTCCACAGGGGGCAAAAAAAAAAAAAGGGGGGGGGGGGGAGAAAGGAAGAGTAGAAAAGTGTAGCTTTGGAAAATGAATGTGGCCTGACATCTCCAGAAATACCAGCTTAAAATGTTTTTCATTAGGCCCTGACAAGAGATAAATGAATTCACAGGAACAGAGCCACTGATGAAACCTATTTCTGCTTTTATAAAATGAACATATAGCATTCTAGAGCTAAAGAGAACATAAATCTCTCCAGAAATGACACCAAAAACCTGCTGAGTGTTTGCAGCTGCTTGTCAGGTTCTGCTGAATTGTGGGGGTATTTATGAGCTAGACAATACGGGATACAGTATTTTGATGTTTCCTAGAACTGCACATGTATAATCCTCATTTACCACTTGTCACGATCCTAATCTGAAAAGTAAAGCAGGATAGTGTGGTGTTTAGTCATGCTTCTTAAATGTGCTTTGTGGACTACTTTGCTCTGTTCTACTTAATGATATGCTGCTAACATCCTACTAAAACCTTAAATACAGCTCTGAAATAAAAGCACCATTTTCATTTTCCTGTGTTTATAATGCCAATCAATTGGTGCCTTCAAGCAGTTATTGACTAATTAAAGACTATCTCGGAGAAGACAGAAAAAGCATTAGGAGCTCGCGTGTGGCACTAAACCATTTCATAATATTTGCATAGTGCCATAAATGGAAGAGCAAATAGAAATTTGTTGAAGCTTTTAGCAATGAAATTGGAGCGCTGGTGACCAGACAGGACAAATCTGTTACCAAAGTGGGAGCCCTTCATGCTGCTTAATCCTTTTAAATGTTATATACAAATTAGCTTTTGGTATTGAGGCTTGCCTGTGGAGCTGTGC
This sequence comes from Phoebastria nigripes, assembly GCA_035582835.1. Lineage (NCBI taxonomy): Eukaryota > Metazoa > Chordata > Aves > Procellariiformes > Diomedeidae > Phoebastria > Phoebastria nigripes. The sequence goes on from JAYKAV010003432.1 coordinate 1,219,332, forward strand.
AAGGATATACATCAGCTGATAATATATTCTGCTACCTGCTTGTTTAATTTACAGATGGAATCAAAACTCGGCCCTGGAATTCAATCATCCTATGGTGAAGGAGTATTCAGATCCAGGGCATGCAGTATGATCCTTTCAGAAAGAGGGAGGGAAAACCATGTGCAAAAAAATCACCTGCTCGCATTGTGTGGCTTGTTTGGGTGTGGGCACAAGTATCAAACACAGAAGTTCAGAGAGATTTGATTTCTGGTGTCTTTTTATTATTATTTTGGTTTATGCCTAAGCTCTGTCTTTTACTACAAAAGATTCTGTAAAGCTCCCTGACCATTCAGACAATCATAGGTCGTGCTTCAGACCAGCCTGAGTTGATTTATTGTTTTGTGTGTTTGTTTTTTTTTTCTTCAAAAATCATGTGAACCTCATAGCCTTTCAGAGTATGAGACCAAATCCAGTGGCTTTCTTCTGAGCTTATGGAGTCAGTTGAACTGGCAAAGCTGGAAGTGAAAGTTGAGAAACAATAAAACCTTCAGATGGTCAAGAACCTGTCAACTGTTTTCATAACTGCTTGCAACTCTTCAGCTGCTTTGTAAACATTTAAAAGTTGAATCCTCACAACTATCTTATGCAAGGACATACATTAACACCGCTAAGGCCAGTGTGGTTTGTGCCAGCATCTAGACACCAAATTGAAGCCACGTGTCAGTAGCCCCACAGACTATAATTCTTTATGTGCGATGTGTAGGATAAAGTCCCTGCCTTGAAGAGTTTGATCTCTAAATCGACATAAGGGAAAGAGGACAGGAAGATAACTGATTATTTCCCTTACTTTAATTATGGTAAGTGAAGACCAGGAGACAAGTGAGTTGCTCAGCGTTACCGTGGAAAAGCTTGTAGCTGAACTTAAATCCTTTTTGCCAGAGGGCAGGGTTTCCTTGTGCAACACCATTTTTTTTCTTAAAAAATGGGTATTTATTGACTAATTCAGAGTTATTTAAGAATCTCACTGGAGTAAGTGGAAAGGCATTTAATTCCCTGTCTAGAGACTAAGCCACCAAGCCTTCATTTCTCTAATAAATTACACATTCATTTTTTCTTAATATTTGCTCCAATTAATTAATCCCAGTATCCTGATTAAAACACAGCTCAGTTCATTTATCCCAGTCTACTTTGAATGTCCCCTGTGTTTTCATCTGGGCAGGTGGAATCCGAATCCTTGCTTTGCTGCAGTCACTGTGAAGTTTGTCTTCTGGGTGTGGGGTTTTTTCCCTATCCTATCAGCTTGACAGGTAACTGGTGAGCTGCTTATTTTAGCTGCATTTTAGTGGTGCTTCACCTGGACTCGTACACCTGGCATGGTCTGATTTGGAGGTCCAAATTCTGGAAATGTCTATCTTTACCTTTGGTGCGATTTTCCTGACTCACCCAGCTCTGTTGTAACTCGGATAGAGTTTGCACAACAAAGTTCTTCTGGATGAAGATTTGCAACTTGGAAGTACTTTTTTTATATTAAAAATGTTTACAAAAAAGGTTTCTGATCTAACTTTTTAAAGTGCTTTCAGGAGAAGATGAATAAGTTGCCCCACTTCTTAGATGCTCTGCCAGGCTCATAAGAGCAAACAAGCCTCCAGTTCTAGTGTTTTCAGTAAGAGGATGCAAATACTGGCTTAGAAATCTAAGATTTTGTACCCAAGAGGATGTCTGTCTTTACAGAGCTACAGGCCTTATTAAAAGGTCTGTGTGCAGCTGCATGACTTGCCTTTTTTTTTTCCTTTTTCCTAGGAGTTCTAGGTAAGTAGAAATAAACATTGGAATAAATCTCTCCCAGGAGGCTACAAGAACAGTTGTACCAATAAGAAAACATATAAAATATTAGTATCTGTGTTGGTTACATTCATTGTTGTTGGGGCTACTTAATTGTTTTTTTAATAATGTAATGCACAGCTGGTTTGAGTCCTTAAAAAGTCATTAATGGACTTTTCAGTAAATGAAACAAAACCAATGAGAATTATAAATTATTCTTCATAATCAGCAGTCAGTCATTCTCAGACACTTCACCAATTATTTACTCATTCTTTTAATAAAAAGAATATGCATTAGACAAGAAAAGTAGTTTTACATGCTGGTAGAACTTGTTTTATATTTATAGGAGATCTGACTTTAGAAAAGAAAGGAGAAAAAAAAAAAAAAAAAATGCTTTCCCTATCTTTGCAAAATACGGGACTAAAAAAAAAAAAAAAAAAAAAAAAAAAAAAAAAAAAAAACAAAAAAAAAAAAAAAAAAAAAAAAAAAAAACAAAAAAAAACCAAAACAAACAACAAACTCTTAGCAAATATAAAAGGTTATCCAAAATATCAGGTTCTGGAAAATGGACACAGAAACTTAACTGTCTTAAGAGGCAAATGTCATAGCCTATTTTCAGGTCTTTCCGAGTAAGTTAGTAAGCTAATACCTTGGAGGGAGGGAAGGGGGAAGCAGGAAGGAAAAAGGGAAAGAAGCACAAATGTTTGTGCTGCAGCCATGGGGTTCCTGGCATCACGCGGCTTAAAGGTGTGCTTACAGTCCCTTTCCAGCCTATTAAAGATAAGAGATGATGAAATGCAAAAACGGGCTCATCAAATTTTAGGTTGTTCCATACCATCTGCAAAAAAAAATCTTCTTGTGCAGCCTGAGCACCTGCCAGGGCCGGAGCTGCTCCCCCGGGGGGGCTTGTCCTGCCGGCTGCCACGGGGCTCTGCCCTGAAACAGCAGGTTCTCCTCCAGTCCCGGTGTTCTGTGTGCTTCAGAGTAATGACCGTAGTCTCTAACTGTTATTTTATTGTAGATCTCCAAGTGCTTTTTAATAATTGATATGCAGTAGAGCTATCCCTGTTTATCTCTGTTGTGGATCTGCCCGTTGACTGTGGTTCACATTCCAAATTGAAGTTGATGAAAGTTGATCAAAGTCTCCACAGAGACTGCGGAGTCTGGTTTTGCCTCATTTGGTATTGCAGTAATGTGAAGAACTAGGCGGCTCTTAGTTCACAGTCATTTTACTGGAAAACATTCCTTTAATTCTGGTGTACTTGTTTGTTAAAATGCTGCATGGATTTTTAGCTCTGAAGTACAAATGCAAATTAGAGTTACAGAGCTAGGATGCTGAAGAGAGACCTTTGGAGACCATTAATTTATTCTTAAAATGAGATCTTGTCAAGGCGCTTCCTATAGAAGGGTACCATGCAGATATATTATTTATGAGGTTAATTTTTTAATTGTCTGTAATTAAGACCTGCTTATGGAAGAGCTTATGGAAGTAGCATTGTCAGCTGACAGACAATGCTGCTTCTGAATGGAGCTGTAAAGTTTAGCAGCATTCAGTTACTTTTTTTTCTTGCTGAAGAAGAATTTTTCTTGGCGGTGGGTGGTGTATGGTGCGAGTCCAGTCAAGAGGAGCCTGCTCAGGAGGGTTTCTTAGGGAAGCTGTCGTACAGTCCTACCTACAGAACTTGGGCTGGTTTTGCTGCGAGTGCCTTTGAGCATCTGTATCTCCCACGGGCTTTCCCAGCCAGTTGTGATCTTGATCAACGTGGTTGTGGCTTGTTTGGTGGTTTTGGGGACGGGTGCCAGGAAGTCGGGGCTAAATGCAATTTCATATACTAACATCAATTTGCTGTGGATGCCTGCGAAACATCCTCTGAAATTTGTGAGCAAATGAGGTTTCATCTCTCTGCTAACAAGGCTGCGTTGCCAAGCCTGTCACCGGTGGAGCTGACCCCTCTGCTCCAACAGGACTGTTATATTGCCTGTTCCAGCTGGTGCTATTGGCTGTTAATCAGAAGTGTTTATACTTTTTCATTCTCACTTGATTTCTGCTTTCCCTGCTTGACTTTGTATTCAGAGTTGGTTCATTATGAAGTATATTGTTCCAGCCCTGTCTTGACATTTCACTGTCAGCTGGCAGTGATCGGTCAATATTACTGCTGTCACTTCTCACAATGCAGAAAATATGCTATCACACCAATTAGGATGTTTACTCAATCTTTTCTCTGCACTCCTTCTTGCTGGCAAATATGGCTCAGGATTTTAAAATGGGAAAAGCATGTTAAAAAAGCTACTGGCTGGAGTTTCTGAAATAACTGGCATGGCTGCAGCGTTACCAGCTTCTGTAGAGTGAGAAACAAGATGGTGATCAAATTCTGCTCTCGCAGCTTTGTAGGTCTGTAATAAATCCTCTGGGTTATGTTTTGCATTCACTTATGCTAAACACTATCTCTTTTCCTGGGGTAAGGGTAGATATTTGCCTTATTGACTGGAAATTAAAACAAATTACAATGGCGTGACTGGGAATAGAATTTAATTTGTTGACCATAACAAGCGAGAATCTTGTTCCCTCTCCCCACTTCAATATCTTATACCTTATTTAACTAAGCATACTGATTCATATCATCAGTGCGGAGGCAACACAGACAGCACGTCCTCTTGGCACAATGCAAGGCAATTTAGATGATGGAGCTGAAATAGTTTTCATGAAGTGTACTGAGGTTCTTGAGCTCGGATCCCAGAAGTGTATCTTTGTTTGTTGGTGGTAGTAGTGAATTTAACCCAGACCTCCTGTTCCTCCGCTTCAGTCTAGGACATAACGAAACAAATGTGCAAATGTAAAACATGTATGCATTTTCCTTCCCGCTGCTGGGAAGGATGTGTGTAAGAGGCAGCGAGGTATGTGCTGTGGATTGCCGGTGAGCCATTGGTATTGTTACCATTTGGATTTAATCTTCTCTCTTCCTCCTCTTCCCAGTACTGGTTGTAGGGTAGAATCGCTACACTTGAGAACAAGGTCACTGAGTATTGCACTATATGTTTTAGATATTTGCAGCAAGATTCAAAATAGCACATTTATGCATAAGGTTTGCTGTGGAGGAAGTAGATGACTGTCATGGCATGAGCTGGGGGATGGGGTAAAAATCTAACCGATGTATTTTTAGAAGCAATCAACACAACTCTTTATTCTTGGAAAATAAGCGTAATGCCTCCAATGCAAACCTCGGAGTTCGACTTTCTTACCAAAGCTGAGAATTGAGGTGCTGATCTCTTGCCAGAGCTCACTTGTGTGTCTCCAGCTCAGTTCTGAGGGCACCAGTCTGTTGCGCATGCTTCGGTCATACTGCATGTGTTGGCAGGGCTGGGCTTACCAGTTGTGCAGTTTTGCTTTAAAACGCTAGAGATGCTGATGCGATCTTTCTCTGCGGTGGCATATGGGAAGACCTTTGTTAAGGGTCTTCGATCAGGGTTTTTTCTGACCTCTGTGTGGTGGCCTTTTAGCTCTTTTAAACAAAATGAAGCTCTTTTAAACTCTCTTATAACAGAATTAATTTTGTTATAGTGAGGGGATGTTTGAGGAGAGGAGGAAAAGGGAGAGAATTCCCAGGAAGTGACTTGGTGACTTTTTTCTGGCCATTTGTTCTCTTACCGCAGCTCGTGTTGGCTGCTGCACGAAGCTGTGTGCGCTGCCTGGCTGCTTGGACAAGGCATGTGATCTGTAGATTGTTTTTATTTCCCCTGCATGACATTTCGATGAAATGTAATTGTTTGAATTAAATGTATGTGTAGGTCCTGTGGATAGGGAAACTGTTTTTTGTCTGTCTTTGCAAGCAATGCATAGTGTATGCTTAATTGCCTGTTTCAAAGAACTTTTAAAAAAAGAAAACAACAAAAAAAACCCAAAACCCAAAAGAACAAAACAGAAACAAATGAAAGAGATTGCTTTGAAAAGAAAATCCTTCATCTTGAAATGGAAAAGGAAACAGGCAGGAGTGAACAAATACTGCCCTTGAAGTGGTAGAACACATTTCATGCAAAATAAAGTAAAACTTTCTTCAGAGCGTGTGCATGAAGCAGTATAATCTCTTATTTGCAAGTTTACCAACCTGGTTGTCTCATTTTTTGTTTACCCATCAGGTTATGAATATCTTCTTAGGAAAGAAAAGCTTGTTTTCTTTTGAATTTTTAATTCGGTCCCTATTTGCAACTAAGCTAAACAGAAGCTTAAGCTGTCACTGTTCAAGAGGCAGATAGCGATGTTTAGGTTTTTCTGTTTGTATGATCAAATGTAGCTCATTAGACTAAGGGAAATACTGTGCCATTCAAAATAATGAGTTTGTTTAGTAAAAACCCGCTTTTCACAATGCGGGCTTTGTAGTGCAGTATCTCAAATTTGTCATTGGCAGAGGTTGCTTTAAATTAACTTGTCATTAGATTGTACAACGTAACTTTCCTCTAATAACTCATGAAGGTGTGTAAGTGTAGATACTTTTTGACTGGAAAGAAACACTAATCATAAGCAGTGATATGAAAAAGTTAAACTTTTTACTGCTTTTTACTTGTTCAGGTATTACTGAAATGGCGAGTAGCTTAGGACAATGAAAGTACATAACAAATGTAGGATGCAAGTAATCATAAGCCCAACTCGATAGCAAATGGATGAAATGCCATAAAGCGGGTTCAAAACTGTCCAGAGCCACCAGCCTGAAGTGATGTGTATTGGCATTTCTATAACACACACTTTACTCATAATTCTCTTTGTTTTTAACGGACTGCTGTCTGGCTCTGGTCTGTCAGGTTCTAGTTTGCCGCCTCACTCCAAATCCTTCATTGCTGTGTCTTGACTTGATTTTGGATGTCATACAGTGAATGTTACATGATTAAAGACATAATTGATTAGGGATAATGGGAGTAGTTAAATTCTAATCCAGCACTCCATCCTGCTGCGGTATCCTTCAGAAACCCAATCAATACAGTTGCTTAGGTCTTCTCTGCGGTAATGATATAGGTTGCCATCTGAGGTCAGGGCTCCTGTCTTCTGGCAATTATAGAAAGGCTGCCTGGGAGTCTGGTAGCAGTTTATCATAGTCATTGTGATGACTGTGTTTTATACAAAATACACAAATATGTATGTGTAAATGTGCCTTATATGGAAAAACAGAACTGTAATTATGTTTCAGGTATGCTAATTAAATACCCTTTAAACTGTATTTAATATTGATTAGGAGGGGGCTCCTGTGCAATTTTTATCAGCATTATATGGTGCTCAGGCACAGTGTTTAAAGCCCCAGGTGCTTTAAATCTACTGAACTTATCTGCATAGCTGCCTGATGATCAGAAGCCCAGAACAAAAATGCGTGTCTGAGAGCAGAGGCAGAGAGTTAGTGTCAATAGTTTATGTCTGTTAAAATCTGAATGTATTCTTCTGCTGTCATGTCAACTACACTTTGCTCACTCCTTGCCAAAATAATACAGAATATATGACAGTCCCTTGACAGGGTCCTAATTCAACTACTGCTGTGCCTCTTCGCTTGTTTTCTCTGCTGGGGAATTCATTGTCCTGTTTATTTGTAATTTCGGCGATGTTCAGGTGGTTGTCATAAGTTCACTTTATTGTAGCTTTTCAGTAGCCCTTATTTCAAGTCTGTGTTACCTGTTCTGGAAATGCGTAACTAAAGCAACGCGTCCCAAGAAGATCATCCTAATTTTGCTTTTAATGTCATACTGAAATATTGAATGCACTTCAAAATTGTCTGTTTGTAATTGTCTCGCTTCAAGAGTTAGGTCATTCTGGGGGAAATACTGCATGACAGCATGTCTCTATAGCCCAGTTATTAGGGCTGGTCACAGTTTGCGAAGTACCAACCAGGTGTTAGTAACAGGTAGATATTTTTATTACTAGAGTTTTAATGTAAATCCTTAATTACTTTGCCTGGGGTTCCAGTATCATTTATCCCTATTTTAAAGATGAAGAAACAGACTCCTACAGAGATTTGAAATGAAATGCTTGTGATCACCTAGCAGTCCAGTACAGAGACAAAAATAAAGGATGTCTTTGGAGGTTGTGAGACACTGGTAGTTGGCATCAATAGCCAGGCTGTTTCTAAGGGCTTGTACGTGGCTGTTGCTTCAACACATGGTAGGCAAATAGCTGAGGAACGCAAGCGTGGTCATCCATCAGTGACTGGTTCACCATAGGCTCGTTCAGGCTGGGAGGGACTGGAAAGTCATCTCATCCATCTTCTGCTTAAAGTTCGGGGGTTAACCAGTTGGGTCTTCAAAACCTCCAAAGACGCAGGCTGCCGAGCCTTGCTGGGTAACCAGTCCCACTGCCTGACTGTGACTTCTGTTCTGAAAATTGCAGCTACAAGTGGCATCTATCTGCAAGATGAGTATAGTGCTGAAACACGGAGAATTTTTTAATGGTGCCTATGGTGCTGAGGCTTCAGTAGCCTGCGATGAAGTGATATCATAAATACTTGAAGAGTTGCAATAATAGAATATGTGCCTGGATGAGAGACTTGCTTGGCATCCATAACTTCCACTGGGGTCATCCAGGGCTCTGGGATCTGTCTTGTATTCCAGGAGTTACTCATTAACCTCTGCTCCACTGGGAGCTGGTACTGCGAATTACTTTGCAGAGTTTGTCTTGAAACAAAGATTAAGTACCCAGTCCTGAGAATTGAACTTCTAGGGCATTTTCATAATTGGAGCCAATTTTCTAAATGATCCTTTTTTTTTTTTTTTTTGGATGTGTGTTTGCTTACTGTTTGGCAACATGCAGTAAATTACATCGAGTTCAACATTTAGTAGCAGCATATGAATTATTTGTGTTAAATTCATGGCTGTACATTCTTTATTTAATATTTTACTGGTATAGGAAATTACATAAAATACATATAAAGACGCCACCTTCTTATTGCTTAAAAGCAACATTACCTGTCAGTTATTAAATATTGGTGGGCATGAGGAAAATTGGGAATTGCTTACTTAATTCACTTAGGTACTAGTAAAAAAAAAAAAAATCAGGATGGAAAATACTGTGTGGGAAATGTGAGGAAGAAATTCCTCAAATAAAATATTTTTGAAGAATATTAATTAGAACTCATCAGAAGACATAAAAGGTTTTAAAAAAAAAAAGGAGGGGGGGATTAACTGATCATGCTGAGCTTTCACCTCCATATCTTATGGAAAGATATGGATTCAGACAGTGATTTCCTTTATTTTGATATAGCTTTAAGCAGCATCGTTTTTTCCCCCTGTAAAGCAAAACAATGGTTTTATATAATGATGGGAGAATACTTTTGCTTTTATTTCTTAATTAGAAGGTAATAATAAAGCTATAATTTAAAAATAAAAACATTTTTTGTTTAGCAGAGCTGTAGGTTAGTTAAGTGGCTCTTTTAAGCTACCATGAACCCCAGGCAACTGGGGTGCCTCATCCTGTGCAGTCCTGCCTTGCCTGTGCATGGCTGTGAACAGTCCCTCTGCTGCTGATTTCATTAAGAGCTGAGGAGGCTGAGTATCTGTCAGGAGCGGCTCAGTATCTTGAAGAATAGTCCCTTAAGAGCTAAATCCTCCTACCCAAACAGCAGGGTGGATCTCAGATAAGCAGCTCAAATGAAGGATTATCTTGGCTGCAATGCAGACAAGTTGATCTGCAGGATGCTTCCATGCCTCAAATAAGGATTAAAGCTGCCTGTGCACCATCTCTGTGGTGGAATTGCTGTGGATTTTCACCTGTTGCGGTTATGGGCCAAATTCAGATCAGAGTAACTAGACTGTTTAATTTGGTAGGGTTTCTTGTAACCCTGGCTTGCGTGGGAGTTCATACCAGATTTAATACCGTTGATTTAGAGGTCCGCTAACATGTAGCTAAAGGTCTGATATGAAATGGTAGTCTCAAATGGACGGATCAAAATAAAACACTGAGGGTTTTAAAGTTTCATGAGGTCATATTTGGCTTCTAATGGCAGTGGCCAATGGAAGATAGTAGGGAATAAGGCAAAAAAATAGCAGACTGTTAGGAAACAGGAATACTCATGCCGCTTGCTCGTGTCCATGTATTTGCATGCAATCCTAGGGTTTGTGTGCAGAAACTTTGGCCGCAGACTGGCTCATGGCACCTGCCATCGTACCCTCCTAAGAATAACGCATCAGAGGATGCTTGTTGAGACTACATRTTCCGGCTTTTTTCCTTAGGGAAGGGTGGGGGCAAGAGTCCTTAAATGACAAGTGCTAGGTTTTGGRTAATTTTGCATGTGGCTTCTGAAGAAGCGATAAGGATACTTGAAGGGCAGCGCTCAGCGGGTGCGCAGCTCTTCCCGGTGTGCTGAATTACAGTCTGATGCAGCACAGGGCTGTAGCTTCACAGCTACCGCTTGCAAAATGACAGTGTGCCCACAAGGAGCGGGGCTGGGCAGACGCAGCAAACCTGGCGAGTCTGACCTTGGGAAATTGCAGAACGGCAGTCCTAAATGCTAGCAAAGTTCATTACCTGCTGCCACAGTTATTTCCACTGCCTTGATTACATGCTAGAAGAGGGTTTTGCTATCACAACTGCGTATCTGTAGCCAATTCTACATCCACAGCCGTAGTCTTAGTGTGGCTTTTGAATCATTTTTCATTGCATATTAATTTTGAGCACAGCAGACTTTCCACTAAGGAAGAGGTAATGGTGGTTCTTTTTTTAATCTGTAAATTCTATTTAATGTTTTCCCAAYGTCTGTCATATTTACTTGCCTAGTTGCAGCCCAGCTGTAGTGGTTGAAGGACAAAAATTAATTTATCCAGCAAATAGTAAAATCTGATGGAACTCAAGCTGGTTTACACAGATGAAAACCAACTTATTTACTTCTGTCTTGCTCCTTTACATCCCTGTAAAGATTCAAGTCTCTAAGAGGTATCTAAACTTGGTGTAATGTAGTTCAGATCAGTATAATGCTGCCCCAGAGCTGTTTTACAAGACTGCAAGTGTGCATTATAGTATTATTACTCAGCAACATTGAGGGTGTTCCATGAGTCAGTTTTATACAGAGAATAAATTCTGCCCTCAAATATGTTCAGTAGAAGTGCAGACCAATTGTGATAAATGAAGAGGAAGCAACTGCTGGGAAGCTTCTACCAGAGATCTCTAATGGCCCTGCCCAGTGTGAATTGCAGTTGATGAGAGGCCATGGACATTCCTAGTTAATTGCTTTTACATTCCTCCCAAATACTTAGACTAAAATAAAAATTAGATTGGAGCAGCTCTGTGATGATCTATGAACACTATATTTCCACTGGGCTGTGGGGAGCATTTACTACACAAATATATTGATTTAGTTTGAGCTGGGTGTTAGGAAAAAACAAGTAGCAGGAGAAAGAACAGCTTAAAATAAACTGTTCTTTGGTAAGCACTGAGGTGCTAGTAAATAAAAATACTGGATTTGTAAGACTTGATGATTTTTTTTTTTCCACCTCCCCTTTGGTCCCTGTCAGACTCAAAACTGATTTTGTTGAGAAGGGTCAAAGAGTTTGTGTGAAGGATTGATGTTCACAGGTAGGCGCCCAACTGGGGACATCTCAAAACCGCAGGTCTGCTCTGGTTATTTTCATGGTATAATAAGCATTTGAGGAAAATACAGATGCATAGATTCACCTTTGGTTTCTACTAAATGCTTCATTTTACTGTTAAAATAAATAATACTTTGCTTTTAAATGTTATTTTTGAAAGCAGTCAGCACTGATGAGATATAAAGAAGAGTCAAAGATGTATAAATTCAGATGAAGTAATGGGAGCAGAATAGTTCATACAAGGAATACAGTATTTCACAAATGTATGCCAGAAGTGTGAGAAATCTGAAAGATGAAAGCAATTTGTATTTTTAAAAAATAAAATGGATGGGAGTCTGGGTTCTGTGTGCATAACAGGTATGCTATTAATACTGGCACTGCATTGTCTGCTGGAAAATTACTTGTTGCTTAGTTAAACAAGTAGAAAGTTGGGTTATGCCAGAATCACCGTGACACGTGCAGTTACGGCGCAGACCTTGGGTAAGGCAGGAGCTTGGTGGAAGGAACGGGACATGCTGCTGTAGTCGTGCATGGTGTTCCCAGTGGTGCTGGGAATGCGGCTTTGCTGGGACTATAGCCTTAACCTGGGAATAGGAATGCCCATTTATTTTGGCAGGCTACCAAATTTTCCTAGGCTGGGAAACACCAGCATTTCCTTCCCTTATTTTCCCTGCTTGTCTTAGCCACACGGCAGAATAGCACGGGGCAAGAGGGGGCCCTTCGCTTGCCTGCGGGCGCTCACCTCGCTGCAACTCGACAGCCTGCTGCAAACAGTACGGTAGCTGGAGTTGCTCAGAAGTAGTTACCGTGGCATTTYATAAGCAAAAGAGGTATGTGGTCTAATCTTCAGGTACGCCTAGTACAATTTACTACTTTCGAAGATGGTTGGATGGGTCAATAATTTTTAGGCAAGGTATTTCATTTCTTTTTCCTTTACTCTTTTGACACTGCCTTTTTTTATTTCACTAGTTAGATTCACAGTAGAATAGATCGCTGCTTGTACTATTGTCTTCATTCTCCCTTGTTCTGTTCYTCCTGTAACCTTGAGGCTCTTCCTTTTTCCCCTTAAGCTTGGGTTACAAAGCTGTATTTGTTCTAGTAGCAGAACAGTACCTGCTGTAAGAAGGGTTAGTATCATTTCTATGAAACACTTTTTAGAAATATAGTTTATATGTGAAGCTTGAGCAGCTATTTCAAAACCTCATCTTTTACAGGAAAAAACCCCCAAAAACTATTTCCTGCTTTTAAACAAAACTGAAGTGTGGTGACTGTAAAAGGACAAAAAGATAATCTGAAACTGAATCTCAGTTGCTCCTTTGATAAGAAAATGCAGGTGTATAAGAACTCTACTAAGAGTTGTATCGACTTAGGATCTACGCGGTGATGGAACACAACAGCTGCACCGGCATCCACGAGGAGGATGCTACTGAAATAATTTTTCTCAAACACAGGCTCAAATTAAAACAGCTAAATAAAGGGATGAGCTCTGTCTTGTTCAGCAGAAAATGTCACTTAAATGTCAGATTTCCACCTGCCTGACAACAGCTTTCATGAAAATATAATGTAGTCCAAACACCACTGAAACGTCAATTCTCAGTTTAAAAATATCAAGGCTTCAGGCATAGCACATGTGTATTGGTGTGAAAGTTTGGCAGGGAAAGGCGCTTGCTGTCTTCTGGAAGGGTTCAGATCTTTTGAAAGTCTGTCTTCCACTATAGACACATGAAAGAAGTTGAGGTAAATGGGACGGGTTTAGCTAAGCATCTGTTTCTGTTGAAAGCTGATTTCTCTGGATCAGTCACCCCATATCTGTCCTGTTGTAGGCAATTGGCATGTGATTACTTTTTGGGATTTTTTTGTGTTTTTGTTCCCTAGTGTGACAGCAGGACAGGGTAGGGATCTATGTGAGAATGCAGTGATGTTTATAATGTCATTATAGCTTTGAAGAAGGTAAAACAGTTTAAAAAAGTTTGTTCTAGTAGGACAAGATGTTCATTAGGTTTTGGATGACTTAAGTATTAGATCTGAGATTTTGAGTAATGTATGAAGTTGCGGAACTTCATATTGTTTACTCTTATAAATTTTTCTGATGTGTAAATTGGTATAAACAAGGGAGACCCGAGACTATAGGCTGTTAAGTTGAAGTTGTAGTAGCTGCAGGCCATTTAAGTGCAGACAACGTCACACAACTCGGACCTTTAGACATTCAGGAGGTTGTGGTCAGCATCCTACGTAATGAATTCAGAGGACTTGCCCGGGATGGTTAGAGTTAGGCTAGATTTAGGGTATCGTAAGGAAGTAAAGCCCACATATGGGCAGCCAGACTTTCTAGAAGCTGGTCAATTAAATTGCTGTCTAGATCTTCTTGTGGTTTTTTTAGTTGACTATAATTGGAACTTAGACATCTGGCTTGCGTGTAGACATCTGGCTTGCGTGTAGACATCTGGCTTGCGTGTAGACATCTGGCTTGCGTGTAGATGCTTAAGCTGCACCCCATCTTTGCTTGCCCCAGGTAAGAAATTCAAGCTGCAAAGTCTTTGTTATTCTACTGATGTCGTGATGAGTCATTCTCCCTGCTAGTCTAAGTGTCTCGGTGGTGTTTTATTTGTTTGGATATTGAATTCAAATTTTTCACCTTCACAGCACACTTGAACCTAGTGAGTCTGAAATGGAGGACCCTGTGTGATAAAGACCCATAGTGAGAGGTAGAAAAAAAAATAGAATGTCTGCAAGAGTACTAAAATACCATAAACTGTCTTATTTTGGGGGAAAAAAGCTAACTCTTCAGTTTCATAATTATTTTTATTTAAATTTTTAGCACTTTAAAATCTGTGAGGAGTGTATATTGTCAGGTAGAGATGTGTGAAGAGATGAAGGGCAGTGGTCACCATCTACCTCGGTGGAGGAGAGAGAGATCAGAGACTGACAACCTGCTGCTACGACCAGGTTCTGCTTCTGTGCTGTGCAGCTTTTGATAAAGATTGATGGGTAATTGTCAAAGAGCGATGTATGTGTGTCAGTGAATGTTGATTAAAAGTAAGGAAGCAGGGGACTGATGGTTGTGGCCTATTTTGGCAGTGTTGTCACCTGGAAAAAGAGAAAAATCCCATAAAATACTCCTTAATGATCAGCTGGGGATGTAGTGCTATTTAAGGGACAAAAATGAAGGGGGGAGAAAAGTGGTTTTCTGGGAACCGCTATTTGAGAGCAGAGAAAATATTAATTAAGAGCAATTAGCTACTTTGTGTATGTTTGAGAACTAAGTGACTTACCTGTAATAAAAATACCATAAAGAAATAAGTGAGGGTAGGAAAACTATACAAGAACGTGCAGAAAAGTGAGGATGTGTTTGTATTGCCACACAATCTTCCCACTTATTGCTCTTGACTTAGAAGTAGATAACATGGTATTTGTCCATTTAGGGCTTTTTGTTTTAGGTTTCTTTTTAACTGTCCAATTTGGCAAGCTACAGCTGGTCTTGTTTGTTTTATGTGGTTTAATCTCATTACACAGTTCCTCTGCATAAAGCCTGTAAGCTAACGGTTCGTAACGGGATTACATACATTGGCTTATTTTATGCAATTTTCTAACAAGGTTATTCAAGGATACTGTATGTGGATAGAAATTTTTTTTCTAGCAACACTTTCTCATTTTCCTTATAATCGACCTTTCATTTTCATGTTTTCAAGTTTCTGTCTGTTTTTTCCCTCACCTTTTTCTTGTCCAAAAAAATAATTTTCTTGAGTTTGGCAGTACAATGTATCATCTTTTCATTGCAAGACTGCTTTGAGGCTGACCGTAAAGTCAGGGAGGACAGTGGAATTAATCAGCGGTGCAGAAGCCTGYGTTAGGTACGTTAGGAAGATATCCCCTTCCTTGCCACAATAAACTAACAAACCAGAGGCTGCTCAGGTAGTACTGGTTTTTGTTGTTGTTGTACTTGAATTTTCTGTTTTTGCTCAGACTGGCAGCAAATGTGTTGCATCCTGCCATGGTCCCCAAACAGAAATTTTACTTCGAGGGCAACGATCCACCTCTGGCATTAGGGGGAGGGGAAGGGAACACCAGCCTGAGAAGCCTAAATCCATGTAGTAAATCATGAATATGAAATTCCCCAATACAGCATTTTTAAGTGCTCTAGTGCAAACTCTGTTAAATAAGTGCATCCTCATAAATCCCAGCAAGAATTAAATGACTCAGTTGAGACTTGCATCCTGTAATTAAAACTGTGAAGGTTCCTCTAGACCTAAATATAAATTGACGCTTCTATTTGCTTTTTTTATGTGCCCATATTTTCAGAGATGAAAGATGCCTATGTGTGTGAGAGTGGGGTAGTAGGAAACAGCTCTCTTCGCTACCAAGTGTTTCTCAAAATGAGGACAAAAGGTCTTTATTGCAATCCCAATAGCAATGACTTCAGATAAAAATATTTTTGTAACAAAGGAAGTGTGAAAGTGAAAATCTCTAAGGATAGCGGAGCCTCGGGTCTTTAAAAGAAGCGAGAAATATAATATTAGTATGGCACTGTTTGAAAGCCCAGGGATATTAGCAGTCTTTAGACTGGGATCTTAAAGGAATATGGCTTGCTGCAAAGGGCCTGGAGGGCAGAAATTGCTTTTTGTGCTCCTGGATAAGCAGCCCCTGGAAGCGCTGGAGCATCTTTGTTCCAAAGCTGCAGAAATGCCGTTGGTGTGTAACAAGCTTGACCCCTTCGTTTTGTGACAGGATTAATAACCATGGAGATTTGAAATAATCTCTTTTCTTATCGGCCGTTTGCATGCTGACGGGCTGATGATGGGTGTCGTTCCTGACCCAGATGCCACATTGTGGGGTCAGAGGATATCTTGGTTACCATATACTCGGTGTCCTTCGCTCCTCTTCCAAGGCTGCCCGCAAAAGAGCTGGTTTCTACTGGTGGGTTTTAACGTTGCCAGTTGACTTCAGTAACTTCCCTCTGCTGCTTGCAGCATGGATGGATGAGAAGGGCTGCTGTTGCTTCCTAATTCACCTTTCCCTCTTTAAAATGATTCCACCTTTCAGTTTTTAGCCTTGACAGTGGATCTGTCAAAAGTCTAATTGCAGCTGGGGAAAAAACCACCCCACTTTAATTTGCAAAAGCTTGAATTTGTTATCTTACCAGGCATGAATGTTTACCGTATAACCTGCCCTGATAACTCTGGTTTATTGACTGATTAAAACTCCATCAGTCATTACTGAAACCCCGTCTCCTTCTCTGTAGAGCTATGCATCTTGTTTTCTGCTCAGGCTTCTGAACAATCAGAGGAAGTTCAAGGTGCTGTTCAGATTTTTCAACTGGAACTAAGTCTTTCTGAAAAATAGTTAGGTATTTTAACCTTATTTATTTTCCTAAACTCCTCTTAAAATAGGTTTGCTGCTTTGGGGAGAACACGAACAACTCTTGTTTTCCACACGTAATAGTGGAAACAATGAAATAAAGCCCTGAAACTCTCTTCAAAAATTTGTCCTTCGTTGCACCTTCCTGAAGGCCGTAAAGATCCTTCTTGGGAAAGTTATTCTGGAGGCTCATTTAGAAAAACCAAAGTGGACCGCGGTAATTATGTCATTGTTTGGCTTGTATTTGGCTACAGTTCATCTGCTGTGATAGATGGTATTAAGTAGGTTTATTGACAATAATCTGGAAACACATTAAAAACCTGTTCCATTTAGTGTTTTGTATTTAAAATATATGTTTTCCCAGATACAGTCCCTGATTTATGTATTTCATTAAAGAATGTGTTTGGAATTACAATGAAAATAACATTAAATGGAATAGTATTACTGATTATAGTTATCTATATCTGTAGATTCATGATCTCACTGTACAATTCTGGCTCTATGAAGAAATATAAGAAAGTATACTGGAAATATGTCCTTTATGGTTTTGGTYTCAGTTGAAGAGCTCTAGAAGGTGTCTCAACTTTACAATATCAATGTTTTTACATTCCTGGAGCTCCAGAAGTTTATTTTGAGAGAACTGGCGCCTAAAACCTTTACTTTTACATCTGAAGGACTCTAATGAAATAAATCGGAGAAAATCCCTGCTGAAGCAACAGTATTTTACAATGCTTTGGATTAAASTTTTGTAAGAATTTTTAGAAAATCCTTGCTACTCTTTCTTTGGAGTGTGATCTCTAATGTTGATAGATATCGCTCAACATTGTAAAATAAACCTTAATAGCTTTCATTTTATTAATGTCAATGTTTTTATGCTAAAGGAACGGGGCTCCCAAAAATGAAAAGTATGAAAATTCATACTTTTATCTTCATGGGTTTTTTGTCTTCTCTTGTATCACTAAAACATATATATTTTGGGCTTATTTGTATAAGATTACAGTAAAACTGCTCATTCAGTGACTTGGGCACACTGATTAATTTCTCAACATTAGTACTATTCATTTTTTTTTCTTCATGACTTGTATTGTGTCATCTAGGAGGCTCCATCTGTAATCTCTGTTCTTTTGGGATAAAGACAGTGCAAAAATACCTGGAAAATGAGAGCATTTAAAAAAAAAAAGTGATCAAGTTAAATAAGCTGATAACAAAATGTACATGTTGCAAAAACAATTGTATCTTCCTATTTGGTTTTCATCAGGTTTCTCCATTACTGTTAGTGCAGCTATTGGCAGGCATATCTTCCTGAGYGAGGGATAACGTTTTCTCCAGACAGCTTCAAAGTAATTGAAAAATATTAAAGGACTATTGAATGAAGTGGTAACTTCTGTGAGCGTTACCCTCCTCAGTCTTTCTGATTCCTGAAACAGGCACTTGTGCGTTTTAGCATGTCTAGTGAAATAAATGTCTGGAAACGGTGACTCTGCATTCGGCATGTCTTTGTTCTGCTAAAGATCCTTAAAACACAGTTCACCTTATTCCATAGATCCTCAGTACCCTTTGTGAAAGTTGTTCGTATTTTCTGTAAAGCTTTGTGATTGATTATGCTAATCTCTATATCCCTGCTTAACCACACTGGTCTTTGTTGCCCTTTTCATTTCCGAAGCATAACTACTAATGAACTAATGAATTTCAACTCATGCCAAATGTCATCTTAAATACAGGATTTCCATCCTCTCGTCATCTTTTTTTCCCCATACAATATAGCACAACACATGTGTGAGGCGTTGTGGTTTTGGAGTCTGAGCTCAGTCTTACACACATCCATAAGATGGGTCCATATTCAAACCTTATCTGACCTTAACCCATGCTGCAGCTCTGCCATAGTCATGTTTTGCAGGAGAGTTTTAACTCTATGAGCGTGTGTAACCGGCCTAGGAGCACTTATCACTGATGAGATGCTAAAAATGTGGTTGTGTCTCTGTGCTGTCTGTATGTCAGTGTGTACCAAAAGCGGGAAAACAGTTTTCTTCAGAGAGCGTATGTGGTTTGTAAAGGAATTTAGTTCTGTTGTGCCAGTAACGTTCCTGCCTTCTTTTTTTTTTTTTTTTCCCTGGTGTAATTAAAATATGTTGAATAAAATGCGGATTCTCCAAATACTTAACTTTGAAAATGTTTTATCACAATGTTTTTCTTCAGGTGTTCCTCCTCTCTGTTTTAGAAAGGAAGGATTCTTGGAATAGATAAGGAATTAAATGGTGACATCAGTTTATTTCAGTTTGACTTTGTGACAGACTGTTTTAGCAAGCTGTCTACCTTTAAAATTAGGACTATTTTATTTCTGCATTGTTTTTTCTGTTCTTGTTTTCAGACTGAAATCTGTGCAAGGCAGATACATATTTTTTTTTTTTTTTATTACAGGTGCATCCAGTGCCTAGCATGACCAGAATAGAATGACCAAACCAGCAATTAAAATAAATACTGCGTGTTCCATATGAATCTGTCGCTTTGGGGTGCTATACCCTTTCAGTTAATCCATAGTTCGTTTTCCCTATTGAAATTTCTATTGTTGGCAGACACTTCTGCTAGGAAAAAAAAAACTTTCCTTTTGGGTTCTTTCTGGATGACTAACTTTTGCCCTTCAGATGTTTTCATGGGAAGTAACTTCTAAATGTCTTCATTAATTGTTAAGGGTTTTTTCCAGACCCTTCAAAGGCATCTGAATGATCCAGTAACTGGTGTGAATGCCAGTGTATGAATAGTCTAGATTGTGCAGTGTTCGCAGGGAGTACTATCACTGGCTATAAATTTAATTTGGTGGCTACTTTTCAAATTTATTACTGTTTGTCAGTTGCTCCTTTTGGCAGGATATTGTCGCAAGCCTCATGAATCATGTATATAGTTTCCACAGTGTTTTTATGGTATCAGCCCATCAAATACCTGTCTGGAATTTTGCAAATACATTGTCAAATATATTAATAAATCTAGTAAGAAACCTATCGTATCTATGGGGAGAGAAATACAAACATGCATGTTAAATGTGTTTCGTACAGGTGGTGGGGAAAATGATAGTAGACTGTGTAACAGTTCAAACGCCAAAGGTTTATTAGCGGGTGTGTTAGAAATCTAGTTCAAAGACTGAGCTCAGAACTTGAGGACAGGTCACCGCCGTAGACCAGCGAACCTCTTTGAAATGTCCTGCTTTCTCTCTCTGATCTCCAAATGCTTTTAAGAGTGTTAGGTTCAAATTTCATAGGCAGATAGGGGCTCGTATTCTTCCAGTTACACCACTGTAATTTTGCATAACTTCATTATCTGCAACATAGCCTCGTACTTAAGTCAGCAAYGTGATTTTCCTCCCCCAGTGAAAGGATATTTCTGCATCGACTTTAGTTGTCACTCCTCGTGTAACTTATGTGGTCCTAACCCATAATTTACATGTAAAAGGACAAGTGACTTGAGAAGCTATATGGGAAACCGTAGTGTTTCAGAGCTGCAGGTGTGTTCATTAATGAAGGGCTCCTTTGAAAGCACTTCATAGCCTTGTGCTGTGGCTGCTAGTCCATACTATTGAATATAAATGGCTTTGCTCGATTCCCTCTGCCATTAATGAAACATTTAAGCTATTGGAAGGTGTGGGGTTTTAAGTTCTCCTGTCTGACCTCAAAGGACGCAAAACCAATAAAGCCGCAGAGAGGTTTTCTTGGCTTTGTACCTTGGGCTGTGCCAGACTTCCAGCCCTCGTAAACTGGATCCAAGGGGAAGAGGAGAACATGCACGTGCGTGTGTGCATGCTTGCCTGCTCACAGCTTGTACGTGTGCTGCCCAGGTGGGTGCAGTGGCATCCGCTTCTGCCTGGTTACAGAAGGTTGAAATGCTTTGTTCCTGAGTCAGCCAGGGCAAATGCCATGTTGCTAGGTAATTTCTTTAATAAGTGCATTTCTGTTTTTCAAGGAAGTCTGTGTGATGATGAGAAGATGACAGTTTTGTTTGTCTCTTGTCGGAGTGAAGCAGTAGTTGGTGGTGGAACAATCACAGTGAAGTATCTAAGTCCAAGTCTATGCAGAATCATCCTCACCCACCTGTTCTCTAGTGTTGTTCAATGCTGTCTGGAAAGACTGAAGATGCAGGCTCCTCTTAAGCTGGAGGAATACTTGTGGCCCTTCTTCCTTGGCAGAAGCTGATGGAGGTTCCTGGATGTAAAGCTCTCTGATACTCTGTGGGGCCAGAATGTTTGTGAGAGGAGGCAACATTTTTAGTGTCATGACAGAGGTGGCTGTGACCAGCCCACCATCCCACCATCAGCATTGCTGTGTAGCAAATTGAGTGTTAATATGTTCCTCCTAAACAGGGAGAAAGTGGGACACAGAAAGGTTAAATGACCCAATGCAGTGAATTTGAGATGCACAAGGTACTGCTGTTTAGTTGAGTGSAAGATGGTGCTGATTTGTTGTGCGATTTATTTATTTATTATTTTAAGGAAAGACATTTCACTAAGCCTCAATTTCCCCATTATTTTCCCTGGGGCGAATAATATTTACCTGCTTCATGGAGGTGTTGTAAGGCTTAACTAAATAATGTTTGTAAACTGGCATGTAAATGACAAAAATTAAGGCTGGTCAGTGGCAAAAGTGCAAGGTTGCTACAGCCCAGTGATCAATCTGCTACATCATATGGACTCAGGGGACAATCTTTCTTCTGCTTGTTTCAGTCCTGACATTTCTTCGTTTTTTTTTCAGCTTACCCTATTTTCTTTCTTCCACAGAAGAACTTGGATAGATGCAGCATTGCATTGAGCTCAAGTATTAGAACTTGCATATAAGTCTTCACAATTTTTTTCCCCCACAAGTTTTTCTTAGCTGTATTTCATAGGTTCCAGATACTATTGTACAGAATCTCTCCTGAGAGTGATAATATTTTCTTGTTTCCTTGAATATTTTCTTTGGATAGTTTATTTCTAGCCATCTTGTGTTATTTCCATGTCCTGAATTCATTGAAGCTCTTGAGCAGTGTAGGGGAATTCAGAGACTTTCTCTAATGTCTTCACAGTAAGATATGATGAGCACACTATCCTTGTTCCTCATTTGTTCCGCCTTTTATTTTGCAAATGTGAGCGATTGTTCTAAACAACAGGAAGTTAAACAATAATAAAATATTGTTTAGATACATACTGCAGAACTTGGTTTGGGGCCATCTGTTAAGGATAGCTTAAGTTTGAGGTCCCTAGAAGAGGATAATCTACAAACGTCTTAATTCTGTCTTTGCACTTCTAGAGGCAAAGCTGAGAAGTGACTGTTAGAAGGTTTTAACATTTCTCTGCGCTATTCCTGATTTTTTGATTGGGACAATCATTATAGTGTTAATTGGATGACAAAGGAATTAAATAGCATGGCTTCGGCCCTCCCCAGTATCACTGTATTACAAATAGTAATAACTAAACTTGAAATCCATGGTCTTCTCTTGCGCAGTGCTTGAGAGCAGCAAGGCAAGCCCTAGAACTCCCATACGTGTTTGCGTGTAACGTGGCAATATGGAACTAAATTGAGCTGCAAGATCCCTCTGTTCAGAGGTACAACTGCAAATTTACGGAATTGAAACTTTGATTATCTCCAGAACTCAAATTACTTTTTTGCTGCCTGGACAGCAAGTTAGATTTGGGGATGTTGTTTGCCTTCCCTTCTAATGCTGATCACAATCTACTGCCATATGCAACATGGTCCGATGTCTTGTTTAAGCAAGGTAGTCTCTAGTGGGCTATATTAAACCAAGCTGATAAAGTGTCTGGTTCATCCCAGTTCATCATTTGCTGATACAAAACACTGGATATATTTTAGACTCTGTGTCAAGTAAAGTTTTTCTTTCTTTTTAATAGCATTTAGTTACAACAAGATACCTCCCAGTGAATTTAGTTGTTAGACCTTGAATAATGCCAGTTATCCATGGTATCTGTGGGAAATTAAAGTCACATCTTAAGGCTTGCATGGCATACGGGTTTTCCTGCATGGGTGGATTATACCTCAGGGAAGTACATATTTTAAAATTTACTAGGGTCTTCCTGTAGGTTAAAACTTATAGCAAGATCAACTTCTACTGTTCTTTACAATAGTTACCAGAAAACATACTGTACAAAATGTGCAATAGATTTTTACTAATCATGCACTTGCATAATTGTGTGGTATGTGTATGGATATTTTCTCTTTAGGTGTTTAACAAAGCATTTTAATMATCTAGAAATTCTGTTCCTTTGAAGTTTAAAGCATTATAAAACAGTAACAGTACTTCAATCACAGCCCATGCTCATAGGTTTGTCTAGAGGTTTCAAAAAGAGCAGAGAAAAGTGCGTCCTTTAGCACGTACAATTGRGAGCAATAGACAACAGATCTCTTCAAACCTCTCAAATCACTGTTTTCTGCTAGTCTAGAAACACGCATAAGAAATCTGCCAGCCTCTGAGCAATGAGGGTTTTTAATGTTTTCTTTTGTTCAAAGCCATGGAAAAATCACTCAAACAAGGAGAAAAATCAATGTATCCAGTCAGTATTGGTATCTTGACAAATCTAGACTGCTTTGGTCTTAATCGGTGGGGTGAAGCTGAAGCTGGAGATAGTTAAAAGGATGCCTACAGAATACCACTCTGCACTTGTGCAGAAGGTTATTTTATTTCAGCTTAGTTGCCACATTTTATTCAGTTCTTGTGGTGCTTCTTGACGCTCCAGAAGGGTTAGCAATCTCTTATATTTTGACATGGAAACTAGGATGCATGTGGTATTATGCAAATTACCAGGCAACTAAATTGTCTATCTAAATGCCAAATCCTTTGCTAAGTAGAGTTTGGCAAATGCCAGTGGCAACCTGTTTTAAAGGGATCCCTGCTGTGATCTCTGAAGCAGTAAGAGTAGAAAAATCCAAATTGTCTATTCTTAGGCTGAATTAATGTCAATTCCCAGGGTTTCTGTTAAACATCCAAAGGCACTCAAGTGGTTAAATGACCATGTCTATTGATAACCATGGAATTTTAATATTAGCCAAGGGAGATATTTTTAAAACCCTTCTGGGATACAAAGCAGGTTTTTTAATACACTTTTGTGCTTAAATAATTTTGAATAAGGGTGTTCTCTTTAGAGATCTGTTAGGTAAGCTTTTTTAATGTTACCTCTAAACATGGTATCAGTCTTTGAGGACTTGGGGGAAACATGAAATGTGCCTCATTTAAAAAGCAAAACACCACCACCCTCCGTAAACCCCAGAGAAAACCAAAAAGCAAAACCACCAAGGATCTTAGTGAAATTTTACACACAGGAAATTTCCAGAGTTAACTTAGCTTTAAACTCTTTATTTTTTTTCTTAATCCTTTAAATCRGTAAGTTAGCTTCAAGTGAAAATTTGAAATGTAAATATTATGTTGCTTTTGTATTTTGTTTTTTACTATTTGCTATCAACTTTTTACAAAAACTGTGCACCATGCTACCCTTGGGTTAGCGCTGTAGTTAATACTTCCTTAGGGTATGTTGGAAAGAATCCCTTATGTGTTATCTTTATTGATGTAACTGAATAAAATCACATTGTTGCAACTTTGGGGCCATACGTCATTAAACTTTTATTAGATGATTATTGCTGACTAGAGTTTGATAAAATACTGAACTAATCAGGTCCATTTAGTATCAAAATGCAATTCTGTGCATAAGGTTTTCTGGAACATCACACAACATAAATTATGTATACAGTTCTATCCCAGTGATTTTTCAGAGATGGCACCATCTTGTTTCCTTCTGTGTTTTGGGGCAATTGCTACGGAATGAAAGAAAATGGAAGAGAATGAGGGTGTAAGGGAAGAAATTAAAAGCAAGTRGATGTCTCAAACTGTACATGGGGGTTTTCTTTACATGAGTTGAGCATGCTCTTCAGCCTATATGTCAAGCGATTCCTGTGTGACCTGCATTAAAACCAACCAAGCTGTGATGTATAGTTATGCATATGCAATTCTGGGTATTTCATCCTGTATTTGCAACTGATTTGCAAATTTGCAACTGACTTTTCACTGGGAAAAAACCTCTCATCATTTTCATGGGAAGTGCGTGTGTTCCTGCACAGTTTGCTTCCTTACAGCTCATGCTGCACTAAGATGATGGACATGTACCCAGGGATATGTTAAACAGTCTCCTCTCCTGAAACCAGTTGCCCATTACTGACTGGCTCAAGCTTTGCATTTCCTCTGCCTCTTAAATTGCAATCAGCCTTAATGTAATTGAGGGAAAAGTTATAGTGGGGATTTTTACTAAAGGTAATGGCTAAAATGTTTTGCTTCCAAGGAGGCAGATTGAGGATTTTCAGTCATTGTTCTGYGTCTGATCATGCTCCTGGCTGTTAAATCTTGATGGGAAGGTAAGACTTGTCACAGAAGCTCAAAGAATTGTTCCATCTAAGACAGCCTCTAGAAAGTAATCCAGAGCATCTGTAACCTGGTTTGGTGCAAAACAGGAAGACGGGAGCACCAGAGAACATAACATGTGAGTACTCCCATCTGAACACTGCCTTGGTTCTGAGGATATTGAGAAGGGATGTCTAACAAGTGTCTTAGTTTTAATTATTTGAGCATTAATTTATCTTCTGTGGTGCTTATTGGAAGGTATCAGTTCCTGAAGAAAACTGTCCCTCTTCCCTCTGGCAACTTGGAGGGAAGGAGGGAAAGAGGTACATACCTCTTTGAGTAGAACAGGGTATCGTTTCTGACTCTCAGAGCAGTAATCTTCAGATAATTGATCAAACAGACACCAGCCCGATGCTGCAGGTGATGTAGTTCTGGGTCTGTTGAGATTCACCCATTCAGCATCACAGCACTCGTGCTGTTTCCGAGCTGGAGACAAAGCGAGGTGCCTGCCAATATCGCAGAGGGAGCGAACGGCATGAGAAGCGTTTCGGGAAATACAAGAGCCTGTTGCCAGACCTGCCTGCATGTTGCTTCTGGACAAAGGAGTTGGGCTGGTATATGGGTTTGGGAAGCCTTTTTGAAATGCCTAGCTCGGGCATATTCAGATTTAGCATCCTTTAAAAAAAMCGACGTCCTTTGCAATATTAACAATGATGTCTTTACTAGTATTGTGTACTTAATAGTGGGTTATCATTACTTTGGTTTTTTTACCATGGTAAACATAATAGAGAGCTACAAGCCTGATTTGTGGGTTGGCAAAAAGGTCTGCAATGGACTTTTTCCAGTTCTCAGTGACTTGAGAGGCAAAATGATGACAAAAAGGAGAAAGTGCCAGAAACTAGTGAGTTCCTAAACCTAATGCTGAAGAGGACATTGGGAACTAATAGTAGCTGGAAGTTAAAATGAGACAAATTCAAATGATAAGCAAGATGGACATTTTAAGTGAGGTTGGCTAGCCACAGGAAYAGTTGCCGTGCTCTCTTAACACCTGCCTCCCTTGTACAATATACTTAGTTGAAAGCCAAGTTCTTGGATTTAATAAATGACTAATTGAATGATCTTTTGTTAGATAGTTGAACAGATGAGAACATGAAAGTGTCTCACCCAGTCTTAGGGTCTGAGTGGTATCACAGTTACTAAATGCACTTGTTAATGGAAAACAGTGCATACTTCAATATATATAGTTGTAGGTGTTTTTCCTGGGATTTACAGATGCGCTAGGAATGTACATAGGTAAAAAACAAGATGACATATAGGAGTGAAACAACTTATAGATTTGAATGGCAAAAATCTCATTGCAGACTTGGATTTGAATTTCATGCAGTTTCTCCAACTAAGCAACTGTTTCGTATTCCTCTGTCAACATGTGAGTGGTTGTAACTTCACATATACTTGTTCTCAGCTAGTTGTCCTTAGCCGTTAGCTGGATTTTCATCCCTGGCTTACCTGCTTATATGTTGTTCCACAGAACTGGTTCTTCAGTGTACAAAGGCAAGCTCATCTCAAAGAATTCCATAAATTTCACAAAAAATTCCGAAGGATGAAACTTTCCTTCTAAAACTAGCGTACTAAATTYTAGTCACTTTACATTCAGTGTGAAATCCTCGAATCATAAAGAGGAATCTGAAACTATTATTTACAAAAAATTGAACTTGAAATGCTTTAGTGACCATATTTAAAACTTTCAGATGCCTCATTTCATACGAAGTTTCAACTCTTATCTTCTATTCTAATTTAAAAAAAAAAAAAAATCAGATGGAGATTTCGGTTCTCTTGCAGTATTTTCTCACGCAAAGCACCCTTACCACCTGTGCAATGAAACTGCTTATGTTGTTTATTTTGCAACATGCCATAAATACAAATCTGCTAGCCTTAAATCCTCCATGCGTGACTGCAGGAATAAATTTTCTGTGCTGTGTTGTGGAATTGAAGCACTCATAAAGGGTGAATGCACCATGCTGAGCAGTTGAACCCTTGCCTTTTTCCATTAACCCATGTCCCTCCTTTGCCTTTCAAACAATTACCTTGAGTTTTTTAAGGCTGATGCGTTCAGCACTAAATTAAAGCTCATTCAGCAGAGTTGTAGGTGATGAAGCAATAAGACCTCTTATTTTTCTTCTTGTATCCAAGTGATACAATGCAGGGAAAACTTACTCAGAATTGTTAAGGTATGCAGCAGAAAAATCATAGCTCTCTTCTACTCCCCAGCCCCTCACTCTCATTTAAATAGTTTGAGAGTACAGTACATGAGTATTCAGTGAAGAAGGGTCTCTACTGTAAGTGTCATGTAGTTATAAAAGAAATATGCTTAAAGTGCAAGTATCATAATCTGAAAAGCTATTGTTATTGTAGAGGGAGGCCAGAGCTGAAGTAACTGCCGGAGTGGGTGTTGCTGCTGGTTGAACCTTAGACCTCTGGGACTGAAGAAGCAGGCGTCAGCTGATTGACCTCAAAGATTAAACCCCTCATTTGGATGTTGTAATTTACCCATATCGTGTTGACCAGATGTTGAATGGATGTAGGAGACRTTCAGTACATAATATCTAGATGCTGATTATTATAGCTCTAGACTTTTACTTCTGCTATGAATTTAAACCTGATGTGAAGCCAGTAACTTCAGCCCTTGTTAGATAAGTATGTTCCTTGTTGTACACTTCTGAATTTTTAAAAATGAAAATAAACAACCACCTTTATGACCATTCTTTATTATTATGGTCTCCTAGCAACAGAGCTTCCTCTTAAGTGACCCTTGCCATCTTGGAAGGTTTGTATCCAAGATGCTTTAAATAACCTTAATTCTTCCTGCAGTTTCTGAAACTTGTAGAGCTAAAGGTTTGAGTTAYGTTTGATTTCCCAGGAAAGGATGTGTTATTTGCTCAGACTCTTGTCAGGATAAACCAATGTTATTAATATTAAGCCATTATTTTTGTGTAAGACAGTTTCCAGAGAAAGTTGTTCGCTTCATAAATATTTTGGGAATTTGAAGGTAGCAGTTCTTACATAACTAAAGCTCATTTTCTGCTGATTACAGAAGCAAATTCTGCTTGCAGCAGCTGGGACTCTGTCCGATGTGGTTAGTAGTGTAGGTGTGCTGCCTGTAATTGAGGTTATTCAAAGCTTTCCATTGCAGGATACGGTTTTTTGTATTACTCAGTCTGTTAAACTCTTCACTGTGTTGACTTATGCTTCTCTGTTTTGTTCTGGTTTTATTTTTTAACTTTGGCTTGTTTAAATTTTATTTTCACATGATTTCTGTAATAAACTTGTGTAGGAAGCTATTGAAAGGCCTCATTCAGGTATTTTTCTGATTTGGGCCTGATTTAAAGTGGTGTAAAACCAGGAGTAATTCTTCTGAAATACATGGATGAGACTATAATCAATTACATTTGTAACATGTAACGTCACAATTCTGAAAGAGCTCTGGGGTTTTGGTGCCGCAGCCGCTGTCATGGACGGCGTATATGGCTCTATTTACAGTAGGAGGGAGGTCTTCAGTCTACATGTGGCTGTGAATTCTTAATTTTTTTCATATGGCGTGAAGCTCTTCTGAAAAACCTGTTTATTTGGAGGGTTAGTAATTAATCTTACAGAGCTAAGAAATAGGGTAGTTTGATTACCTTGAAGAAAGGTGATATAAATGCAAATCATGAATCTGGAATAAATCTATTCACTTTCTTGGGCTTATCAGTACAGATGGGATCAGACTCTTAGCCGTTATGTCTGTTATACTGATTAACTGTAATTCTCAAATAAGGAAGGTCACTTTTTTGACTGAGGCAACTATTAATTTAATATTTTATTTGCTTCCGCTGCTGGTTTTAGGTTCTCTTTCTAATGGAATTAAGTTAGTAATGCTAATGCTGTGCAGCTGAGAGGTTTGATAGGTGTATTAGATCATGGTGATGTTGGAGGGACTGCAAAACTTCTTGGTGTCTCAGTTGATTGACCAGGTCCCGTGTTCCAGTTTTATGCTGCAGCTTCGCCATGGGAATCGGGAGTACTTCCATTGGCTTAAAACTCTAGTTCAGTGAGCTGTTGCATTTATATGCTGAGATGCAGCTATTTCTAAGCAGTAATTCATCGCTGTGCAATCATGCCCTCATAACGGTAATTCACCACTATGCAATCACCAAAATGGTAAGTAAAGAATGCAAAAGGAGTTGTTTTTGCAGGGAGCACTTATGAAAAAATATAATGCAGCCTCGGTGGGTTGAAGCCATGAAGCAGAAGTCAAACGATTGT
Source organism: Phoebastria nigripes (assembly GCA_035582835.1). Classification (NCBI taxonomy): domain Eukaryota; kingdom Metazoa; phylum Chordata; class Aves; order Procellariiformes; family Diomedeidae; genus Phoebastria; species Phoebastria nigripes. The sequence goes on from JAYKAV010003432.1 coordinate 1,248,705, forward strand.
CTCAAATGTTTTTGCCAAATCTTAGAGGATGCTAAAACACCAGCTAGAAAACTAGTACAGAATATAGTGGGGTGTGGAATACCATGCTTGTTTAAAAGCAAACAAAATCAGCTAAAGACTTTTGTAAGTTGTTTTTGGTTTTGTGTGTTGTTCCCCTCCCCCCCCCCCCCCCCCCCCCCCCATTAGATTCACTAAGTTTCTGGATGTGCTTTAACAGTAAAATCATTCCTATAAAGAATAGAGCTGGATCTTCAGCCTCACGTGACAGAGTGAGACAAGGGCAACTCTGGGCTATGCCAATACCCAGAGCTCCAGAGAGAAGCGGAGACAAGGGTGGTGGTATTAAAGTAACCAGGTGCCCAGTGGTCCAGTCTAAATGCCAGGCTCATCTTAGACTTGCCCGTCAGGTTTGTTTAAAAGACTCCAAGAGGTCCCTGCTGGGGTGGGTGTGGGCAGGGTTTCGTTGCAATTGCCAAAGTTGGGGAAGAGGAGATGAGCTCCGTAGTTAGTAAGTAGCAGTGAATCTACTTACAGTGCTAACCCCTGGCAAATGCAAGGAGGAGCAACATAGTTGAGCCTGAAATGAATCAGGCTTAGGACCATTTATGTAACCTTGTATTTGCTATAAACTGGGACGTACACAGGCAGCTTTTACCCTGTGTCTGCTGACATATAGAAACTTGTTATGTTTAGGGATTTGACTCTTGGTCAAGTTACCCTAACTAGAACAAAACTTAAACTTGAAATACGGAAGGTATCTGCAAAATGAAAATGACCTTTTCTACAACTCCGTAGATTGGGAAATGTAGAAGTAGGCTAACAGTGCAGGAGAATCATTCGTGGTAAGGAATTGACAGCCACTGAATCCAAGTTATCCATTAAAGAAGGGAGGTTGGGTCATAATATACAATACTTCTGTGGTCATAGGAAAGCTGGTAAGAGCTTTTTATTAGATAACTACCTCATAAATCAGTCCAATGGAACAAAGGCCTCAAAACTGAAATCTTACTGACACCTCTTCATTGCTATTCTTGGTGATATATGACACGGGCCATTAGTTTAAGTGCAGAAAGTCTTCTGAGATACAGTGCTGGTGAAGTTGCACTGCATGCATCTTCATCATGCAAATGTGGGATTTAAAAAAACAACACACTCGGGATGCAAAGGTGCAGCTATAAATAAATGAGGAAACAGCCACCAAGCAGCTGCTCTCTCAGCACTGCATGCTAATTAAATTCCTGACCTGCGGAGCTTGGCAGGTTGGCAGGTACGCAGCCGCGGCTCCGGCTGTGCTGAGTGATGGCATACCCGGGAGCTCTGCCCATCTCCTGGCACGTGGGGAGAGCGGAGGAGGCGATGTTCTTGTTTGCGAGTGCTGAGCAGCCTGCGTGGAAAGCCATTAATATTTGTGGTGACGTGCTCGTTGGAGAGGGAAGAGCATATATATATAKAGAGAGAGAAGCTGATGAATTGGGATGTTTCTTCACTGTTCTGTAGTACGGTTCTTTAACAAACACTGTTAAGTATGTATGGTGATACCATTCACCAAGTGGTTTTTTGATCTAGGGGGAAAAAAGTAATTTGTTGACATTACAGCAATTATAAAATACTTGCCTCTGAGAACACAAATGTAATGATATTAAGTTTAATTATGTATAATTAATTCTACAAAATATTTAAATTGTTGTGTTGAATTGTGCAGCATTGGTTGCTGTACATTTTGTTAATGTGTGGAGCAGATGTGCATGAAAGAGTCTGGAAGTCATCCAGAAGTTGGCAATTATTAACTGGGTAATCTGATACTGATTTATTCTAAAACTGGTCAACGTACCTACATAAACATTGACATATGTATGGAGAGTGGATAGATGTAGACTGTACAGTAGAGACGATAAAATTCCATGTAATGGTTTTAATTGTTAGATAATAATTAACATCAGTGTGAGTCCACATTCCCAAGAGCCGATCCCCCTTTTCTGTTTGCCACTGCCTGGCATTATGTTATTTTTGGATCCTTGTCTAATGAGATATGTCATATCACAGGATTATATTACTATATCTGCAAAATAATACCCAGTGATAGAATATTAATCCTATTTGAAGGTGCTGAGAACTTAAGTGACTTCTGTGTTATTTAATTGGACGCTTGTATCAAATCAGAAGGAGCTGAACCTTATCTCCTTCTGTGAACTTAACCAAAGGTCTGTATAAATGAAATATGCCATCATTTAAATACCTGGTGAATTTGCATTGTCAAATGCAGCCAAATGGCACAATATTTAACTGTAATGACCGCTGAGGTGATAGGGGAAGGGAAAGGAGGAGTGAGGAGAGCGCTCCCATTTTCTACCGTATGTGTTACCTGGTTGGATTCTGTGCAGGGCTAAATGGTCTTTCATTTAGCACTGGTTGTGTAACGAAGGAGTGAGTTTTGCTGTATTTAGAGCCCTGTTACTCGGTTTCTGATGCAATTTGGTTATGAGTCCTTTATCTCTCCACCTGAGAAAGGAACGGGGTCAGCTGAGACTGACAACCTTTTCTCCCCCAAGCAGTCTGAGAAGCAGCTGCTCTTCCTTCCTTCTGCTCTTGCGCTTACTCCCTGGCAGCTGAAAGACTCGGAGCTGCACTGGAAAGCAGCCATGGCTGGCCACAATATTCATTGCCTTCTCTTCTTCTCTTTAGTTCTTAATGTACTCTTGCTGTCATCCTACTTTTTCTCCTAAGCCTCCAGGATGTGGTGAGGAGCATGAAAAAATGGATTTGTTCTTCCTTTTAAACAGGGGGAAAAAGAAAAAAGCCTGTTTAGTGTTGGTCTTGTAATTTAAATCCAGTATTGACCCTTGGGATGGATGGGCAGGCTGCTACCGGGAGGGGCAGTGACTGTGTGCCTGGGAAGGCGACTGGCTCCTTGACGTGGGCAACGGGAGGTGCAGTCCTGTGTTGCTCTTCCAGCAGCACACATCTGTGTCTGCAGCACCGAAGGCTGGGCGTGAGGGGGTAGAGGTCATGTCCGTGCTGCAGCACGGCTACCAGACCAATGATGCTTCCATCGCAGGGCAGAGTGAGTGGAAGAGGTATCTGCAAAGGTCTGTCCTTGCCTAGTGAAAGAATAGTTGCTGAGACCTTTTTTCTGCTCTGCAGGCCTTACGCTGCAAAGCGTGGACCCTTATTCTCTCTGTTGGCTTCCCTTGCGGCRGGGCATGCCAAAGAGGTTCTGGTTAACGCTTTCCAGTGGGTTGCTCCTATCCCTGCCTGCTGTGCTGGTTATTCTTCCATGGTGGCCCTTGAAATGCTGAGGAGATTCTTGGGGACATGGTTCCTGCCATGTCCCCAGGAGCCCCTGTCCTTGGTGTGGTGGTGGGACCCTGCTGCAGCAATCGTGGGCAGCAGCTCCCTGGGCGTTCACTAGCCTCTCAGAAAGCGCTTTTGATGCTGTGCCAACTTCAGGCTCCATCTGCCTTTTGCTTTGTTCTATTGGATTGCAAAGCTAAGGAAGTTAGGTAATGCATTTAAAGGTGGATGTGGAGAAATGAAACTAGAACATCCCTTACAGCTCTATCTTGTCTGGCTTTGGCATCAAGGTGATTTCCATGTTCCCTGCTGATAGCAGACTCTCCAGTCAAGGTGGCTTGCAGGGCAATTTGAGCAGGTCCATGAGGCTGAGATTGGTCCTTGAGACAGCCTTATCATTAGCCTTTGCCTGTCCTGAGCAAGATCTCATTTAAGAAATGAACTCTCCCATTATATCACCCTTTCTCAGCGAGGGTTTCTCCGAGTGCAAAATATCTTTGCAGTTCTCGGTCCTGAAAACTGCATCGGAGCACTGACATGGTGCTGGACACCGCTCTGAAGAGAGATGTCTTTGGCTGGTCCCTGCACCGGGGCAGGCAAGGCCAGGTCTGCAGCTGAGCTGCCGATGGCAGCCCTGTCCCCATGGCGCATGTCTGCTTCTGAGCTGGCAGTTAAGCAAAGAGTATCCRTCTTCCTTGAACGTGCATGAGGGTAGGGGCCTATTTCAGAACTACTCAGTGAGCATAGAAATGTGAACTAAGCAGCTTGCTATGGTAGCTTTGGGTAAAGGGGACAAGCAAACATGTTGTGGGTAAGTGACTTGTGAGTGAGGAGGGACTGATAAAGGCTCACTGTTGGCAAGGCCATTCTGGAAGATGAAGTCTATTGGTTATATGACATGGACATATGCGTTAATGACTCATTTGTCCAACAAAACTTGTAAGAAGCTATGATTAGTGGAAATACTATAAAATTAGTTCAAAATAAAAACCTTACATCTTTGTAATATGTCTTTTGGAGGAGGTGGGTTCAAGTACTTAATTGATGTATTTTTGCGGAAATACACAGTGAATGTGAGTCATAATTAATGTTCTTGCAAAGTCTAAGAAGGACAGGATAGCAGAGTCTTCATCACACRTCTTGAACGATTTCACTGAGATCAAAGCTTATCTTCCATTTAACAAGACAAATTAATTTCCTGAAGAATTCTAGTGTCAAACGCCTTGATAATGTTTAGATTTATAGGCCTTATAGCAATATTAAATAATTAATAAGTCAACAATGTATTATCACTAGGGCAATGTATTTTTGGATCTGCATTATTACCGTAAAGAAACTAGATGTCTAGTGACATTATTCCCTAATGTCCGTAAGTGGATGCTCTGGGCTCAGATCTTCCAGTACAGAATCATTCATTCTGTTCACAGAAAACAGTGGAAAATCGGTGACTAACCCTAGTTTGGGGGGAAGGAAAAAAAAAAAAACCTACCACAAAGCCAAGCAAAAAAACGCGAACGCATTAGTGCAAGAAAAGGAGCCTAGAGTTGCCGCTTTTGGTCTGTACAGGAATAGATTGCATTAACTATATAGGTGAAGAGTCCAATTTTAAACTTTTTCTTTCCCTTCAAGTTGTGTTCAAAGATACTATTTTCAAATCAATTTATGGATTTTTCAGAAGCATTTTAAGCAGTTACCCCACTGAAATGAATGAATTTGACTCTTCATTTCAGAAAGGGTAGATTTAAGCTAACTTGTGATACTGGGTGTTTTGAGATTTTTTTTTTTTTTTTTTTTTTTTGCTCTGTTAGTGAAAGAGAGAATTTGCTATAGGTTCCTTGGAACAAGGTGCGATGTTCCCATTAATGTAGTGGAAATGTGGTCAGGCTGCTGGAGAAAGCTGTGGAATTTTCACGAAGGACTTGATTTCAAAATCTGGCTTAATTTTAAAATATTAAGAAGCTAACATATCAAAATTCCCCACAMATGAAAATCTTAAAAACCTTTGGGATGATTTTTTAAAAAAAATCATTTAAATATCTTGTATAAAACTCTGACTATTTTTGCCTGCTTCCTACAGCACAAAATTAATTTCACTTGTCTGTCTACAAGTCCTTCTCCCTGCCCATAGTTTTTTCAACACGTTGTCTAATTTTAGCCAAACTTGATGGAGGAGCCGGTGTTTAAGAAATATTAAGTTCCTACAGAATTAGTGAAGATCCAATAGCTGTGTAGAGGGGAGACCCGAATGAGTACTGTGCCTGAAGAAAAGGCAGAACCAAGTGTTTCGGCAGTGCTCGGGGACGGTAGCCAAACGTCCTCTGGACGTGGGTTTGGGTGGAGACCATGGCTGGTCTCCTGAGCACAACGTGCTGAGGCTTTGGTAGGCAGCCGTGGTGCTGGCTGGAGGGAGAGAGCTGGGGTATTGGAGGTGACTCAATGGGGAGAGGAGGAATTAATGAGGTGGCAGCGTAAGAAAATGGGATGTAATTTATCAGGAAATTAAGTTTCTAGAGTTCTGGTGTGTGCAAAGCAATATGTTCACATTGTAATAATGTACAGCGTAGCTCTTCTTACGTGATGCAAAAAACCCCTTGAAAATGAGAAATGAAAATGTTTCATTCCAAAAGGTCAGGACATCTTTTGATACTGGCAGATTTTTTGTTTTTTCTTCTGAAGTTATGTTAATAAGTCTGGAAGACGTTCTGGGTTTGATGGGACTATAATTCCTATGGAATAAATGTAATTGTAAAAACAACCAACCAAACAAAAACCAACCAAAAAACCAAACACACACACCAAAACAAACAAAMAAAAAAACCCCACCCAAACAACCACCCCCCAAAAAAACCCAAACCCCAACCCCAAACCTCTTCATGGCTTTGTTTTTGAACATAATTTATGAACATAAAAATATGTACTGAACCTGTACAGTGTTCTGAGGACAAAGGGTGGGAAACAGGTTAACCTGTGCAATTTATTGCAGTAATTCCTTCATGCCTATCAGTTCCTAATGAAGTATTGTTTTATTATTAGCATAAAAAATGACCACAAAGATTAAGGCTATGATCCATCCTATTCAAATTGTTGCGCAGGAATTGGCAACGAGATGCGAAATGCTGAAGACTTTGCATCGTGTTCTCAAGTCAAAGAAGCGGCAGCGTAGTTAACACGCTCCCGTTTGAGGCGTGCCGTACTGGTGTGCTGTGGACAGCTAGTAGAGCCAGCAGGAAACTGATAATTTTGTGTGTGTGTGTATAAATAAGCAAAGTTCTAGTGTTTTGGGGTTTTTTTTGTCGATTTTTGGGTCTTTCCCCCTGTACAATATATTTACTTCTTCTGTGTTTGGGAAATTCATGGGATGTACAATGAGTGGGAAGTTGAAAAGTAATCTCAGGATGTTATTATTTTAATCATGTTTAATTCACATTTTTGTGAGTTCTTTGAAATTTCACTTTGGAAAGACTTGATTTATCTTCTGAAACTTTTTCTTTGTTATTCTAGTGGGAAGGGAAACTGAAATGTGAGGTTTGGGGCGAGACTTACTTTTGGCAAATGGGAAAGATTTTTATTTTTAAATTAGGAAAGAATTTCAAGAACACTATATTTTGCTCTGGCCCCAGATTTCTTGGGAGAACCAAATTGCTTTTCTTTCTCTAACCTTTTTGCTACTGTTCCTTCTGTATGCTAATGTCTGTGGCTGTAGATTGCTAGTAATTTCCTTCTCTAGTATCGCTATTTTTAGCCAGGCTATCTAGCTGTTAAGTGGTAGCAAGATGCAACACTCTTGAGCCAGGMTCTCTTTATGTATACGTGTATGAATCAAAACGACTGTATTCAACTAACCAGGAATGCAATGTTTCTATGCTTTGAAAGCTTTCTTTAGCTTATAGCATAAAGCAGATTATTTTTTTTTTTTTTTTCCGTTCTTATATCTAATAGTTTTGGTTAAGCAGAATTTATTCCAGTTTACACAAGAAGTGGAGTAAACAAGTTGAAGGATGCTCATCTGAGCAAGGTCCAAATTCTTTCCTGTTCCCCTGAAAATTGTCTGCCGCAGGAGYGAATGATGTATTTTGGCTACCATTTTACATCTACTTTACTCCTACTTTTGCTGGGGTTTGTTAAGCAAGTGCAGCATCTTAGCAAATTAAGTACAAAATCTTTAAGTAAATGTGTTTGTTAAAGTCAGCTTAGAGCAATACTGGGTTTTGTTTCTTTTTTAAAGTTTCTCCTTTTTTAAAGTAGCATCAAGACTGAACCCTACACCYGCCCATGGAAAATGCAAAACCTGTGTTAAAAGCCATGGGCATATGGCTCAAAAATCTGCTTAGATGTATCTGCAAGTTTTGAGAATAGAAATGGTTATTTGGAGCTCTGTCCTGATGTCAGATATTTTATTATAATTTTTAAGCTCCTATTCCAGAGGATGATTCTGCTAGATATCTGCAGCCTCGAAGGCAGCTGTGGGTATGTGTGTGTTGTTATTATCATCTACCAAGCATGGCTGGGAGTCGTCAGGACAACTCCCTGGCAGGAGGTAGCATTTGCATCTCTGCCTTTGAGCAGCAGTGGTGTGTCAAAGCTCATCTCGGAGCCCCCTCCCTCCGTTTGACAGTTGTGGCAAATAAGAACAATTTATTCCTGACAGCTTTAGTAACAATATCAACTAATTTATGCAGAACTTCTCCTGGGATAATTGGGATGCGGACATGCTCTGCATAAAAGCCAAGGGGTATGAGAAGACCCCCGGCTTACCAACTGCTACTCCCAGGAAGAGGCTGTAGGCCAAGCAGATTGCCCCTTTTCAGTAGAAATTAAGGGTGATAAGGAGGTTGCAAGACAAAGAGGCAAACCCTGCATGGGTCATCTGTCAGGAGCCCTCCATAGAGCTGGGGAGGAAACAATGGGAACCACTTCAGCTCAAACAATGCAACTTGGAGAAATGTGCGTTTTTATTGGAAAAGGGAATAGAAATGCTGGCTCTCAAGCACTTTCATGGAGAAACACCTTATTTTCCCCCTCTTTAATTTAAAGCTCAAATAAAATTTACTGAGCAGAAACTTTCCTACTTCTTTTTTTTGTCTTGTTTTGGAAAGATCAGCAAATAAATTATTCAAATTCTGGCTGACAAAATGAGGTTTGTAGAAGGAGGACATGGTGTGTAGATGGAAAAAGTGGCAAAGATGACTATGCCACTTTAAGAGTTGTTATTAAAACTTAAAGAATCTTTTAAAAAAACACTAATTCCCTGTAAATTTTCTCTGATCTTTGGAAACATTAAGCTTTATATTTAGATAGCAGACACAATGAGACAACTTTGCTTTTATTTCTTCTGAGAGATTGGGTCCAGATCTACAGATGGTAAATATTTGCATAATTCTGAAGTCTTAGGCCTAAGACTTCAACTATGCTAATTYACACCAGCTGAGGCTCTTCTGCTTTTTGTGATCCTGGAAAAAAAAAAGAAAACCCAAATCAAAAAAACTAGATAAAAAGAAATAGGGACAGGAAGAGACATGGTTAAATTGAATTTCATATGCTGTATCTGATGGGCACCTGCTGATTTGGAATTTATAGAAGTTCTTCTGTGTTAATGATGTGTTTATTACTTTGCTCGTAAAGCTGAATCAGTCAGGTTTGACTCAGAATTTTCTTAATGACTTTTGCACAAAGAATTGTACATTTTAAAGGGCATCTATGCAAACATAAGATTAAAAGGCAGCGAGAAGTTTTTGGAAGAATAAATGTCCGCGTTTTAAGTTTTATTTCGTATTTTTTATTAATTCAGTGACCCCTGCTGGGGAGGATTTAGATAAACAGAGTCAGGTATCTTTGTTTCTTTTTATGAAAAATAGCATATTTTGCGCTATATGATGAGTTTTTGTAAAAACAAACAAAACCCAAAAGGTTAATAAGACAACCAATCCACGCTTTTCACGGCGTCTTTCTGATCCTAGGCCATCGAATAGTAATCTTTGGGGCAGCGACTCTCTTGCCAGTCACAGGAACTGAATGACTGTGTCTGTGACCAATTGCAATGGGACATATATGGTAAAATATAACAACCCTGACTGGTTTCTCTTGATTCCTTCTGATGAGCTGATTGTCTTTGTTCTGTGGAATACGCTAAGTATGATTTTTGATCCTCTCTTCTATTGTATTGCTGCTTTTTTAAAAAACATTAAAAGGTCTAGATGATGCCGTTTTTTCTTCTGAATGCTACTTGTCCTTACAGGGGCATCATTTAGGTGTACGTGCCAGCATTTATTTCTGTAAGCAGGGTATTTAAAGAGGAAAAAAATTCTTAATGGAGAGAAAGAAAGGAAGGAGTGGAAACCTCAAGTTTATTTTTTTTTTACCCTATAAATCCAATAGAATAGTTTAGCAATTGCTATATGTAATGTACAATGTACAATCTTACAATGTTCTGGGAAAACCTCCTATTTCCCTCCTCCACTATACAGGCATATCCAAAGAAACATATGAAAAAAAAAAAAAATTGTTCTGAAGACTGAGCTGTCTTCTCGTGCCAGTTCTACAATAATTTCCCCCGCAAGCGTAGGTGTGAGCAGGTACTACAGTCGGTGGAAGTCCTGACAGACCATCCATGAGTTGCCCCGTGACCTTGGTCATCGGTTGCTCCGCATCTGTGTGTGCAGAAGATTTGGGCAGCGCTTTGGCACTTCTTGCCTCTGTGTGCAGGTAATAATTATCAATAACCGGTATGAGAGAAACTCAAGTTTTCCTGAGTGCTTTTCAGGACCCAAGGTCAGAAGGGGTTACCTTGTTATCTGTAGATTTATATTCTGCTTCAAAGCTGACCCAAAATACCGCTTTTCCTTCACCTCCCCCCAGATGTAGGTCTTTACACCCTKGGGATCTGAGCCACGTATACCAAGAGGAGACACACCAGCTACAAATGTGGCATTTCTGTTTTGTTAAAATGGTATTTTTGTATCTGGAGCCTTTTGGGAAGCTTTGCTCCTTCTTAGCCTGTGGGGGGGGGGGGGGGAGGAAATAATGTGAAGGCGACAGATGCTGGACACTGATATTGTGTAATTGCGTATTTCACGGCTGTCACTCGGTCGTCCCTGCGGGAAGTGTGCATCTCGACTCTGTGCGTGCCCGGCAGGTGAGATGGAGGGGATGCTTGAGCCTGCCCCTGCCTGCACTTGTTGAGGGAGTGGGGAGAGCTGGTGTCATTGGGGGTGGTAGTGTCTGGGCTTTATTCTTTTTTTCTTTTTCTCTTTTTCTCTTTTTTTTTTCCCTCAATGCTTCATAATCTTCAGCATGTTGTAGAGGTGACTCTCCTTGGCCCTCTTCTGAGTGGTGGCAGGGCTTAAATTAGAGACATATAGCCTATCAGCAAGGTATAATTGTGGCACTGGCTTCATCTCTCTCCCCTCCACCCTTCCAGGAGAAACACCAGCACTTGGAAAGAGCTGTGAGCCCAGCTCAGCCACTTCTTCACAGTCGACTTTGTGGGTTTTTTAGTGATGATTAAATACCTTCTCCGTAGCTGGAAGGGTGTGATGGCTGCCTCTTCAGAAGGTGAAGCTATTATGATCCATTTTGAGGCTGAACAAAGTAGCTTGTGATACTGTGTTTGGATAGCCTTATGTGTTTGCATATGTCTGGCAAGAGGAGAAGGAAAGATCAGCTCTGCAAAGAAACTGCATCCCGCAGTTTTGATTTTACACATGAGAGGTTCCTATTCAAGCATGTGAGAATCTATGAATGTTGGCATGTTGTTTAGGGAAAGTAGTACAGTAATTTTCCCCTTTTTCTTTCCCTCCTCCCGCCCCGCACCTCTTCCAGCTCCATCATGTACAATTACTTTAGTAGTAGGAGGACTCTATAATTTTCAAAATACATAAATCAAGAATAGCGTTAAAAATTGATCTGTTACTGAAGATACAGTCAAAACAAATTGGAGGCTGGGTTGAGGGATTTTTTTGTTCTTAAGTTGTCCTGTTTTCACCGAAATGGGATGACCCGCTTCTGTGCATCCTACAGGCTTCTCTGGGCGATGATGTTATTTGTATGGATTTCCATCCCCCAATTTGTTCTACGATGGTGTTTTCCTTGAACGTATTCTGGGGCAACTTAAATCTTTTGTTTTCCACCACTTACAGGCATAGTAAGGGTGGTGAGGCTTGGCTGAGAAGGGGGGCTAGAGAAAATACTGCTCTGGTGATGTTGCTCTTGACCTTTGAAGATGATACTGTGCAAGTTCACTATTTCTTCAGTTTATAAAATTATGTTCTTTAAGCTTTGGAGAAGTAACTTGGTTGCTCTATCTGAACAGATTTATGCGTGCAGGTCTGCGCAGATCCTTTCTGATAACCATAATCCTATGTTATAAGATTTCTGTTGTTGTTTAAAGGAAAGAAATGCCTCCAGTACTTACAGTGCCAGACAGAAAGGGACACGTCTAGCTAGTAAGATTTATTTGCAGGTCAACTGCTATACAGTCGCACCACTTTACCTATCAGAAAGTGAAGTGGTGATTTATTGTGGGGTGGGTTTGTATGCACCAAGTATTTTTGAGACTGGAGCCTCAGAAAAGGGCACTTTATATATTTACATTAGGAAAAGTGACTTCCAAAGTAAAAGTCAGCAAAAGATTTAATTAACCTTTTCACTATAAATCTAACTCCATTGATTGTCTTCTGCTTCCTCCTCCCTTTCCTTTCTTTCTTGTTCTCTTTGTGGTAGACCAGTTTTGTTGCCTGTATTTAGATATTGCATGCATGAACTGCTTTTGCTAGCTCTAGCCTGTCTCAGTCTCTGAAACACCCTTACTTTTTTTCATCTCTGGGTCTCCCATAGTGATTTTGGCTGCTTTATTACTTCCTGTAGTCCTGATAAATTTTTAATTGAAAAATCAATATAGACCCAAGAATATAGGGTCAGCAGAGAAGTTTTGTAACCTACCAGGGATAAAATGTTAAAATACTAGTTTTACCTCAGGGCTTCACAATTTCCCTTTAAAGAATATTACTTATGGGAGTGAAGGAAGAGAGAAGGTACGTTCTAGCAATTGGAGTCTTGCTTTTGAAGGATAATCAGAATTATTTATAGCATTTTGATTTGCCCCCATTTAAAAATATTTTAGATTTTGAGAGAGTTAATGATGTATTGAGTCCACTTTCGCAATTTCTTCAGTGCCTGTTTATATGAGCTGCCTGATGAGCTGTGCCATCGTTGTTCAGCCAAATACTTCTCCAGAAATCAAGTTGGATCCAAATTAAGTACTTACTGAGATCCAAACAATATTTTGATTATTTTCTGTATTAACCCTGCTTTCCTCCTAGATGATGCTGGAAATAGAAACATGGAAAACTGGGTGATAATCTAAGAGCACGGCAGTATCTGTGTTTGCATTAGCAGGTTGAGCAGCACCATTAGCAGGTGGCGAGGGCCTGGTGTCCACGCTTCGTGCATTTGGGAGGTTTTTCTTGAACAAGCTGTAGTCTGATCCCAGGGGGGCTGGTGGATGCATACAGCACAGCTTCAGGTTTAGCTTCAGCTGGAAGGAATCCAGTTTATGCGCTCGGAGACTGCTCCGCCATGTGGAGGGAGCACAACAGGTCAGAGGGATAAGGAGCTTTGGAAAGTGCTATTGAGATCCAGGCTGAAATGCTAATATGGGAGTTTTCCATCTGTCCCTGAAGTACCATAGTTCTGAGAGAAATCCCARCGCTGTAAGGTTTCAGCCAACTTCTGCATCTCGTAACTTCTGCAACAGATGAACAATGTTTTGATACGGTATCGTGTATGTTAGGGTTTCGGTTATTAAAACTGTTTTTTCAAATGATAACTAACCCAAGAAGAACAATGTTGTTTTCAAGCTGGATATATCTCACTTTGTTGCAGTTTTTAGAAGTGCCGTCTACAATAAATTGGTCCTTTTTTTTTTTTTTTACTGTAGAAGTTTAAAAGGGTATGACTTTGCACATATTTGCACTAACATCAAATACGGGAATCTACCTAGTTCTGCTAATGGTGACTAAGCATATCGCAAACTCAATTTTGTAAACTCAGGCTAGTTCATCTGATTCTTCTTCAGGCTTAGTAAAAGCTTCAGACATGAGCTTATGGATTCATATCAAAATAAGGTGACAGATGTGCAGGTTTTCTTACTGCAATCAAAAATTGCTAAGCATGACAATTCAGACAAAATAAAAGTAACTTCAGAAAGATGTAAAAAGCTTAGAAAGTGCTTTAAGTTTTGCACCAAAATCAGGGAAGATATTTTTAGGCTGTTGGCAATAACGGGTTATGAAATTGTTGAGTACTGTTGGTGGTATATAAGGTGCTTAAACCTTACTGTTGATCTAGGAGGTTGTCCTTGAGTGAAGCGGTGGTGCATCTAGCTTGCCTGATTATTTCTAGAAATAAATCAGGCACGTTTTGAAGTCTGTGCGCAGCTCTTCGGGCGAGCTCCAGCTGGCTCAGTGTGAAGTGCCTTGGTTGGCCTTCAGATGAGTTCCCATTGTTTTGTTATGTTTAAAAGCCAAGAACAGGAGTTCTGGTGGTACTACTGATCCAGCTTCACTGCTGCGGGGAGGCCAAAGGCAAGCAGCCCTACTTAGCTGAGTTGGAAGAGAGTCTGAGCCCTCGGTGCCAGCTTGTTCTGTAACGCGATTAACCGTCGCACGGGGGGATGCAGCACACAACCGCACGCAGGGTGGAGAGCTGCTCTTGGCTAACCGCAGCAGCTGTCACCGCAGAGCTGAGGGTCTCTTTCATGAAACCCACAAAAATGACAGTAAGTTAAACTATATTTAGTGCTTTATTTTTTTTTATTCTCTCTAGTTAGTTAGGCTGGCGTTTACTACCTGTGCTTTTAACTAGTTTTGCCTTGAGGGCTTTGAAAGTTGTAACTGGCTTTCAGGTGGATGCGTCCAGCTCTGTAAGTGCTACTAATGTGCAATTAGTAAATATGTGCGAAGTAGAGCTGTCTTTGTTCTACACAGGTTTTTGAATTGGAATGTCTTGAACCTGAACTTATCTATAAGAAATAGTGCAATAGTATGAATTTAGCTGAAATAAAATTGCTGTGATTTGTTCAAATGTATCTCAAAGATCGATAAATAAGTCACATCATTCCAGTGAGGGTGCTTGGGACCTATTCTAAGATAATGATGTCAAGTTGTAAATTGTAAATCTTATTTTTCCGTAACAGTAACAGAGTTTTCTTTTAATATGCGTTGCAAACAACTGTTGACCAATTACTGAATGGCTTTGATGTGTGAAAGACATGTGCAGTTGTATACTCAGCGATGCGATTCCCTTTGCTATGCGATGCTTGACTAGCATTTGAATAGAATTTCTCCTGTAAAAGATCCTCTAAATGCTGTCTTTTCTCATGGATCCGACAATAGTTTTTCATTCACCTGCAAATTCATTTGTGTGTGCCCTGTATATTTGAGAATCAGGGTAAATACAGTTATTCATGCTTGACTCTTGTAGAATAACACTGTGGTTTGAAGGAGAGAAAGTCTTCATGTCCAAGTGACACACAGGGTTTGGATGGTGTGTGTTTGGTGGCACTGTAACCAGTAATTTAAAAAATGTGACTGATTTTTTTCCTTAACTTAAATCTTTCATTATACTACTTCAAAGCTAATTTCTTTCTTATTTTCCTGAATGGTAACTTCCATTAATTTCACTCTAGGTAATGATACAATTATATGTAATCATTGACACAATTCAATATGCAATACATCAGTTCCTTTGTGCAGCGATTGCGCAGCCTTTTCAGCTGCTCGAATTTGGACCGTTTCCATCTTGTGTGTTGCCAAGAGCAGTTCTGGAGTCTCTGACATTTTGTCTGACATTAGTCAAGACTAGTAAAGCAAGGTTCCTTGGCAGTGGTTCTGCAAACTTGTCCRTTTTGTAGGTGTCGATTTGACGCTCAGGAGAAAGGGATGAGCCAGCTAAAAGATGATATTTCCCATATAAAGTAATGACTAAAGTATTCATCTGAGATAAACAAGAACTCATCTAGAAAGAAGTCTCCTGGAGATGCAGATGGTATATCTGTTTCAAGTGCTAATGACAAAAAAAAAAAAATTCATATTCATTCCCTTGAGCTATGAGTTTGAAAATAGAAAGTGAATATTGATTAGATAAACCAAAAACTTTTTCTATTTTTTAAATGCAGTCCATGTCTGCTGGCTTTACTGCATGAATGAAGACTGCAAGACTGCCTGCTCATTTTATCTAAGCCAAATTTTGCCTCTTAATCAGAATGTTTTATTTGATACAGATCTCTATGAATGTTCTTAATCAGAAGGCATGCTGTTGAGCCCCACAATCTGGACCTTGTTCCACAAGTGTAGGCACCTGAACTCACTGCAGATGTGTGGGTGTAAGTGGGATCAAAACTCAGCCCCTGCAGCAGAAATCTTGGTCCTGCAGATTCCAGCGGTGCACAGGTGATGCCGGGGGACTAGCAATGAGATCAAGGTGTTGCTAAATGGGAATCAATAAACACATGACTGTCTTGAGCTCCTTAAGGAATGCGAGTCAGGAATCTCCTGGTGTTTGAAGAACTCTATAAAGCGGCAGGGTTAGTGGTGTGAGCACTGGGGAGTCTCGGGCGCTGGCTGGCAGATAAGGCGATAATGATTCCTTGCACTACGGGAATGAAGGAAACCGTAAAATCCGTCTCCTTTTCTTTTTGCGTGTTGTCTGATGTCTTTGATCATTCAGTTTCAGTGTATTCCTCCATAAGGTTTGCCCCTTTTAAAGCCACCTTTGATATGATGCTGTTATATACTTCAGTGGAGTCCCTTGTTACATTACAGATATGCAGGAGCCGAATTACCTGCCACCCACCTCAGCCCACAGGCTGGATACCTCTGGCTTCAGTCCCTTCAGAGGTGACTAGACCTCTGTTTTCTAAAGAATTTGTTCGAAAATATTTCGCTATCTTTTTCCTCTTTCCTGTAGGTGGCTGTTCAGTGCTGCTTCGTCCTGCCAGGTATAATAAATCATAGCTTAAGTGGGGATGCACGCGAGCGCATTGGGAGGGTTGGCGCAGGGAAGAAGCGGGCTCTGCTTTGTAACCCCAAATGCGCCATCCACCGAGCAACTAAGGCAGGCTTAGAGAATTAGCTGTTAGTTAGGAAGAGGTCTGCTTGCCTGGTAAGGTGCTAGGTTACCTGCTGATAGTTGAGTCTTGCTTTTTTCTTGCTGTTTTTCCTGATGGTGAAAGCTCTGCAGTGGTTCCCCAGGAATAAGAGCCTTTCTGTAGATATATGGGACCATTTTATAGACTTTAAGACCTTTTTCCAAACTAAGTAACAGCAGCCTTCACCAGCCTATAGAAAGGGGCTTGGTTTCTATTAAATTCTACATGCTTTTAGAATAACTTAAATGAAATCCTGTTAGTTTAGCTCCTGTGAAATTTTGTAGGTTAATTCCACTTGGGCACGATGACCGATATTGTGCTTATTGCTGGTAAACTCGCACAATAGGCAAATTTGGTGCTTCAAGGACAGAACAAACAGTCTGTAAGGAGCTATTGCAGCTTATGCATTTAAGTGAAATGTTGACATGTAGATTGGTTCCAGCTTTTAGACTTCTGTCAAATTCCTGTTGCAGCCCTCCTCTGTATGTGATGAACCCCCAGTTTTGGAGTTGTTTGGTAGGTACCTTTCAACTGTGTTAATCAGCTGCTAATTGAGGTACATCCATGCTTGCCTGTGCTGCCTCTTCAGGAGTTGTATCTGCTTTGTCTTGCTCTTGGTGGTGACTGGCTACATCTCTCTCATGAGCACGTGTGGTGTTATCGGGGTTTGTTTCTTAAAAGGGAGGAAACTGGCCCCTTTGAGTAAAATTTTGGTAATTACTGTGGCTTCTGCCTGCCCCAGGTAATGCTGCATCCGCAGCTGGGGCAGGGCTGGGACCTCCTCTGGCTTTTCTGAAAAGCTGTAGACTATAGTGCTAATTACAGAAGACACATGAGCTTCCTTTCTCTTTGAAATTAGTGTCCAAACAATAGGAAGTTCACTTGCTGATCAGCTTGTGAAAGAAGTATGTTGTTTCGGAGTGTTTATCATGGATATTTGGCTCAGACGGGATGGTCCTAGAAGTCTACTACTTATCTACCAGTTGATAAAGATTTGTTTTAAGAACTTGAAACAAAATACAGTTTTATGTTAACAATATGATGAGATTCCATATAAATTATGTTAAGCATTGAACAGAAAATATTATCCTCAGTAGGACCGGTTTTGAGGTTATCTGTTTAAAGACCATATTTGCAGCCTTTCTTATGGGCTAGGTGCATCTGATTCCCATTTGATGACAAAACAAAACCGAGATGTCTAGACACAGTGGATTTTCATAGCTGTTTCTGCGCCCATTACCATCATGTACACATCTGTGCAATTTCTTTCCTCAGTGCATTTGTATTGTGCTTTTTTGGAGGGTGGTTTTTTGGTTTGTTTGGGTTTTTTTCTTTCAGGGCTGCTGCTGCTGCATCCTTCTCCCCTCTCCCTCCTTAAGAGCTGGTTGGTGGTACGGGCTGCAATTGTACTACCTGCTAGTTACTTGCTTCCCCTATTTGCTTTATCTTTCCTATACATTTTTTTTCAGTAGTTTTACTGTTGACAATCATGTGAGGAAGGATGGCCCCTCTCCCTGAGGCTATGGAGGGGGATTACAGTAATCAGGTGGGTAGATGACAGCCAGGAACAAAGAAGGGTTTGGACTGAGCCCCCCCCAAGAGCCTGTGGAAGTGACAGTTGTGTACGTCCCCAGGCTGCAGTGATGCCCGCTGAGACGYGGGGCTGCCCTTAGAGCTATGACAGCCTGAGCAAGAGCCAGAGGCCTCGCTCTGCGCAAGGAAAAGGGATGCCAGACTGTCAGTAGAGGACAAGGTGGAAGCATCCCAGGGTGGTGTTTCAGGTATTGAAGCTCTCCTACCTACTGGTGTGGAAGAGGGTGTTGGTCCAAGCCCCACTCCTCTGGGGAGAAGTTTTTCGGTATCAGGACTAAGGTGGTAAGGGCTTATTCCTCCTGTGTCATATCTTTTTTGCTGCRTTGCTGTTATTGATGGATAGCTTTGTTGCTCTCAGTAGTATTGCTTGCAAAAACCCCTGCTGCCACTGCCACTGTAACCATCGCTTCCACCTCGTTCTTAGCTCAAAGCTGGCACCTGCTAAACCACTCATCTTTTCAGGTGTGGTGTGATGCATGTAGTTTGATGTTTTGGGGAAAGTTACAGTACAGAGATAAATTATTCTGAGGACAGATGAATCTCGTTGACTGGCATTTTACTACTGGGTTTTACTGTTGAATAATAACCTGGTTAGTAAGAAATGGGCTTGTCACTCAGCAGGCTGCAGGAGTTTTCAGCATCTTTAATTATGAAGAGAGAGAATTTCCTTCTAGCGAAATCAGCTTTATGTAATACTTGTTCTCTAAGATGTGTAACATTTAGTGTATTCTACGTATCCTTAACACAATGTTATTTGGGCTTATTTGGACGCTTGTTGCCTTGGCAAACCATGTATTTTCACTGTACTTAAATGGCCATCAGTTCTCTTAATTAAGAACTATGTATTTATTCAGTCAGTCTTACATAATACAGCAAAAAACCCCTCAGGTACTGGTAATAGGGAATTAATGTTGAGGCTGTAGCCCTGGAATAGAGAACTGTTCCTTTTTTAAAACTAAAGGATACTTCGAAATTGTGTTGTTTCAAAGCAACCTGCTTTTTGTTTGCCTTTAGAGGTACTAAAGCTGCATTTTGTAGAAATGCTGAGTGTACAGGTTTCCAAAGAAGGGTTATGTGTGAATTGCCATCTGTTGCATGTATTTAAAAGACCACAATGCTCATTTACTGTTCTATTTTCCCAGCAAATATAGGCCTTGGAGCGGCACTTCTGGTCTGAGATTGTGGAGGTCCAGACCTCGAACACTTGCTATGCTGTACGTGTAGACCAGGAAAAAAGTTAGGGTCCTGCCTCAAGTTTTAATTCAAACTTTCTTTGGTGTTCACATTGTGATTTTTCTTTTTTAATTATTCTTGACCAGCTTCTCCTTTGGAAGCTAAAAGCTGGCAGAAATTTGGTCAATAAAAGCATCTGAACTACAAACATATATTCCCAGATTTCTTTCCTCTTTCAGTCGATCGGCAAGCCCTGTTCTTCAGAGTATCCTGGTGATGTTCCACTCCTTGCTTCATCTGGTGTTCATTATTTAGAGAAGAAAGAAAGGTCTTGCAGCTCAGCTAGCAGGAGATGGTGCCTTTCCAATCTGGGATGAGAGTGGCGTCTGGTACCTTTTAGGCAGTCAGTCGTGGTGCCCCTGAGCTCGGAAAGTCTGGGATTTGTACCTACAAGTACAGAAGAGACGCTTGTGTTCAGGGACAGCTGCCGTCTTATTCTATATCTGGGGTGGCTTTCACAGAAGCCCAGAGTGAGGATTGACTTTGTGCTTCTTCATTTATCTACTTATCTACGTAAGTGGACCTTTTAATTAGTCCTGTCTAAACCCCCTCGTGTAGTTGACCACAGTCAGCTTACTCTTCAGAACTCCACTGAACACCTGCCCTGTTGAGCCCCTGACATGTTCAAGCTGTAATTTAAAAACATTTTGCTTAAAAGATCTGAAGAATTGTTTCACTTGACAGCTCTGCATTTGTTAAGTGACCACTTCTGGCACTGCATTTGCTGTTCCTGCCCTAGAGATTTCTCTCATCCATCATTTTCTGTCTGTCCTAGGGCCTGTGGGTTCAGACTTCTCACATCTCTCTTCTCTAAGCAACGTGATAGAGATCCAGAGGTTCAATGGTCAACGCATTTGGCAGGATGCTTCGTTATCCATAGGCTCCCGGACGTGTCTCAGAAGCAGATTCACACGCAGCGCTATCCGTGTGCCACACGGGTTTCGCAGCCTCAAAAAGGCTTTGTTTCTCACCTTGCTGTGGAAGGAGAAACCTGTAATGTTTCTGTAGCAAGTGATGAAATTCAATCTCCATATTTGAGTGCAGGGTTTTGAGTATGATATAGRACTATTCCAGGGCATAATGCCTGAGTGATCTTAAGCATTGTAAATTGTAGCCTGTCTTTTTTGAGAGCTGCAGCCCAGCAGTATCTGTGCTTTTTGCTGGGTGGTTTTCAAATCCTGCCATAAATTCTCCCTTCCCGTTGTCCTACAGGTTGCCTCACTAAATCACACCAGATGCTGTGAGCTGGGTTCTCCAGTCCTGCCCTGTGTAGTCAATTCTACCTGTGTAAAGTGGATGTCAAGCATTGCCRGATGGTGGTGTTTCATTCTCAGTGAGCCCAAATCACTACTGCCCTATATCTTTTGCAGTTGTCCACATAGGTGTGAAGCAGGTATAAAACATTACTGGCCATATATATTATGTTAAAGCTACTTCTCTAAAGAATGATAAATGCATCAGTGGGAAGCAAGGGAGCCAATTACTCAGCATGATTAAAAGCAAACAAATGACCTATAATTGCATTTCATAATTAGAAATCCACTGCATATTAATATATTTTTATTATTGAGTTTATTAACGCTTCCTAAAACCGTATAACATGCATTACTAATAGCTGCTATGTAATTGCGATGTATTTTAAGTTTTCAGCTCTAAATGCTTTTACAATGGGATTTAGTACAAAGGCAGATAGTGGTTTTGGTTAGATAACGTCTTATGACTGTGCGGCTCTTGCTTTTAATTCAGTGTCTGGCTATTCAAAGGACCCAGCAGTGAAATATCTAATCCCAGACTCTGGCCGTTCCTTCTGATCTATATCACATCCTTCTAAAAAAACATACAAGCCCTGACTCATGAAAGATCCTGGCAGTGACAAGACTGCTGTATTACTTAACATCTTTCTTCCACGCTTGTACATCCAAATATTGAGTAGATGGGCTCTAGCAGAGCTGTGAATGAATGGTATTGGTGACTTAGGTGCTCTAAAGTACCTTAAATGCTGTAAGGGGGGGGAGGAAATTAACAATAGCAGTGCGGAAAATAAACAAGAAATAGATCCGAACTTTTGGAAAGACATGTCCTGGGGCTTAAGATTTGAGACATCTGCCAAAGCATGCTTTTGTAGATCTGTGAAAACGATGCTTAAGGATGCTCAAATGCCACGCTGTGCGTAGCAGGGACTTGGCTGAGGTAAGGAAGAGCAGCAGTTGTACCGGAAAGCTATCGCTGAGCTCCGGCTCATTCCGCATCTGCACGGGCTGCCCTGGTACCTTGTTGGCCACCTTGAAATCCCTGGGAATACCTAGGGGTGCTGCTGTAAAATCTCAATAGCCTTAAATTTAAAAAACTATTCAGCAAGCAAAACGAACTATCGTTTTATGGAGGGATGTGAATAAAGCTGAGTATTTCAGAACACAGTGTTTGTAAAACATGGGTTGTCCCATCCCAAATCATCCAAGACTGAAAACTCAATGTCTCCTCACGCCCCTGGGATCTTGCTTGATTACAGTGATGGCGCTGGGGAAGGTTTAAAACTGCAGCTGTTCAAGTGGTAAAAACATGCCTCTGACTGAACTGTATTGAACATACGCATCTGCATGTTTATATCCAGTTGAAGCTAAATCATAAAACAAACACAAGGATAAACATTTTTGTGGTGTAAATGTTATGTGATATGATCAATAGCTACTCTTCTGAATTATTTTCCTTGAATTTTCTGAGGTTTTTTCTTGGTAACTACAGGCATTTCTAACTGAATTTTCTGACGTGACAGATTATTGTGTTGCTTTGAAGTTTAACTTCAAGCTGCTTTTAGTCTTGTATTCAAATATTATATAACTGCAGATTTCATTGTCACTGGGTATATTTTACTACTTAAAACATATTTCTTTGCATTGAATGCATTTGCATTACAATAGCAGCAGTGATGCTGTGCATTTTCGTTAGAAAATACACAGATTTATCATTTGTAGTAGCTGAGGATGGAAAGGAAAGAAAAAATAGCATCTAGATGCATTTTCTTCTTCTGACAGCCTATTAAAATGGAACAAAATGTTCCTTGTTTCACTGCAAAGTGTCCTGAAAGCCAGCCTGAGTTATGCAGTCATTTCAAGCAGCCACTTCATCACCTGTGTGCTATGAATGGCTGTCCTGCTCAGCAGATGGTAGGTGTGAAGAATGGGTGATGTAGTGTGAGATACATTTGTGTTGTGTCATCCAAGGATTCCCTGGAGCCAGGCTGGAGCAGGAACAGATGGATGATCCATCCTCTGGAGCGGGGATCAAACACTCCCTGATCCAGCTCCTCCAAGGTTGATGTCCAAATGGGCTCTGACTTTGTTGGCTTGCTGTAATCACCTGTCCTGAAAAACCAGCTGCCAAGAGGTCTGTTTGGTAGCTCCTGGAGGTCTGGAGCCTGTTGGAATACAGACAGGACTATCAATACACAAGTGGATATGTCAAAATAGTGTTTTGTTCTCGTTCGGTATCCTATTTGTAGTTGCCTATCCTACTTCTGCTGGTTGCTTGTGCCTGATTTAAAAAAAAAAAAAGTTTAAAAACCTGGAGGATAAATGAATTCTTAAACACTTTCACTAGCTAGTATTTTTATTATAGCCTTTTGTATGACAGCTAAAATCAGTATAATACAATACAGAAAAGACTAGAGTAGGGAGAAAAGCCAGAAGATGCATCCAATTGAGTAAGATATGGGTAGCTTTTTAATGCAACTGACTTCACAAAAGAAAAGGCGTTGAATCAAGATTTTGCCAAAAAGTCAGGTCAGATTTTGAACAAATAGGTCTAAAACCCCTACTTGGAGGAAGAAATGCAAAGGCTGAATGGATTAAATTCTCATCTGACGCACTGGAATGTGCGCTCGCATCTCCGCACTGGATTCAGTTATTAAAAAGTTAAATTGAGGCAAAAAAAAAAAAAATCAGTTCTACATGATGATCGTTTCAAACTTTGTTTGAAATGGATGGGATCTCTGCCATAAAATACTCTGAAAAAAATATTTATGTACTGAAATGTAAAAATGAGAACTAAATACCATTAGTCTTTACAGAATGGCACCCTGGACTCTGAGCAAGCTGTCTGTGCCCTCTTTTTGTCTCCGTAAGTAGAGACAATAATATGTTTCTGTTTCATGTGGGTGTTTGGAAAGGGACCTGGGAAACAATATTCCTGCATGAAAACTGAGGTCTGATTTTTTTTTTTTTGAAACAAAGCGATTAAACTGGAGAACGCAGATACTTGCTTTGCATGCAACAAAGCTTTGCACAGAAATTGCTGTTAATTCTTAAAGGTGGATAAGTTATATGATTATATAAGCTCGATTTTTAAAAAAAAAAAAAAAATTTTAAGCATTATCTAAAATTTCCATGGTGTTTTTCTTGAATGGGGAACAACTTCTTTTGCCTTGCCAGGAGCTCTACTTTAGGGAGCCAGAACCAACTCTTGATTGAAGCTGTTGTCTCAAATGGGCTGTGTCCATGCTGCACATGTGGTACAGTGGCTTCAGGAATATGTGAAATTAAAGTATACCACAGCGTCTGGCATCCAGGCCATCTCTTGCGAGCAGTCTACTCTTTGAAGGAAACTAGGCTTGGGTAACTTTTCTTTTGGTTGCCTGTGGCAGACAAGACTTTGTGGGGCTTCCCCCGTGCCACAAACCATCTCGAGGTGGTATCCCATAGGTGGTCCGCTCTGGCTGCTTTGTCCCTGAGGCTCTCACAGCCTCCGTGGAGGCTGCACACAGCCCTTGTAACTTGGTGTGGCACTGGGCAGCTCTGGGTTATGTTTGAACCCAGATGTCTGTGTCAATGCAATGTCTGTTGGTGTACAGCCACCTCATACTACTTGCATCAAAGTATCTCAAGTGTCTGTCTGAGGAGATCTTCAGGGTAGGTGTGGTGAAACCAATCTCCTTTGTGGGCTCAGGGATCCACGCTGCATGACAGAGCTTAAAAAAAAAAAAAGTGTCCGGCTGAAGAACGAACGCACCGTGAAGGCAAGGTCCTGTCTCAGCTGGGTGCCTGACACCAGGCTGTGGTCACTGCGTGCCACCGCAAAACCTTGGCCAGCTTGAAAATCTGGCCAGGAGACACTTGCCCCAGTGCCACTTGCTGCTCTTTGCTGCTAATGGTTGTGTGTAATTTAAAATATAGCATTTTGGGGAAAGATACAGTATAAGTGGACTAAAATTTTTGTTTATTATTACAGTGATAATGTTTGTATTTCTAAAGAAGTCTTATCTGAAATTTGCTTACGGAACTGGGATTTTGTTTAGGGGATACTTGTACTTAACTGTAGAGAAACATCTGTTCTTCATAGGTGCTTCTTCTTGATCCAATCATTAAATAAGTTAAAATATGAGGCACGATATTTGCTGGCTTTGAAGTGAGTACCCTTCTGACAGTGAGGGCCAAACACTAATTGGAAATCATTAGAGATGGTCAAATTGGGGGAAAAACCATTTCTTCTTTGTACTTTTTTTTTTTAACGTGGCTGCATCCATATTTAACACAGAAATGGCAATTATTTCCCGTCGCGGAGGAGCCCTGTGCAGACAGGTTTCTGTGGAGTGCGCAGGGAAGATGCGATGAGAAGCCGGGTACGAACCATATGTGCTGTAACTGCTCCATTACGCTGGCTGTCAGTCGGAGTATTTTGATGGATACTTATTAATGTAAATGGCTTTCCATTCTTCCTGTCTTTGTTCATAGAGAAACCAAAGCACCTCTATTCCATCTTTTTTTCYGAATTAATTGACATAATTGGTAGAAATAGGCCATTTGGGAGTGAAAACCCTGTTAGTACTTAAGAAAAATTACCAAATACTGTTTATCTACACAAGTGCCAGTAATTTAAATTAAAATGTATGGTCCTAACCTTTATTCTTACCACAGCAAGTGATTTTGTTTGTGTGTTCTTTCTGTTATAGTATCATCAAGTTTTTGTATTTCGTGTCTCCTACTTTCCCTTTTATATAGGAAGCCAGAGACTGTCAGTATTTCCATGYTTTTATTTACATATAGTGGTTAAGGAATATGGGGAACCGAGTCACCAAGGGCTGTGCCAGCAATGTAGCGGGCTTTGAGAAAGCTGTTGTGGAACTTGCAAAACAAAGGAAAAGGTTACAACATTTAAATTTGTTAATTAAAGATGGAGCTTTTAAAGTGATGATGTTCTTCAAGAACAGGCTCATGGGGCGTTTGATATTTGCTCCTTTTTCCTTAATCCTGAAAAAAACCAAAACAGAGGCTGTGTGGACTCTGATGTCTTCTCCTCCCGCTGCTCTGCGGTGGTTCTTTTGACGTACGTTTCTATGTCAGAAAGGAAACGGAGTACTGATCGACTAATAATTTAGTGAAGTAAATGATAACAGTGTCTGGAATCACGTTAGTGCTATGACTTCAAAAAGGTACAAGTCTAAACCTCTTTTGTTCTTCTGCTTTTAATTTGTGAATCAAGTTCAAAACAACTTTAGATGATTAATTACACTGCCCTGGTGAAGGAAGCACTGTGGAGTAAAAGACACCCTGACCTAGTGATCGCAGGGAGCTAAATACTCTTGGGTTCACCTACTTTCTTTATTAGTCTGACTTCATTTGTTCTGATAAGTGTGAAATACTTCTCTACTTCTTAAAGATTATGATGGTTATGTTGATTTTTACATGTCATGTGCTAATCGGCTTATTCAGCACTTAGCAGTTTTAATAAACCCGCAGTGCGGTGTTACCCCACTATTCGTGCATCGGATGGATTTCTGTTTTCCTACTGGGGAAAGAAGACTGTCGAGCAGGAGGGTGATGTGTCCCGTTTCTAAGGGGAGGTTTTCAGTGACCGAGTTGTACTGTTAGACACGCAAAACCAATGTGCAGAATGGGATGTTGTTTTAAGCGTGCAGCTATAGCAAGCAGACTAGCGGGCTTTAATTTCATTAATTACCATGGTTAGTGTAAACTGAAGTAGACAATTTTAAGAAGTTGCAAGCTTGCACTCTGCTCTTGGCAGCTGCTTCTCAATTCAGCATTGTCATTTTGGTGATTTTAGCCTAAAAACATGTCATCCCCAGTTGTACCAGCGCGGTGGTTTGTGGAGGCTGGGCTGCAAGGTGGAGTCGCAGCAATTCACGGCGAACAAAACTGCCTTTCAAACGGAGATTGTTTCCGAAAACTTTTGAAACTTCGCAGCCGGAGAGTACGTAGGGTGGACTGGTGCCCTGAGGGTGATTGGTATTCAGGGCAGCCAGGGTGATGCTTGGGGCTTTGGCTCAGCTGCAGAATGCTGCAACCCGCTTTCTGTAGGAGGTTCAGTGAATAAGGTCCGTATTGTGCGCTCGCGCAGCGCCTGCTACAATGGGGCACTGTTTGGTGGCTGCCGGGGTCTCGAGGTACCACTGCAGCCGCAGCATGCACTGGTTTCAGAATTTGCATTTAAAAGAAGCTGTTATCGATGGCAAAGGTTATGAAACAATGTCTGGGGCTCTCCCCCACCCCCCCAACTGTCTTTCTAAATTTGTAATTGCATTTTTCACAACTTCACTGAAAACTCTGACAAACGCTTCCTTCTCCTGTTACCTGCCTCATGTAGCTCAGGGTTTGGATTTTTGTCTTTTTTTTTTTTTTTTTTTCGGAAATCATGTGAATTGAAGCTTTGCCCAGCTCGAATTAGGTGCAGAGCTGGAAGGCACCAAAAAGAAATGTTAAATAAAACCTGTCTTGTCCCGGCTGGTTGTGGGAGTTTGCTGTAGGCTGTGCCAACGTGGCTTTCTGTAGCTCGGCCAGGATTTGTCTGGACGAGCAAACAGGGTGCAGAAACCAATTACACAGCCTTAATGGCACATTTGGTTATGTGCTTAAACACCTCTTATTAAACCATAGTGCGGTTTATAGCATCATTGAAGTAAGTAAAGAGCCTTTTTAATCTGTAGTAGAGTTGGAGGAAATCCTCTCGCGTGGGGTCAGTGATGCTTTTTGCACAAGTCGACTTCCTCACGTAAAGGAAAGAGTGATCAGAAGCAGGAACGGAGAGGTGGGGGAAAAAAAACCACTTTATTTTTAAACAGTTTGACGTTCTTTTGGACTGCAGTGCTTCATGTGGACCCGTTTAGCAATTCAGCGTTTTACCTGGAGGACATGCAGCATCTATCCTGATGCAGGCGTCGCCTCCCTGGTCTGTGCATTCAGGCTGGTGCCTCGGCCAAAGCATGTTTGTGGGAGCAAGGTTTTGTGTCTGTATGTTCTTGTACCTGTATGTGCTGGGGTGGTTTTGTTTGGTGTTTTTTGTTTACAAGCCTTGATTTGTTTTTTATTCATTTTGACCCTGCTTTTTATTTAAAAAACAACCACAAAGCAAACAAACCAAAACCCCCCAGCCACAGCCTTGATTTTTGATTTTTTCCAGAACCTCAAATATGACTACAACATAAGTCTGAGTCCATAGCTTAGGGATGTAAATACTTTTGATATACAGCCTCTTTTTTCTTTTTTCTTTTTTTTTTTTTTTTTTGTCCCAGAAATACTTGTAATCAAAAAGCATTTAGTTGCAGGGGTGGTCAAGAGCAGGCGCAGCTTTGGCAAAAGGCCCCAAAGCCACTGCCCCATCTGCATAGTATTATCCACACGAGTAGGTTTTCTTCGTCGAAATCAACAGGACCGTATGGCAATATTCAGATCTGAAATTATTTCAAATGGATTCCTGTGTAGTTACAACTCTGTATTTGTAATCTTAGTGATTTCAATTTGGAAACTCGTTCAAGTGAATAATATAATGTCGGACTGCTCCTTCTGTTTTCCCTTGGAGCTGGCAAACTTCTAAAAATAACTTTATTAGGAGGAAACTTCTCAGGTTGGGAATAGGACATCGGGATGTTTTGGATTTATTTGCTCCACATATAAAATTGCGTGGAAGTTACTATTATTGCACAATGTTTTAATAAGAGTGACTGAATTTTGTGCTCTGACCTCTTAAGCTTTTCTTAGTCTCAAAAGACATGTTTAACAACTGAGCCTTTCACACGGTAATTCTGTTGCGGTTATATGGGTGAAGGACCTCTCTTCCTATAGGTGCTGTGCTGCTCCTCTTACCTGATAGTTCTTAAAACACGTGTGCAGCAGAACTGGAAGTGAACTTGTGCAATACCCTGAAGAACTTCACGTGCAAGGGTCTTGAAGAGTGATAAAGATTTATCTCTGTTTAGTTGTTACAGAAATAGGTTAGTGAGACAATACAACAATATCCATGGTTAAAACAAAATTGCACAGCAAACTCGACGTATGCCTTCTAGGCATTTTGAGCCTCAGTGCACACCAGTTCTTGGGCCAGCTTGCCCGAAGACAACAGGACGCTCCGTCTTGGTCAGAGTGACTCTGCGGTGATTTGACAGTGAGGCGTTTTCTTCAACAGACCTGCAGTAGAAATTGGGCATAAATCAACGCAATTAATCCTGAACCGTTTGGGCTCCAATCAAGCATCTTTGTGCAAGTAGCCAGGGAAGCTGGGTGCAAGAAGTCCTGCTGCTTGCATGGCCAAGTGACTACTGATCCCAGCCTGAGAGAGCAGGAGAGGGGCAGAAGGGCTCCTTGTGTACTTGTTCCTACGCTAAGTGTGGTGGCAGATGCTGGGGTGGACGCTTGGCATTGCCTTGACTTTGCTTTTTAACTGTATCTGGGCTCATTCAGTGCTTGCTCGGTGCTTTGGTGGTAGGGGGACCTGAGGGAGTACAGTCTGATTCCTTTGTTGGCTGTGGTTAGATGAGGGACAGAAAAATGATCTGTCTCTTGAGGGGTTTGAGGAGAGTGTTCTTCAGCTGTTGTGAAAGCTTGGAGGGAGCATCTTCACCTTTGCAAATAGAGATGGGAAGAGGAGAAGAGATGAGTAAAGCACAGTGGAAAAACTTCTGGTTGGAGAGAGCCTGAGACTTTTTGTCCTTTGGAGGACAAGTAGCTCAGAGCAGAATAAGGAGGAGAAAATGTCCTTTGAGTCAAGTTATGACTGTTCATCAGGAGATACGTACACCAAGGAGGAGAGGGACTGGTAAGCCTTACCTGGGGGTTTCCTTCACGCTCTTTGCTACCATTGAAATACAGCATATGTTCAGGGAGTGAACAGGAACCCAACGCTTAATAAAAGCTATATCCTTTCTTACAATTTGATGAGAAACTTTGTAAGTGCATTAAAATAAGTGTTGTAGCTAGCCCAGTACAAGCGAATCCACTGTTTTAGCATGTCTGAAGTGAGAATCTGGAGGGCTCATTCAAGGTGTTTCAGTTCCTGGGCAGAAATGGTTTCTTTTTCCCCATAGAAGCTTATTTTCCTTGAAACTTCACTGCTAACAAGGAGAGGCGGCTGCTTGATCGCAGAATGATCATTTGGGATTCCTTATCCCCTTCCTAGTCCCAGGTGAGAATGACTACTTAGTCTTTGCTGGAAGCCTGTATTGCACAGCCACCACAGCTGAGGCAGATGAGTTCTGCTGTTTTCTGTGCTCAGTGATCAAAATTTGCTGAGTTGATTCCTTTTTTTCTTTTTTTCTCCTTGTTAGGAAATGCTCAGTTAATTGGTATTTGGTAGCTGGCAGAGAATGAGGCTTGGGCTTTGAAGACATTTCTGCCCAAAGGGCAGGTGTGATGAGAAATATTGCTTACTGTGTGCGGGTTGCAGAAAGCCAATTTCCAACTAAAAACTATACATCCTGCAAGTAAACTCATATTTGACAGCTTTGGATGTTATTTGGATGATGTCCCTTCTAGGCTCTGTGATATCTTTGAAATACAATGGTATTTAACACTTTTTCATTGAAAAAAAAGGTTCTCTATGAATGACTTCTGAATATGGATCTGCCGCAAAAGCTGGTCCTCTTATTTTATGGTTTTCAGGAAAAGCTCTCCATCATGTCATGTTGCAGACTTCAAAATACAGGTCCAGATACTTTGTTGGATGTAAATTTATTTAACATCACTGTCCAAGTCAAAATCTGACCCATCATATATCAGGCGTGATCTCCTCTAAAACACGCGGAACTCAAGTTTTAGTTGTTATGCTTATCCAGCGAAACAAAAATCAGGTCTCCAATGCTGGTGCAAAACTGAAAAGTAAGGGATATAGGGATATGTTAAATTATAAGGTGCTCAGCTGGAGACAAACCCATTGTTCTGGGGCTTGTGATATGTGACAAACTCCTAAAGGAGAGGTTCATTTTCTAGCCAGTGGTTTGTTTTTTTTTTTTTTTTTTATTTTTTTTTTTTCCCAAGGTCTGGATTCTTCCTAGGGTTGTGGGGGGGTGTTGGCTTTCTTGTTTTTTCTTTTTGTTGGACTCATAGAATAGTTTTTGGTTGGAAGGGACCTCAGGAGATCATCTAGTCTAGCCCCTCAATTTTTCTGTTACTGTAGTTGAGAGACATGGAGTTAAAAGAAAGTAAAACAAGGAAACTGATTTATTATGAAATGAAATGGAGTAGGTTTTTTTTTTTTGCTGGAAAGGCTGATGCATTAGGGGTGTGTGATGGGAACAGTTTGATATTCATTGGTTATCCCTCACAACAGCAGTCTCGATTGCTGTTGGATGTTTTATGACTCAGATTATGCTCAGATTAGACTTTTTTCTATCTTAATTCTTTTGGGTTTTTCAAAAGCTGAAATGATGCATTCAGGGCACACAGTCCATCGGCTTTGCTGTGTGCTTTCATTGTCCACAGAGGGAAGGTCTCTACATCTGCAGTGAAGTCCCCATTTGTTTCTTTAATGTTCACATACATTATTGTAGCGCTGCAGTTTGTTTCCTTAATGAACACCATTCTGGTGTTCCCAGAAGCCTTTTACTAAATAGAAGTGGGAGAATTTTAATTTTGAGGATTGAACAAGAAACTGTCTTTCCCTGTTTTGTAAATGGGAATAGAGAGAATGTTATAATAAAGATATTGTATGCACAGTAATGGGAGGAGGACACAACCGAGCTCCTATTACCTTACCTCAAGTGCTGGTTTGCTTTATGCATATGTCAGTCTTGGGTATGCATAAGGAGATGCAGGCACACTTGTGAGGTCGTCTTGGTTCTGGGGCCCTGGGTGGTCCCTCTGTACCACGGGAGCTGCCTTGGCAGGGGCACCCTACAAGACAAGGCAGAAGTGATAGCATCCGATATGTGGAAGGTGCTTGAGAAGGCTGCTTGAGAAGGTGCTTGATGAGGTGATAACTAAGACCAGAAGCAGTCTTTGTAAAGTCATTGGAGTTTGCTGCTGGAGGGTATGCATGCATTATTTTTGGCAGCTGTGTCACTCAATATGTTGAAGGAGATAACCCACCCCCCGGGTCGGATGTGCCAGATCAGTTCCGCTCATCCTTCAGTGCAAACACAGCTCTAGTTCCTCACAAAGCCAAAAGAAAATAATTTGTCTGTGTATCATTAACATAATTGATATTTATTACTTTCTTTGTAATTTTCTGAGTGTTTTTTGGTTTCGGATGCTGGGTTTAAATCACACCCGCAACAGGCACTGTTGATCCGTTTGTGTCTATTATGTTGTCCTGATAAGCTTGGCCAGTGGTTTTCACCTTCCTGATGCGAGTTATTGAGATGGATTGAAGCTCTATACTTGTCCTATCCAAAAAGCTATGTAATTAATGTTTCATTATGCTAATGCATGCAAATTCAGTAGTATGCATTTGATGGGGAGGGGAGAGAACAAAAAGGATGAAAGAGTTCACTCTGAAGTACAAATTAATTTATTGCATTACTAAATGGCCTGCAAGGAAGAAGGAATGCATTTAAGAAATGAACAAATAGGAAAACAAAAAAAACCCTGTCTAAATGTTTTGTCTTCCCGAGAAGCGGGTTTATTCTGAGCGCTGCCATGTGTGTTTGAGCAGCAGTACTTGTGCTATAGGCTGTTCTGAGCTATAATGCTCTTAAATTCAGCACAGAGTTCTCATTTATGGAGTCTTTTTGGTTTTTTTCCATCCCCTTTACTCTGGCTTCTTCCTCTGCTCTTTTTCCCCCCTAAACGCATCACCATCTCAAAAAAAAAAAAAAAATCAAACTGTGGAAGTACTGGCTCTGGTTTTGCTCCTTCTGCCTGTTCCTCTAGCTTAAAGCTCTTCCAAGGGATTTCCTTTTTCAGCAACTGATGTGTTCTTTTGATGTTTTAACTCAGTATCTCTCGCTCTTCATTATCTTTTCATCCTCCTCTTTGTTCTTTCTCTCACCTGACTTCTTTTTTCTTTCTCCTTTACATATGTTTCCATGTCCTTGCCCTCTCCAGCTATTGCCCTCCTTTGCCCTTTCATCTAAGCATGGATGTCTCTTCTGTTGGCCCATGTCTCCTTCTTGCAGTCTGACTTTTTCTACAATGACTAGTAAAAACCTGCATCTGGCCAGATCTGTTGGCCTTTTCTTGTTTATATTCCACTCAACTCTCCCCTTTTAGCCCTTTTCTGCTTGGCTTGGATTCAGTGCTGGATTCTTTTTTTTTTTTCTTCCTTTTCTTTTCTTTCTTTCTCCCTGCTTCTTGACTGTTCCTTCACCACTGCCCTGGGGGATTTCCTTTTCCTTCTCACGCTTGGTGTTGCTTACTGCTCTGCCCTCATCCCCTCCCTATGCGTTTTTTTTATCTAGGTGATTCAATCTAATAACAACAACGTAATCTAATAATTTAAGTGACTTTGTTTTGTTTTCTGCGTCTACGGTTATATACCCAAAACTCACTTCTCTTTGCTCTGCTTTGTTTAGTCCCATATCTGTAGCCAAGCACCTCTTGGGTGTCTCTTCTGCATTTTCTTCTGGTCTGGACTGTGAAATGCATCTGTGGGATGCAGCAGACTGAAACACTGTCAGAAGAAGGCTGGAGCTTTGAAGATTCAGCATAGGAATATCTCTTTCATAACTTACTAAATGAGAAGGTTGTACTGTAGGTCTCCAAGATGTGAGAGGGTGTTGGTAGATAGTTTTTGACATACTGTAGCTGTCAGGATGAGTTGATTTTCCAGCCCTCTTCTATAGGGCCGTGCTCTGCTGACTCCTCAAATGCGCTATTTTGGAAAACAGACCATTTCTGATAGGCAAACCTGAAATCTAGTATGTCTTGGATGTGTATTTAACAGTTGCAAGAGTAATTTCTTTCCTTGTCAGAAAGACAAAGCATCTGCTGGGGAGAACACTGAAACCAGCAACGCGCTGGTGTTGTGACGTACCTTGGTCTTAAGGTACTTAACACAGCCTTTTCTCTGCTGGAGTCTTCTGCTGAGAGCTGTTTGAAAACTTAATGGGATTGCCCAAAATTATGATAACATCCACTTTCAGACACCTTAAAATATTGTTATTCTCCAGGAATTTGCATGTTTGGCTATGCTTTTACATTTCTTTAATCTTGAAAAGTATACTAAATCTAATGTATGGGAAATATGGAAAGTACCAACAATGCTGTGCTTCTGTCTGTAGATACAGTGCTATATCTTTTTTCTTTTTTCGTGGAACTCGTATGTGCAAATTGGCAAGTGCAGGTACTGGTTATCTTGAGGAAAACTGAGGAAACCCATCAGATAATATGGTTTTTCTGATAATGTAATTAAAGCATTTGAAACAAAAGCATGTAGGAAAAAATTGCACTGCCAAGTCAGTGCAATTAACCGTTCAGCAGTCTTCTCTGGGTGCTCAAAATGAAAATCCAATTCACTGCCTCCTCTGCTGTAAGAAAACACCAGGCTCTGTTTAGGTTTCCCACAGACAGTGAGGTCTGCAGCGGCTGCTACCTGAAGTTCCGGAAAGCTTTGGACCGGAAGAGATGCTGTATCCTGCCGTGTTGAGGAAATCTCGGTGGTCGTCCAATACTATCGATATTTTTTTTTTAATGTAGCCACATACCCTTGTGCAGTACATCCTCTGTGCTGTGCAGGAAGCAAAATGATTCTCTCATTTTGTTCCAGGGCTAACTGGATCTTCTGAATTTGTTCCCATGAACTTCTAACTTTAAATTGATTTATAGGCTTGGAGAAGCAGTGTATACTGTAGGGCTTGTTGGCTGGGGAGACTAGACTTTTGTTCATCAAACTGGTTTGGCTAAAATTAGGTAATGAGAATCGTTCATACTGTTTTAAGGCAAGCCTACCTACACCTGACATCAGATGATATCAGCTCAGAGGACTGTCTCTTCCAGAGGCTGCCATAGACCGAGTTTCACTGAGCGCATGGGCAAAGTAAGTGAATTGTGGGTGCGTGTAGGTGCTTGTTCAAACAGTTTTATATAGCCTAGCCAATGTGTTGTCTCTTGCCCAAACCAGGCAGCTGCCAGAAGACTCGGCCTCTTTTTTTTTTTTTTTTTTTCTTCCTCGGCCTCTTTTTTTTCCTCCTCGGCCCTTGTCCTTCAAATAGTTGTGCTCTTGCCCTCTGCCTTGTGTTTTATGGTTCAGTTACAAGGAATCTGATCTGACTGAGAATAGTGGTTTTCTTTTGGGGGTCAAGTAGGTCAAGCTGGCTCTTGTGTTTTCCTGCTTGCTGGAGCCAAAGCGAGGGAAGCCCCAGGAGCGTACGGCTGGGGCTGGAGGAAGGGAAGGAGTGCCCCTTTCGCTGCACCGTGGTCAGAGATCAGCTTAGGTCAGCCATAGAGCTGTTCTCYGAATTAGTCGGCTATTCCAAATATCTTTGCTGGGAAAGGAGTCAAACAGGCCCAATCAATAAATAGTGCTTTTGGAGACCTCAGTAGTCAGATGGGTAGCGGAAAGGAAGCATCTGGGTGTGTGTGCTCTCAATTCTCTTATCCCATCAGTGTTCGTTTAACATCTGCAGCCTAAGTCTGAGCACCGAGTGTGTAAGGTGGTGTGACAAACCCATCTGTTGCATAGGGGTCATTCATTCTTTCTTTGGCAAGGAGAACTACACGTGAAACTCGGCTTGTCTGGTTTAAGGGGTTCACTTACTCTCTTCATATGACTGATTTTACACTAGAGGGGTGGCTTGAACGTTGGGGATGCGCGATGATGGATCCGCTCAGCGGTCTCAGACTTGGCCCTAATAAAGCCCTTTTTCGAAGAGTTGCTCATCCATCGCACCTAGCAAAAGTTCTTTGTAACTGATGTTTTGAGCACTCTGGATATAAGCAGTGGGGTACTGTGGTGTGGAGGCACTACCCTTAATGATAAATCATCTAAAAACCTTATTTTTATCAAACTAAAGCTTTCAAGTAAAAATCAGACAGCCAGTCGCTGTGTGTTCCTAATGATTCATTGACTATGGAGGAGTTACAATGGAACTGTTGTTACAAGCGCTTCTAGTAGAGTCCAAAATCCTGCGATAGCACCACTTAAAAATTCAGTGATTTGGAACACTGTGATAAAGTCCTGATAAAAAGTATATGTTCATTTTTATATAAAAATTGAACAGTGCTTCCATGTACCACACACTTGTGTGTTGCATTGTACAWTTCTTGGAGCAGGAATTTTTATTTCCCCATCTGAACATCAAATGCAGGCATGAGGCTAGATTTTCAAAATTTCATAGAGCTGAAATGAAATATTCAGCACCCCAGAAGGCACATCATAAGTTATAATAAAAACATTAAAACAAGAGTTCTCCTTTAATATATATTAAGCTTCATATTAGTGTATTTTGTGCAAACAGATAAAACTGTATCAAGTTTTACTGTATATTCTGCATTACCTAAGCATGTAAATAAATGCTTATTAGCCTGGCCATTAAGCTAATTCATGCAGGCTCTGTAGATGAAGGGGAAAAAAAAAAAATCCTCTGAGAAAATGTGTACTCTGAGTGTCCATAAATACACTTCATTGTAATAGACTTAGTTCAGCTACAGTGCTCCGCTACCAAATTTCGGTTAGACTGGGGGGTATTTCTGTATTCACAGATTTCAAATGGTCTGTGTGCAAAAGTCTTATTTCTTAATGTTTATTTGAAAAAGGAGAAAGCTCCAGGGGTGGCCTGGTCAAATGCTTTTGCAACTCTGACATCTCTTCCCTCTCTATAATGGAAGCAACTGATGCAGAACATGAAGGAAAAAAACCCCACCCTGGAAGATTACATTTCACAAAGCCGGAACAGAAAGTGGAGGATTCAAAGCAAGGGACTGATTAAGAAGCACATCAGATACCATCTTTTAAATGTTAATTTAGTTTGTGGCCTGGAGAACGATAACCTTGAAGTTACTCTGATGTTACCTGTCGGGGTGAGAAGCCCATTAGTTTTATTCCTGTATCGCAAAGCAGGTCATCACATAGGGTAATGTCTTGGTTGTTAAAGCAGCAAGGGACCAAGGATGGGGTCTTTTAGCTTCAAGTTTTCTTCTCCTTAATTTGGCAAAAGGACGTGTGGGCTATTGCCAAGGGCACTCTCCTTGACCTCAGAGCTTCAGATCCCCAAGCAGTGCTACAGGCTTGTTTGATGACATGGATGTGCTTGGAATAGCTGACACGGTAGTTTTGTGTAGGAGGTATTTAATCTTTACAATGCTTCCATTCGAGTTTGTAGTTAAGCCATAGATCTCATAAATCTGTGTTCGTAGTTGTTCTGTGCACACTGCAGTCGGGGGGA
Source organism: Phoebastria nigripes (assembly GCA_035582835.1). Lineage (NCBI taxonomy): Eukaryota > Metazoa > Chordata > Aves > Procellariiformes > Diomedeidae > Phoebastria > Phoebastria nigripes. The sequence goes on from JAYKAV010003432.1 coordinate 1,285,508, forward strand.
AGTGGAAGCACTAAGGTGCCCTGCACCCATCAGTTTCAGCAGGCCTCTTAATTTCTTTTAAGTCTGTTTTCTTCAAATATGAGAGTACTGGACCTTAAATGACAGCTGTGAGCACGCAYGTAAAAGGTGAATGTATTTACTGCAACAGATGAAGCAGCTATAACAGCGCTTCCCTTTCTTCTTCAGACTTTTAAAGCCTCTGAGAGGCAAAGAGCCTGGAAGCAAGGCCCAGGGAAGGCAGGGTGTCCTGAGGCAGCTGCAAGGATGTCCTTGCTGTGATGCAGCTGACAGAAGAAAGCGTTAACCACTACAGGTGTAGGTTGGTTTTTGCAACTGGGGAACATCAAACCAGGGCTCAGTGTAATGTGAACAAGTGTATTCTCCATAACTTGGTGACTGTTAATGACCATAGTCTTTCTTAGCTGTTCAATGTCTTGGAGCTCTGAGGGATTGCAAGTAAGTGCAGACAAAAAATCAAGGGTGTTAGCAAAAATGCCAAGTAAAGGGAGAGACCCGTTCCCACTGAGAGCAAAACTTGGAATTGGAAAACACGAGTGTGTTTTACAGCAAGTTTTAGAAGAGCTCTTCACTTCTTATTTCTCCTCTGGCTGCCTTCTTTTTTAACTTCCCTCCTTGCCTTCCCTATCAGTTGAGCTATTGCAATAAGGATTAAATTGTAAGTTTAGCATCTCTGTTTTAAAACAGAGTCCCCTACCCTGCTTATGAAAATGGCAAAGTAGCTTACAGTTCCAGTCGTTCCAGCTACAAGATGCTTACTGTAATGTACAATGGCAAAGAAGCTGCCCAAGGACTAGGAGAGATATTAAAGAACCTTTTCATCATCTTCACGTTTCCGGCTATTAAAAGGCTGTGCAATAGGTAGCTGGAGAGACGGCTGGCTGTCTGGGCTCTGCTTTGCAAGCCTGATATTCAGGCTGGAGACTGAAAGGCTGCTCCTGCCTCCTCGGTTGTGACTGGGAGTTTCACCCTGGATTTCCACTATGCAGGGGTGGAGGCACTGAGTGTTTTGGAGACAGCACTTCGGCTTTTGGAGAATACGGAAGGAGAAAGCATGCTGCAGCAAGTGCCTCGGGAGGAAAAACGTCCATAAGCTGGAGCTTTACTTTGTTTTGGTCTTGTTCTCGGAGCAAGGGGATTTTAGGCAGTAGAGACCCAAAGGATCTATAGGAGCAGCGTAAGTACGGGCTGTTCTGCTGCACTTTCTCAGTTGGCTTACCCTGGGGTAGCAGTAGCGTGGGTGGTGTTGGCTTAGGCTAGAGCATGAACTGAAATCCTGACGTTTTAAAAAGGATGGAGAAATACTCTTTTGGAGAAAAGGGATCCAGGGAGATGCTTTTGAACTCTGACTTAGGCCTCAGATTACATGTACCRTTAAGAAAAGTTGCTGGAGAAATGGTGCTCACTTGTGTTTTGTACAACGTCTTAGGAATTCTTTCATAGGCTCAGTTTTGTTTTGGGGGGCATGTATATGTGTACACAAAAGTATACACTGTCATTAGGGAATATACAATGAATACAGAAATCTTCATTGAGAAATTCTTCCCCCTGAGAACAACCCCCCGATAATAAGAAACTCCAAGTAAGCATTATTTTTTTTTGAGGCAGACTGTGTTGAAGTAGTCTTCTAGAAATTGGGCTGTATCTTACGGMTACTTCTCCTCTACAGCAGCTGAAATTTCCATCAGCCTGGTTAGAACACGTTCAATGGGCATTTCGTAAACTGTGCTAGTAGAGTTTGGTTTCTTGTTGTAAGTAAAGTTTAAAACTTTCCTTAATTTGATATGTGGATCTTTTGTTTCTTCAGGTGACAGTCCTTAGTTTTATGCATATAGAAGGAAGGCGTGGAGGTGTGTTGTGGTCTGGTCTGATCAAGTCTGTGATTTGTCTCTCTCTTAATTCAACAAAGGCTTGAGTTTGTTTATCCTGGGTTATATTGTGAAATTACTTGATCCCCCCCAGGTGCTGAAGTAGGTTTATGTATTAGATGTAGTGTATTCCTTCTTATAATCTGGTCTAGAGGAATCAGGTTTAGTGTTTGCTGCTTGTGGTAAAAATTAGGGAGAAAATTTTGTGGAAGTCAAGGGTGCAATAAGATGACATGTTCTTGAGAAAGCTGCCCAGGCTGCYCTGACTGCAGGTGTAACGTTGCCGCTGGGCTTTCCAAAGTTCAAATATGCAAGTAGGTACTAATGGGATTTTCAAATACTTTTCTACCTCTCTCCTTCAGCACCTACGTACTACAAAAACGTGGCCATTAGATTCTTATCCTTCCAAGTAATCTCTTCTGAAAATACATGGTCATTTTCTTCCGTTTTTAAGATGTCACCATTACTTCTATGTCCAGGAATAATATTTCCAAGAAGATTTGAATTTTCCTCACATTCAGAAAGCTTTCCAGGTTATTCAAGCTGTTAGGTTCCTTGTAGTAAAGCAATTTAGGTTAAATATGCCTTTTGCAAAGGATGTGAATAGCTGAAATTGCAACTGAACTGCAAGGGTAATTGCATGAAAAGAAAGTTAATCTGTATTTAACTTCTGGAACTTCTGCATTTGCTGCACTGGAAGCTGTCATAACCCCATTTCTCCTGCAGAAGTGGATTATTTACTTGTGATAATAGCCACATAAAATCATTAACATGCTGTCATAAACAGCTGTGTTAAACTGTGTTATAAGTGTTGGTGACATAAATAAAATGTCCATCAAGAAGCTGTGATTTACAAACAGAACACAGTTGCCTTTGGGAGAAGGGAAAGGAACGTGTTTTTATAATAACTACTTTTTCATGCATTGTAAATATCTCTCTATACTGTTACCCATGTTCTATGGCAAAAGCGTCCTGTGCCAGCGTGCAGCTTTTGGGCCTTATTCTGATGTGCTTCCTCCAGTAACTGAAATCAAAGCATTAAGATAGGCGAAAAACGAATTGGGATTTGACTACTCTTCCTGATGTTATTAGACAATACATTTTATTCTAAGGTGTTATGGTGCTATTGTTATCGTGCCTGAAATACTCTACAAGTTGAGGCTTCCAATTCTTGCTTCTTCCTTTGCTAAATTTTATTAATTTTTTGAAGCCACAACTTTTTTGTTTATACGCTTTGGAGGAAAGTCTGATACCTAGCCACTTCAACTAGTGTACGGGGGGAACCAAGTACTTGACAATAAAATTAATGTCTATAAAGAAAATGCCAAGTGGCTATTTATGCGTTGTTACACAATATTTATAGAAAGCTTTGGTTTGAGGTATAAAATAGAAATAATTTTTTTTCTGAGGACTAAAAGGTTTTTTGAATCTTTTTATCGCATAAGCTTTTATTTTCAGTTGCTCTAACGAGGTAAAAGATTTATTTGATGATGAAGAAAAAAGCTATTTTTTCATTCATATGCAGCTGTTTCAAAATGCCGTTCCCCGTGCACTGGGGTGCAGACTGGCAGTGCTATCACTGGCCTGGAGTTTGGAGGTTGGGGAGCAGCCTGTCTGTCTGGGGACCAGAGGTCTATATCTAAACCTGGAAGCACTYGGAGGTGCTGCCCCTGGACAGGGTGGGATAGGCAAGCCGGTGATGTGTCAGAAACCTTGATTTTATTTTGATATAGTAGAAACTACTGTGATAGTTTCTCACTCAATTATAGTCTCTGAGAGTTGAGAAGACTGCGTTGTCTAAAAATACAAGTTGTATGTGCTTCGCCCATTTATAAATTATTAGAAAATGTTTGATGCGGTAGAGAAAAAGGACAGCTTTATGTTGTTTTGAGTTGTGTCCTTTGATGTAACTGCATCCGCGTGTTCTTAAGCTTTTTAAGGATTTTTCTGCTCTCTAGCAGACCTTATATTGTAGCTCTGCTCTGAGAGTGTCTCCCTCTGCCTTTACAGTCTGATTTATTCCCTAACTACACAAAGTTGATCGGTGTCCTGTTACGGAAGTGACACATAAGAATTTGGCCTCTGCACTCTTGCAGCAGGTGGAAATCTCAGGTCTCCAGTGCCGTGGTAGGGATGGCGTGCAGCTTGCAGAGTTGGCACTCTCAACACCTCCCCTGCCTCTTCTCTATACAAAGGACGTGCTCGCATGGTCTTTCTCTTGCTGCCTACTGGAGAGTAGTGGCCAGACTAGTTGGTAGTGAGGAGAACGTTGTGCTGGTGAGGTGGAAGAAGATCCACCAGGTTTGATGTTTTGGCACTGTTTCTGATAGATGGTCAGACTGCACTCTTGCATGCTTTCCTCACGCTTGTTTGCTAACAGCAAACAAAGCGAGGCCCAACGCTATTTTTGTGCGTGTCACACTGAAATGCATCTTGGTGCATGTGGCCAGAGTAGGTCCTTGTAAACAATTAAATTCTCCAAATAAACCTCAAGAGGAACGGTGGTTTTATGCTAATCTCCAACTCGGCTGTATATAGTTGTACAGATTTTTAGCTTTGCTTTATCTCCATGTTTTACATGTAAAAGATCTGTTTATCTACAAATACTGTTTTTGTCATGATGGGACAAAAATATGATTTATGCTTGGATTTTTTTTGCATGTTAACAATTTGCAGAGAAACATAGCTTAATTTCTTATAATATTTGCCAGCCATATCTGTGGTGCCTCTGGGGGTTCGCTATATTGAGTTTTGGGATCTAATATAGTACGTTTCTTTCTCCGTAGAAACACATAACCAATATTTACTCCATGTCTCTTATGCTTTTGCTGTTTCAGGTTCACAGATTAAGACTTTTACGTCATTGAGGTTCTTGACTGAGCCTTCAGATGCTGTCACCATGCGTGGAAGCAACGTGCTGTTGAACTGCATAGCAGAATCAGATCAAGGAGCCCCAGTTATTAAATGGAAGAAAGACGCGGCCTTCTTAAACCTGGCGGTAGATGAAAGGAGGCAGCAGCTGGCCAACGGATCACTCTTGATACAAAACATAGTCCATTCCAGGCACCACAAGCCAGATGAAGGTCTCTACCAGTGTGAAGCATCTCTGGAAGGCATTGGAGCTATCATCAGTCGGACAGCTAAGGTCATGGTAGCAGGTAGGCAGAAACATTCCTACCTTTTGGATTGCTGGAAATACTGTTTGTGAGAAGCTACTTTTTTTTTAAAATAAGAGCAAAAAATGTACTGTGGCTTTTCTTTTTTCCCCTTCTTCAAAAGTAAAGCTAGATATGACACTTCTGCGACAGTAATTTATTTCTGACAAGGTATTATTCTTGTTTAAATATGTCTAATCACCTCTTTGTTGCCATGAGTTATTTGCTGCATATTTATTGTCTTCAAAATAGATGAACCTCTGAAGTTGGAAATGAACTGCTTTTCTGTTGAATTAAAGATCACAAAAAAAATGCCAAACTTCTGTAGGGCACCGAATTTTTATGGTTTAGGAACTTTTTCATAGACAGGAACTCATTATGCAGGTTACTGGAATTGGCAGCCTCTTTGTATTTCCTTTAAAGCACTTGTGTAGGTATACGGCAGAAGGAACAGAAGTTTGTTACCAGGCATCTGAGAACACTTAAGGCTTCTCATTGACTTAACAAATATCTTTGTAAAAGATGTTTGTCTGAAGTTTTAAAGTGGTCTTTTTGCCTCTTCATCAGTCTGTAGAAGGACGTAGCGAGTCCTTTAATCATCTAATTACCGGGGGAAAAAATATTTGGAAATCCTTCAAATACAAGGTACAAAGAAACCCCAAATCACTTGGTAACCAATACCAACTAGAATGTGCTAGAGTTCAGAATAATTTTCTTTATGATCATTATTTAAGAACTTTGCCAATTCAAAGGGGATGCTTTTTTATTCTCTCTGTATGTTTCTGTATAGATGGAGCTACTGTGTATTGCTGATTGCTCTAAATTAGACCTGTTAAAGAATGCCCTGGTTGCCTTGCCTTTGCAAGGGTTGAGCAGCTGTCCACAGGTGCTACCTTAGTAACCTTGGGGAAAGAGGATAAAATATTCTTTTATGCTGCGGAGAAGATTGACACATACAGCCTTTAGTGCCCAGGCGAGCTATGAGTTTGTTCAGGCTCATTGGTTATGTGAAGGAGCAGCCTGTGTTTACATTAAGGAAAAGTTAAAAGGCAGGCTGTATCGAAGCTTTCGGTCTTAGCTGGCTGCGCTCACGTAGCCTGTCGGGGAAGATGCGCTTTTCTCCGGGCATCCAGTCTATGCACTACCTAGTCTTGCTGTTCTGCCACATTTCGAACAACATGGGGATGTAAAATAAAACTGAAGTTCAATCCAGTTCAGTCCAGGAGCTCTATGACTTTTTGCCATCCTGTGTCTTCCTAAACTCTCACCAGTTATACTGGGAGGGAGTCCAGGCTGCTCTCTTCTCAGCTGGTCTCTCTGGTGTCCCTCGTGAACTTGGTGCCTTTTCCAGTCTTCAGGTCCCTTAAACTGAAGATCACTTCCCCTCCTCCAAACCCTTCTCTACCAGCCAGAAAGGGCATGTTTTCTCATGGTACCCGTTTAAAAGAGGTAATAAGAGTCTGGGCTCTTTTCTAATCTGCCTCCTCCCTGCCACTTTTCTGTCTGAATCTCTGGTCGTTTATCCTCACGTCCTCAGCAATGTGTGTACTCCTGTGCTATGATTCCTACCCAAAGTGATGGAGAGCCCCACAGATGCAAAGAAATTGGTCATTCTGTCATCAAGCCATCCTCGGAGGGAGCCTGCAGAGCCACACTTTGCCAAGTAGGGCTTTTTGCCAGTTCAAGTTGTTACTTGGCCTTGGTCTTGGTTCTTGGCAATCACTAACTAATAAAATCACTCCAATTATTCTTTTTAAGTGAATGCACATATGTGAGCGTTCCCTGTTGTGCTGTGGCCAGCTCTGTAATTTTGAGTTTTTCATAGGAAGAACTGTGCTTTGCATGGCAGGTCCTGATCTCTTATCCCTGCAGTGATGCTGGGAAGTTTGGAGGGGGAGGACAGGACTTTGTTCAAGAACAAATTTGGCTGAAACTGGAAGAGTTGATAAAGATTTCTTAATTGGAAAGACAGCGAAAAGGACAAGAGGCAATGCACACAAACTGAAATACTGGAAATTTGTTTAAACACAAGTACTTTTCCTATAAGGGTTGATCACACAGTGAAATGGGTTGCGCAGGTGTGCTGTGGAGTCTCCACCTTAGAGATACTCAAGACCCAGTTGGACACAACCCAGCACAACGTGCTGGTAGCTACCCTTGCTTTCTGCAGGCCGCTGGACTTGGATGATCTCTGCAGGGGCCTTCTGACCTTGGTGATTCTGATTTTTATTTTTTTTTTTCTGATTGTATGAAAATGGTTCCTAATTATAAGGTGGAATATAAGGTGTATGGCATTTAAAATTGGCAGCAAGTTCTTCATGCAGAAATGGTATTTTGCTCTCTGAAGGACACGTATTCCTGAGCGAGCTGAATTTTTGTGGGTGTGTTTGTTTTTGAGGGAGTCACTGTGTAATGTTGGCAGAACGTCACTGACTTAAGGCGCTGGCAGATGGGAACACGACAGAGTAAGGGAGAGAGGGCAAGAGTAGAAATGAAGGTCTCGCACTCCAGTATGTTGTGTTAATCATTGCTTGGCAAAGCARATAAACTTCTGTGTTCAGAAAAGCCTCCTTTTACAGAGATGAGGATTGGGATAGGATAGAGCTATGCTTAGTATTATAATGCTTGAAAACCGAATCTTTCTGATCGGTTGTATGATGTACGAGGTATCGCTGCTAAACAGACTATTTCTGGACAGCCTGATGCTCTCATCCAAAGGAGATGAYGATGGTATGTGTGATTGCACTGTCCTGATGAGTGGAAGATTGTGTTCATGTCAACAGTACATATTCTCATTTCACTTAGTCTCCCATTTCTGTGCAAGATTTTAAAGGAAGGATTATAAGCTTTAATATTTTCAGGCAGGTTTTAGGAAGAGATTCGTTAACTGAATTACAATCTAATCTTGGGTAGTGTCACTTCTAAACTATAGGTCTGTTCACAGCATTTTAAGTACTTACTGTGCTGTTTGGCAACATAGTATACATCAACATTTATGTCTTTGGAGGTTAAAATTGCCAAACCACTGGTATGCATAAGGGGCATATATCTTTCTTGCAGTAAAGACTCTGAACGTGATTTCTCCACGCTTCTTAAAGCATTAACAGTCAATAAAGCAGTCACCGCTAAAAGGTAACAGTCAACTCTGTGCRGAACAGACTGCTCCGGGGTACTGAAAGTATATTGCCCTTTTAAAACCCTTCCTCTTACACTTTCATGGCTTAAAGTGCTTTCAATAAAAAAAATGTAGCAAATGAAAACTGTTTTTAATCAGTTGAGAATTTTATKCATGAAGCCTGCCATGTACGGGGAAAATACACTGTTTCTAAGAACTTCTCAGGGGTCTTTTCGGCCCCGACGTGCTCCAGCTGTAACAGTGTTCCAGGTTGAYGTGGAAATGAGAGCGCTGGAGAGAAACCAAGAGCTGCTTCCTTGTCCAGCATCTTATTAAAACTCTCAATTTAACAGGCTACTGGTTATTGGTATTTCTAGTAATTGGTAGGATTTCAGATAGAAACCACACTACTCTGTTTTATGTCTCTATAGACTGCTGCAGGATCAGTCCTTCAAAGGTTCTGGCTTTACTGTTAATCTGAAACGTTGGTCTTTCAGRGGACGATAAAAAGCAGAATCCAAGGTTGCTTTATAGGGAAATTCCCATGCTTCAGCATCCAGCCCCTTGGTGAAGAGCAGCTCTCTGATGTGATGAGATAGGAATTTTCTGTGTGTGGTCATGATGATTTGTAACTAAAAAAGGATTTATGCTGAAAATTAATTATAATTAACTTTTTTCTTGTAAAAAAACCCAAACCAAACAATGAATAAGCTACATCACAGCTATAGACCCATTTAGACGAATGTCCTGGCTTTGGTAATCACCAATAGCAGATGTCTAGAGGCTATAGGAACAGTGTATGTCCATATAGTTCACCTGAATATTCTATCAGTTGCCAGTGTGGGCTGTGTGTTAATAAATTTGTTCCTGCTCTCTATGCAGGGGGGTTGGACTAGATGACCTTTAAAGGTCCCTTCCAACCCAAACCATTCTGTGATTCTAAATTCTTGAGTCACGAGTGTAGCATTTGTACATTTAAGTGCCTTTCAGTTTTTTCTTCTTCAAGAAATTTGTCTTCCTTAACCCGTATAGTCTTTCAGCATTACATTCCTTGCACTTGTGCATTGCTGCTGATTCAGTCCTGCCTGAAATCAGAGGTTACTTTGGAGGGAGAAAAAAAACCCAAACCAACGAAACCCCACCTAGCTGGTGTCCCTTTGATAAGATAACAAAGTGGATTCCATTCTGCTGTTTAAAGATGATAAAAAGCAAGTGCAGAGTGTCCCTGGAAGGGCTGTGGGGAAGTTTAATCTTGCTTGAACCTGAGCGGAAGACACACCTTCAGCGTTTCAAACGTAACGTGCAAGTTTGTTGTAGGCTGAAGAGACCATTAAGAATAAGAATAGTCGAGACGTACTTTGTCRAAGAAGTTGAAAATGCTTCGTGTCTGATGAAGCCGGTGGAGAAGCGCAGCTGGCCAGCGCTGCCCTTCGAGCTCCTGAAAGACTATTAGTGCGGCGTTACGGCGGGCGTCACGAGATGGCACTTTACGTGTGGTCTCACTAGACTTCTCCTTTATTGCAGAAGGAACTTTCTGTTTTTTTGGGAGAAGTGTTGTTCTGGAGGTTAACATCCAGGGAAGAAAAAAGAGGGGACTTCTCAAATTGCTGTTGCAACCACGTTTATTCTGGGACTAAACTGTATGTGTTGAGCAAGTACCATGGAATAAACAAAAAACATACGTCGTATTTCTCCTTCAGCTGAAAGTCGGCCCATAGGCTCCCAAAAAAATGTCAGCCAAGCAGCAACTTATTTCTTCAAGAGCTTTAAATGATTGCAAAGATATTTTTAGATGGCGTTTGACGCCATCAGTGTGTCCCTCAGCTTTGAATGTGAGACTGCTGCTCCTGCCGCGGTGTTTCCTCGGGTTGCTTCCTCAGTATTAGAAAAATAAAAAAATCCAAGGAGTGTTTTATAATTGTGCTGGTGAGAATCAGAACTTTGCTGTGTACTTGTCTGGACAGAACACCAGCAGTTTCCAAAGAGACGAGSTAACTGGGCTTAAAAATTACAGCCCTGTATTTATTGTGATTGCACCTTGTGCTGTATTGCTGTTTCTGTGACGGCATTGCCAGACTTCAGTTGCTAGGACAGCTGTTGAACCCAAGCTTAAAATCTTGCAGATGTGAAGAAATTTTAATCCCCACTTAAGAAACCAATGAAGCTGTAACACTAAAGTATTTTTAGAATATTATAAGTCCACTGATAATTCTGAAAGGTCTACTTAAGTGCACACAGAATGGCTAAGAAACTTTGAACTATAATATTAGATACTATTGCCTACCAGTATGTTTGGATTTTAATGACCTAAGAATAAAATTGAATCATTCAAAGTGACACAAGGAGGTATCACTTGTAAGAAATTATGTGATAAACAGAGGAAACCTGCTATACCAAAATTTAGGAAATACTGTATTGGACAGAGTAAACAAAACATAGTCTAAAGTGTTGCATGTTTCTCATTCCCTGGATCTATGATAGTCCCTTTCCCTTTATATAGAGGAAGAAAATTACTTTGAGAAACTAATCGTTTGGGAGGTATACCTTGATTTATAACAGCTAAAATTAGCCAATACTGACTTAATCTTTTTTTATTCCTACCTTTTTTGATTCCTAATCACAGGAGATTTTAGGCTATTTAATGTGAATTCATAAGCTATAATAAAAGTAGCGAACAAAACTAAAACAAATGCCACTTCCCTCCCAAACTCATTTTGGAGCTCCAAAAATTGTTTTTCTTGATAAATGGCAAAATAAATAAAAAAAAAAAAGGCAAGTCTTAATAACTCTGTAGAACAGACATTATAGCTGGGAAACTTAGTTTAAAAGTATCAGCCCTTGACAGTGAATTCAGCAAAACAGGTGGACGTTTATGAACTTTTGGCCAACAGGTCTTTCTCTAATATGCCTTTTGATGTTTCTATTTTATATAAATACATACGGGGCACACAGTGTGTACTAGTGCATGGAGCACCACTTAGGACTCTATCAGGAACTGGTTAAGTTCAGTGTTTAAGAACTAGCTAGCTGATTTAGATTTTTTTTTTTCCCCCTCTTTTCTTTTTGCTACATGCCATAATATATGCCTGTGGGACTGCTTTTTACATCGCTTAATGACCTATAGTGCTTAATAGGTTTTTGTTTTGTTTTGTTTTTTTTTCTTCTTTTGCTTAATGGAATGGACGATTCCTGAGTGCTCGCTCCGTGCTATCACTGCTTAATGTTTCTTTGTTGTATTTGTAAGATGCATGCGCATCACTCATGCACAAACGTATGCTCTGTCATGCCGTTAAAGCTTATTAGCACATTTGTATTTAAAAACAGATCTGAAATGTGAAAGGAAATATCAGGAAATCAGGTAAATATTTGACTCTTTACATGCCACTTTGGTCCCAATTTTTTTCTGCTGTTGCGTGCATTAGATGCACCTACTTTCTCTGATGTAAATGGGGGCGTAGGGAGATAGGAAACCAAAAAAAACCCCGAATAAAATGCCCAGCATGTCAAGTAAGGTAGTTTGTCCTTTTGATGTAATCCCTGATTTTTTTTTTTCCCTTTAAATGGTAATTTTCAACATTGTTCATGGGTATTGCTTTGACTATATATGGTGAAAAGCTGTGGGAAAGGCTTCTGTTCTGTATGGGCACTTGTGTGCAACGGGCTTTGAGTTCCATCCTTAATTCCTCTATGCATTTGTCCCAACTTTAGTCTTGTGGAACTTGCGTGGCTTCTCTAGGTGCCTCGTATACAGAGCTGCTGCAGGGCRCTCTGCTTTCCCCTGGTAAGCTGTGATGGGATCTCTCGTTGCAGGACACAAGAGCTGTAGGTGATGGTTTTACTTCCTTGGGAGTAACTTTAACTTACGGAAGAAGGCAAGATACTCCTGCCTGTATTATTTCGATACTTAATTGACCATTAAGTATCAGAACGACTTACATCTTGAATATCCACTCCAGTGAAAATTCAGGAATAAGTAACTGGCTCCTTTTGGTGACTGGCTGTTCTCCATAATCACAGTTATCACTAAGYGCCAAGTGGTTTTGAAGAGAATTAGCAGCTTTTCATGATATGTATCTACTGACTTCTAGTGCCAAGAGAAGCGTGGCAGCCAGCTTCTGCCCCATCACTGAAAATACCGAATTCTTCATTCTGAACAGGTAGAAGGAATAAAGAAGCTTTGGAGTATTTGGAGCCAGTCATCAAAGCCTGTTGGGTGAAGAATCAGGTAGAAAGTGGGCCCAAATGGCAAGAAGGCTGAGCATTATATTGGTTATTATTTGGGTATAGTATAGTCTAGATACAGTACAACTGATCAGATTTTTTGCTTAACCTTCACTTTAAATGTGCTACTTAAATATTTAAAGGTAACAAAAATACTGCAGTTACTTAAACAGGTATTTTATTTTGCTATAAAAAATTATTAGAGGTAAAGTCTCTTCAAATGTGCTAAGAATCTAGCGACTTGGGGGTCCCTTGGAGATGAGGGCAAAGAGAAGCACGTCCGTGACAGCCCCTGTGGTGTTCAATTAACACGCAATTCTGGCCTTCACTCAGTTCTCTATTTCAACTCTCTGTCCATACTCCCTACTCTTCACTTGTCTTCCTGTTTGTTGTTTTTCCCCACAGAAAATCAACCTTTCTAGYACTATACCTTTCCATTAAACAGACTGACCTGATCCCCCGCCTGCTCCCCCTGCCAGCGTGAATTGGGAATAGCTCCACCGTAATGTTCCACTGGTTTTAACAGAGCGAGCGAAGAAGTAGGCCATGTCTGAAGATACGCGTCTCTGCCAATATGCCACCTTACGTTCAAGTACCTGAACACCAACACAATAATTAGCAGAAACACTTTCATCAGCTTTTAATTTTACTTTTGTTGTTGACTTTAAAATAACTGTACTGAGCGACTTGGGAGCAGCAGGCTCCCGAGGACCGCTCCAGTCGCACATCTCTTGATGTGTGTCTGTGCACGTTGCTCTTAGGTATGCTTTCTGTCAGGAGGAGGAATAATTAACTCTATATTTAACACAAAAATAAAAAGCTATCTGTTCATCTGCAAGTCCTCTGGGACCCCCGAGGCAGTGGGCGGAGGCATACCCAGGCGCTGGCTCCCATTCTGTCACTCCAGCGAAGGTGCTTCTGGATTCATAACCGTCAAGGCTCTGCTCTGCGTTCCCCTCTCCTCCCCGCTGAGGACGGAGCAGAAACCCAGTGCTGGGTAACAGATGCTTTGAGCCAAACTTACTATTTCACGTGCTTATTTTCCACTTTCAGCAGAGCAAAGGGGATTCAGCGAGCTTGTATCGGTGCTTTCGACTGCCTGTCCTAAATGTCTTTCCCTGTACTGGGACACCGCATTTTGTCCTGGTTTGCCTCTCCAGTTGTTTAGTGCTATCATCTTCCGTTGGCTTGGGCAGTTCCTCCCCACGAGCTGTGCCGCTGGGATGCCGTGTGGCCAGGGATTAGAGCTCCGCTGGGAAGGTGCCCCCAAGGAGATGGCTGGACATCTATGGTGCTGTTTCTTCTGCAAGCTTAAATTGTAACTGTATGTATTTCGTGTCTACCCATATGCTGCAGTCCTTCCTTAACACCCTCCTTTGCAGTGAGACRTACAAATGTGGAGACAATGCCGAAGCAAGGGCTCTGAAGCAATACTCCTTCTGTTGCATAGTATTGTCTCATTACTTCACCTTGTTCTCTTGCCCGCCATCCATCTGTGTCTCTTAACTTTTGCAATTGAAGCAGGAGATCTCTTTGGACAGAAGTGAGTTTTTTGTTCTGTGTTGTATGTGGCCTCTTCCAAGAGCGAGGCTGTTGTTCAGTACTCCTGTTCGTCGTGCTTGGTGTCTCTGGACTGCACGGCGTGGATGTGCCTTTATTCCTGTTCRTGGCGTTACGCTGTTTCTGTTGGCTGCTCTTCTGCAAGCTTCTGCAGCATAGTGATGGTAGCAGCCCTGCRAGGGGACTGCCTGCCTTTTGCAATCCCGTATTTTCATACTCAGTGGCAAGATTGCTGGTACTTATGACCCTTAAATAGGTAGGATAAAAACGGAACTTTTGTAATTTTTTTAAATGGGCAGTAGTGAGCCAGAAATTATTTTGCTCATGCAAATGGCAGTTTGAAAATCAGTAGCTAAAATTACGAAGTTTGTGTCAACACACTGATTCTTTTGTAATTTTCAATTTCATGAGTTTATCAACCTGTAGGAGAGCGACATTCCAGAGTAATAAAGTGTTTGAGACCTGCATTTCTGTACAATGCTCCTTTTACTTGGGCGCGAAGTGACAACAGAAACGCCGTCTCTTCTGCACTGTATTCCCTTCTGGTATCAGGCTGTTGAGAAATGCTCAGCGGGAATGCATGCCACCGCAATTCCCGCTCTTCTTCTCCTTGTGCTGCATAGAAACGTGGCTTTAATTAGCAAATTTCATTTAGGAAAAAGGTTTTGCTTTTGTTTTTAGTGCCTGGCAGAGATTTACTTAGACTGAGCTTGAGGAGATTGGATTGAAAAAGGGGCAGCCTTGGTTAGCGAGGCCATGCAGTTTCAGTGAATTAAAATAATGGGGTGTCATAGATCACAGGCACTGGAGATGGCTATCGGCCTGTAGATCATCTGGCCAGTTTACCTTCCAGGAGAGGATTGTTCCGTGTTTGCTGATCACCTCTCCGTTCTGGTTTTACAAGCCTGAAGTGATAAGACTCCTATGGTCTCCTTTGGGACTGTGTCCTACTGTCTAATAGATCTGTCGGGATGTTTTTTCTGGAAATTAATCCTCAGTTTTCTTAGTGACATCACTTTGTCCTCTATCGTACAGGACAAAGGTGCTGTTGGGGTATAATGGTCTAAGCCTGGAAACAAATGCTTAAGATCTAATTTCTTTTGGGGTACAAATGAATTCTTTTGGATTTCTTCCTGGTATAAAAGTACCTTTCAGGTTGCTCATGTTCCTGGGGCTGCTGTGACAGAACAGGTGATAACTGATGCAGTAATTTTAATGAGGAAAAAGCCTTTGATTCTTGCCTTCCCAGGCCCTGTTGCTTGCCTGAGACTTGCTGAAAACCTTTTTACTCTTTGCTGCTTTTTTTAGTGTCTCCTCTTCTCCTCCCTCCGTCCATCTCCCAGCAGCAGTCATTTGAGCGAAGAAGGACCTGCCTGCATTTAGTTCCTGGCACTGTCAGCTTCAAGTTCAGTCTGTTGAAGGTAGTTTTCATTTAGGAGCATCTTCCTTTGCTGCTGTGAACAAATCCCCTGCCTGAGGCTGGTCTCCTGCTCCCGGCTGGCAGGGCAGGCTGGGCTGCTGCTGGGTCCGAGGAGGGCTGTGGAGCTCGAACCGCTGCACTGTTCATGCCTCCAGCCTTCCTTGCTTCCAGTTATATAATCTACGTTTCCATGGGCTCTGGGCTTTTTCCACTTAAAAATTATGGTTTAAAATGTCTCTTCTTTAGGATCTTTTTTTGTTCTCTGGACGTGGTGGCAGTGCTCACACCTGAATTTGCAGAGGTTGAAGTCCTGCTCCTGTGTTTCCTATGAGCCTTTCTCGCTGTGGTATACAAGTGCTTCAGATGTATTTGTCAGCCTATTGCTACAAAATCTTTTGCAGAAAGAGAAATAATGCTATCAGAAGCAATATTTACCCCAGCTTTACAACTGGGGAAGATAAAGAATAGATTAAAAAACAAAAAGCAATAAAGAAAAAAGGAAGGCTTGCTCCTATTTAGATGCTGACATTTAAATTTGCTGCCCTGAAATTTCYGCGCAGTTGCTGTCTGACCGTGGAGGCAATTAAAGCCCAAAGTTACAGCAGTTTTGACCTCTGCGTTTCCTCAGTGTTTGGTTGCTCCATCCTGTGCAAGTCTGCTCAGCCCTGACAGCACGCAGGAGCCACGTGCCTCTCATTTCTTAGCTTGGTGGGAAAGGAGACATTCATCTGTCTTTCTCCCCTTGACACTTACCGCATGGTAGGTTGTCCTAGCATGCCTTGTCCATGCAGGCAGGATCAGGCCCTCTGTGGGAGACGGTGACGGGTGCCAAAAGCTGGAGGAGCTGCACTTGCCCTTCTGTACAGTGCTCCAGGTATTACAATGCTCGTAATGATGGTGGAGTAATCAGCAGCCTTATATAGCCTGGCTTTGTTTCAGTACACTAACAAATTTTCTGATGTCCAACCTACATCTAATATTAAGGGATCTGATCTAATCCTCCTTCTACTTATGACCATGAAGAATAGAGGGATCATAATGTTTTTAATTAGTCTAACACGTGTTAAAAATCTGTTGAAACTCTTGCTCAGACCCCTCATCCTTACTTTTTCTGGACTAAATAAACTTCATTAAACTGACATATACCTCATCTTCCCAAATATCTTACTGTTTTTGTTGCTTAGGTGGTTGTCCAGATGATGCACATTTATCCAACAGCAGTGTCATTAATGTCTTATGGCACTTGAAACTGTTCTTCCAGGCAATGTGTAGTGCAATTATTACTTACAAGGGTTAAAACGTAGACATCTTGCATGCATGTCTAATACAGAATAAACCATCAGGACTTTTTTCTTGAAAAAAGCCTATAGTGTAAAGCCAGTAAAAATGAATAGTTTTATAGCTGTATTTATCTTACAAGATTATAGAAGAACAAAGAGCTATTTCTTTGGAAATGCTTTGGCTACGTTTGCCGAAATGTGTTATTTTCTTAACCATGAGCAGTTCAGCATAATTTGATACTTACACTTCAAACTTGGTGTCCTGTAGTTTGGGGCAGTTGGATATAATACCTGGAGTTCACAGTGAACCTAGACTTAAATTGCTCACCCTGCATATCCTGAACATTAAGGGACCTGGCTCTTGGAATAGCATTTATAATGATGAATTGGATCCTAAGTGTCATTTACAGGGAATGGGGAGAATTAACTACCAAAGAGCGAGGTTTGTAGGAGCTGGCGTGCTGAATGCCAACGTTGGCTGAGGAAAGCTGGAAACTACCTTCTGTACCTAAAATAGCACACACTTGGGCATAGGTGGAATGATCTTGTTATAGCATCGTTAGAGGAAGAAGTAGCCATGTTTATTTAGTTGAAGTTCTTGCGAATGAAAGGGGAATCTGGAGTTTCAGACCCGTTCTGGTGGAGGGCTGTGAACCCATTGCACCCATTCTCCAGCAGAATATCTCTGTTACCCTTCCTGTGAAACTGCAACACAGTCCAGCCAAAAATGCCGGTTTGCAAGAGCTTAGGACGGGGCCCGTTTTTACGCATTTTTAATGAAAGTGACCGTAGAGCACATTGGAGTTTGTCAGATATTTCCTTGCGTGCCTGGGAAAGTGGGTGGTTCTGTGAATTTTGGTTATCTCAAGGAGCATAAACTCAGAGGTGTTCAGAGAGCTGGGTCAGCCAGAGCAGAAAAGCTTTGGGATATACTCAGCAGTATCATTTTAGGTACTAAAGAACGTTTTCTGGTGACAGTTTAGTCATCTATACCACTTCGTTTGCTTAAGTGGGTCCTGCAAAGTGGTTTTGGCTCGCTCCCTTTCTAGTTTAGCTGACCAGGTTCTGAGTAAGCATATTCTTTAGATGTCTAAGTGCTATTTTGCCTGCAGTATTCTTCTGATCCCTGTTTTGGATGAGCACGCAATGCATTTGAGGATGAATACAAATGCAGCAGATTTTAAAATGTGTCTCCATGTGATTTGTTTGCTCTATGCTGACAGCTGTTCTGGTAAAACTGCAGCAATGGCTCATGAAAAGTGAAYGTGAAACATTGAACAAACGTTATCAGATGGAGGTGGGGGGGAATTCAAAACTGGCATGGCTTTCTAGGTAGCTGGTGCTTTGCATTTTTTTTTTAATAGGTCTTCCCCTATTTCTTGATTTTATTTTTGTCTCTAATAAAAGTAATGAAGATGTAGTCTCACCTTCAGGGATTTCTTCAGGTTAATTTAATTTTCTGACTTGGAACAATCTTGTGACCACCTTGCATGCTCTCTTGTTTCCAATTTAACCTTTCTAATGGTTTCTTGACCTTGCTTACTCAAAATCTATACACGTTTCTGAAGTGATGTTTAATAAGATGAGAGAAGCTGTTTACAACCCTCTCATCTGTCCTTGATGACCTCTGTTGGGCAAATGAGAAATAGGTCAGTTGTGATGCCACTTGTGTCACTGCAGGGGAGAGAGATTTAAATTAGCTGGGTCAATCTTCCAAGTTTCATAAAACACATCATCCAAGCAATTTAATTAAAAGGGGTCAGGTTTCTCTACCCTAGTTGGTGCCCACGTCTGACCAAGAGAAGTAGTTGATGTATGCGCTAGTTTGGGACTTGATTGACGCGCAGCAGTACAGAAATGTAGGCTTCCAAATTTCTCTGCGTGTGGTGATTGATGTAGGATGATTACGGGTTTACAAGCTAAAATGTATAATTCTTAAACCTTCTTATTCCATATTTACCAGCAGATGATACAATCCAGCACTGGCAGGGGATTGAAGGGATGACATATAGGTCTCTTCCGTCTTGAATCTCGGATTCTATGCAATCCTTTAGAATGTAAATTGGAAGCGTGTTTTATATTCCTTAACTGTAAAAATACTCTTGAAAAGCTTTCACTTTGAAAAGATTATAATGATTAGCATTTATTATGCTGTTGTTTTAATGCAAAAAAGAAAATCCTGCCCAGATTTTACTCAAATTGAACTTTTGTGCCTTGCATAATAGCCCTGCTTTAATTTGAATAAGATTCAGAATAAAGTGGCCAGATAGGAAGTTAAACACTATAGAGAGAAAAATCCTAATGTAAGCCTCTAAAAGCATGTGTTTTAATACATAGACAAAAATGAGGATGTTTACGAGTAAGTGGTATCACAAAGGGCACACCAAAAAGTCTGGGGGAAAAAAAAGCAATTTAGTGGAGAGCAAGATGTTAAGTTCCTTAATTTTCTCTACAGCAATAAAATCTGGTAAAACGAGGTGAGTGATTGCATTCATTTTATTACAGTGGTTCCCACTAGTGTAGCTGAGAGTCTGTCAGCATTTCCATTATGAACTCTATTTTCATGAGTTTATAATTCAGTCCTAAAAGCTTACCTAGGCTGGTGTCTGGCATCCAAGATCTTAAGTCAGAAATGAATATTTCACACATTTGGAAAATAATGCATTTGGCTAGATCTAAATTAACTAGGGATTTTGAAATGGACGTTGCCTCTCTTCCTCAGTGCTATGCTTGTGATCTTGCATAAAACTTTTAACGTATCATTTTTGAGTCACTTCTTTGTTGTTAGTGACTATGGCTACTAGTCAGATTTTGTAGAAGAAAAATGGAGAGAATCATGCCTCAGGTTATAGAGTAAGTAATGAAATCAAAAGTTTAGCAGGGATATTTCCGTTTCCAGCCTGGTTTGTTTTTCTTGCTTTATTTCCCTTCTTTAGTTCATTTAAAGCTAACTCAGACGCCTTTGTATTACACTGTGCTTTGCAATGCAGTTTTACCTCTTGAGGTGTATGGAGGGAATGACTCCAGCTTCGGGGCTGGACAATGAGTCATTGAGGTTTAGACTCTGCTCTGATGCTCTGCTCAAGCAGAGAAAAATTAAGTGGTCAAGATCTAAGAGGATTCTGCCCAAAAATGTTCAGTAGCTTGGGTGGGGGGGCAGTGACTTGGAAGGCCAGGCCAGGTGAAATCAAGTCCCTTGAGGGTAAGACCTGTTGTGCACTTGAGGGTATGAAGGACATGGACTTCTTGAATAAAGAAGAGTAATCGCAACTTCCAGTCTACTCTCTAGCAAGATCTATTTGACAGTTTTGATCTGCATTTCTGAACCGAATTCTGGAAGACAGAATATTTTAGCTATTTTTGGGAGGCAGAATAGGGATATAATGCTTAACTGTTTCTTTTGCCTAGCTTTATCCAGATAACGTGCGTATACAGCGTCCGTAAATTCATGAATGGAAGGTGTGTGCCCCATCACATTTTTAGATATTTAGAAGGTAAACATTTGAAACGTTTAAGATATATAGGATGTTTCCAGGAACATCCAATCGGACAAGAAAGTTTGCAGCTCTCTGGAATCTCAATGCAAAATGTAGGTTTACCTGGGTGCGAGTAGCATGCACCTCCTCCTGTGGTGCTCTCCTCAGACACCGAGCAATCGTTGGCTGGACAGCAAAAAGCTATGAAATTGGTTTTAAAATATGAAGTCTGATTGAATGCTTTTTACGTGTTATCTGCTTTTGGAATTGGAGATGTACGTGTTTCAGCTTTTTCCACAGTTGGTAAGACTAGAAATAATTGATTTTAAGAGAGAGCAGAAAAAGAAAATGAAGCTCTCCAGAGCTTCAAAGCTTCCAGAAGCTGTTTCTTTAAATTTGGACCAGAACTTAATGAGTAGCTGTTTTGCTTGGTGAGTGTAGATTTTTTTTTTTTCATTGGCATGTTACACTGTGAACAAACATGAAATTTTTTTRTTTTATGAAAAGTAGTGGCAGCATCCCCAGCTGCCAGAAATGGATTTATTTCCATTACAATCTGTCTTTACTCTTGCTAGTTTCTGAGATTCAGAGGAAATGTTTCTATGCTATTGGAAGYGACCAGCAATTTGGCCAAATTCTTTTATGGAAAAGAATTTTTTTTTTTTTAATTATTTTCATCATCTTTTATCTCTGTTTGAAATGTTTCCTCTAATCCTCTGAATTTGTAGCCTGAACTTTTAACATTTTTATGTGTCTTCAGCCTTTATTATTTATGGATGCAGCTTCTGGAATCGGGTTCAGCCTGCGAGCTTGTTCGTTAAGTACTTTTCAGACAATGAGTTTCCCTTCTATGCTGYGGGATGGGCTCTGCTTATTGAGGGAGACATTACACCAAAGAACTTTTAGGCAAATAAAAATTATGTCAGGTAGGACTGAGCACTTCATAGCCTGGCAGTCCCATGTTCACAGCTATCCTTTCAACAGGGTGTCATTTTATTATGATTAAAACCAGCCAGTAAACCATGAATATCAGGAGGACAATAACAAGAGGCCAGAAGAGGGTATGTGGTGAGAAACAATTTATTTCTAGGAGGACCCAGTTAAAGCTGTTTCTGTCGATTGCTTAACTTTATGGCAGAAATGACATAGCGATTGCTGTTGCAGTTTAATGGTCCTTCAGCCTAAAATTTGTGTTCTGGAGTGTGGACCAGACGACGACCCTCCAGGCTGAGCCGATGGCGTGTGGGCTAAAAATCCAAGGTAGCCCGTCAGGGGGGTGCTTCACCGGCAAGGGCAGGCAGAAGCCTGTCCACCTCGGAGCTGGAGGAGTACGATTCACAGCAGAGAGCTTGCTCTGGACCACGCCGCAGGAACGGCTGCCGCGCACTTGTCCAAATGTTCATGTTGGTGCGGGGCTCTCCTTGCTCTCCAGGGTGGTGACTGTGTGGGAGCTGATGCTGGATCTGTGCATTGCTCTTTCAAGCTTTTGGAAGTGAAGACACGTTTTTCTTTCTGCATTTCCTTTTCCTGGGAGTAAATTCTTGTATGTACCAGTTAAATAGGAAATGCTTCAATAGCCTGTGCTTATTAGTGCAAGAAAGCTCCTCCGGATACAGGCTTGCTTTGCCCCAGCAAGATGCTTCTGGTTCATTGTTTGGAAGCCTAAAAAAATTCTAGGAGTAGGGCAAAGGAGACTTGAAAGGAATGGAAGGAATTTTTAGGCGGAAGCCTGGCAAAAGGATGATGTCTTCAGTATCTAAAAAGAAAATACAAAGTTAGAACAGAGCTGCCAAAGGTAGCAATTTGTTTACTGACTGTATTTTCTGTGCTGCAAACCAAAAAGTACTTTGTCAACAAAGGAAGCCTTTATATTGGTGCTTCTTGAGAGCAATATTTTTGAAGTGCATCTTTCTTCATGATTAAGCGGTTGTGTAAAAATGATACTTTCTGACTAAACAACCATGTTCTTTGTAAAAGTGGGGAGTTCTCTTCAGCGACAAAAATAAACGTCCAGTCCTTTCTACGTACTTTAAAAGTGCAAAACTAAGAGGGGGTCCTTTCTGTTAGGCACATGTAAACTAGTAACAGCAGTGATGTGGTGGCGTGTATGACTCGGTAGGGCTCAGGCGGAGATGGCGGAATGATTTAAGTCCTGAGAGTAGGATTTAATTTGCTACTTGATGTTGTCATCATGAAGAGACAAGAGACCTGGAGTTTGCTGGGTGGGTTGGGATCTGCACAGACTTGACCTCGTAATGTTGCTCTGACATTGTGGCTGGTGAAACATCTTGGTACAAACCTTGCTGCTCAAAGCACTGCGTATTGCTAGTGAAACACATGATGCAGAAGGAGGCGAGAAATGCAAGTTGACTTCTCATAGCTCCTGACTGACCCAGGAGATGCAAAAGCTCATGAATTACTATGACGGCTGGTTTAAAAGAAGCCTGTAGCCATGTTGTGAAAGCAAATAACTCTTTTGGGTGGTAAATCTGAAATAAATGCATAGTCTCCTCTTAGGTCCCTTTGCGCACCAGAGAAACAGCGTTTCCCTACGTGCCACCACCACTGCTTGTCTTTGGGATGAACGTTTTTTTTCCCCCGCTCTGTGTGCAGCACCTAGCGCCAATGTTTCTGATTCATGGTTAAAGCTTTGAGTTGCTATGTAGTACAAATAATAGGATATTTTCAAAGGAGAATATTTCAAAGTGGGAAATCCAGTACAGGCCTTCAGTTTAAGGTATGCCTTCAGTGATGGCTTTGAGAGCAAAACTACTTCTCAATATGTTTAGTGTTTTGTTTTTAAAAAAAGTTTACAATTTTTATTAAGTGCTGAGTAATTTGGCACTGCTGAGATAAATGAGTCCAAAGTGTAGTAGTGTAGTAGGCAATGAGATGTAAAATTAATTTTATAAAGTCTGTTTCTCAGAGGGTATGAGGGTTTTTTTGCTGTGTCTTGTCTGCCAGCATAACACAAACACGGGCCGTTCGGAGGCTGTGAGTATGGGAGAGCTCATCCGCTCTTCCTGCGGCRCCTTATGAACAAGCCAGCAATCGTTAGCATGGCATGGCTGGACTCCTAATGATGGCATTTTCTGTGTGAAAACCAACAAAAAGGAGTAGTTGTGTTTGGGGGTTTTYTGTTTGTTTGCTTATTTACYGCTTAACTTGAGAAACTGAGGCGAATAATGGTGAAATCTGGTCGCCTTATTTCAGCAGGGCTGCCATACATGCCTCCTGGAGAGGTAATCTTTGAGAAATAATTTCTTTAGGGATTTTGATCCTGTGCCTCAATTATTTTGGTAGGTGATGCTKTGCATTTTTTGATGGTGATTTTATAAGAAAATATTATTGAAAACAAGCTTTTAGCTGCAATAATGCTGATTTTTGGTAAAACTGTCCTTAGATCAGTTATAACTCTGCTRTGGTCAAAATGCTAAAGGCTCCTAAGGGGGTAGGGGAGAGCCTCGTTAAACTCTCATCATTGTTGGGGTGACCTGACCCTGGGATTCCCATCCCACAGTGGTGCTGGTCAGAGCCATCACCAGGTTTCTTTTTCCTTCCAGACCCCAATGAAGAAAAAATGGAAGCTTTTTTTTTTTTGCGTTCTGTGATAACTTAAATATTTTCATTAAAATGGACTCCTTGTTTCACTGTGCATGGGGAACATACCAGCAGTTTAAACTTATTTTCTTCCTTATGTTCAGTACAGTAATAAGCTTGTGCCGTCCAAGGCACGGGGCAGGGTCCGTGCCTGTGCCCGGAGGACACCGGGGAGGGCAGGCAAAGCGGTGCTGAAACTCCCCAATGTGCAAAGCAGGTTGCTGGCTCCTTGCGGCATGCTCCGAGGTTTCTTGTGGGAAGAACTGGCTCATTATGTACCCAAGAAGGCAATGCGATTGTGTTAGGAGAGAGGAGGAGAAGCAACGCGGAGCCGGGAGAGAGCCCTAATTGTGGCAAAGCCTGCGGGGCAGCCTGGCGCTGGCTTGCTGGCGCTGCACTTGCGAATCATGTCAACAACAAAATAAAGCCTAAAGACTGTGTACTTGCAGTCTGTGCCCCAAAATAAATTTGACGATGCACTTATTTAAAGGGGGTGGGGGGAGGGGAACCAACCCAAAAACTGAGGATAGTTATCCTCAAAGTGAGGTAGCCTTTTTTTGTGCCTGCTGTCTGCGATAGCATACACGTGAATTTGAGTAAAACCTCTTTTGCCAATGTTGCCAGATTATCTCCCAATTCACCCTGCGAGGAAGGCGTGAGGCTTCATTCGCGACCTGGCGCTGGTTTCCCAAAATGTACCATGTAATTGTGAGGTTGCCGCTGTGATCTCGGGAAGGGGGAAAAAAAAAACCCAACAAACCACCACCAGGAAAACCCCCAAACGACAAAAAAAAAAAAACCCACGCCAACTCATCATAAAGCTTCGGGGATAGGTGCAAATCTATATGTAAGCATACATATGATAGAAAAAGTAGCAAATTAAAAGGCAGTGGGAAAGTGGGAGTACGCTACACTTACTCACATTGAGGTGTTTCTCTCCTGGGTTAAATGACAGTGTAACCCCAGTGTAAATATCTTCCTAGGAGGGGGAACGGAGTCCCTTTGTAAAACAGTGTAGTTCCAGTAGTGGGTTGGTTAATGTTGCTTGGGGAAACCATGATGCCGCGTGGGTTTGTAAAAGTAATAACAAGACATTCCTTATCTGAATTTTAAACGTATGTATAATAACAGGCTATCTGTAGCAGCCATGCCTGATTATTACAGTGTTTAAGATGAGTAATTTTATAGTTAAGCATTTCTATGTCCTACATATGTTATGGATCAAGTGCAAACTGCTGCTTTTTTCAGACAGATGTGACAGTCTGACACTTTGATCAGCCTGACACAGTGCAGTCATATTTATGGGCTGGTAATCATACGTCTTGCAGCAAGGGCTGGGGAAGGAGGGGACCAGCTCCAGCAGTAAAAGGCAYGTCAAAGTGCTGGTATCAGCTTAGGAACAGACAAGCGAGGGGGGAGAAAGGCAGAGACGCTCCAGGCTGCGGGAAGAAGTGGAAGCGTTATTATAACGTTGTCTTGGAAGTCTGACTTTTCATTAAAATCAGTCAGAGAAAGTCAATTCCCCACCATAATCCTCTCCTCTGCCTCTGGAGTAGTTTTGACAAGATCCATAATAATCCCGGAGCACTGTGTAATTTTACAAACTCTGACACAAACAAGTGCTTATCCCAACCTCTGGTAGGCTCTGGCTTTTAACATAGGTGCAAGTTTAAGAGTTTAATGTGTGTGGGTTTTTTTTTAATTATCTTTTTTTTTCCATTAGTGGCTAAAGGCTCATCCCGTTATATAACAACTATTTCTAATCTTAGTATGAAAAAAATAATATTCCACTCTTCGATGCATCTTCTAGGCCAATGTGGGACTGCCCCAGTTTTTCTCCCAAGGCAGAAATATTGATTGATGCTGTAATAAAATAGCCAAAAGGTCATTGCATTATGGTTGCCATGGCCACTAATGCTTTGTGTTGCTAAAGCTCTCCCCTGCACTTTGTGGTTGGGGAGTGACTTGTGGCCCCTTGTTACTTGGTGAACGGTAAGTCCACAAACAGGGCTCAGGACAGATGATGCCAGGGACCCCTGCGGGGAGCAGGCTGCAGCCGCTGTCCTGCTGGCCTCTGATGGCGAATAACAACAAAGTGGTGTGTCGGACTAAGAAGCTGAGGAATTTATATACACRTATTGGCATAAAAACTTGTGGGAATGCCAATTAGAAAAGAAAAAAGCTGCAGTATAAATCATTGACTTAACTCAAGAGTATCTTCTGTTTGGGAGACCCCAGTGGGCAAACTTCTTGCTTTGGATAAGAAAAGAAGATGTTTTATAGAAGGAGATTTCCAGGAGCAGCATGAAATGTTGAAGTGATTGGGAATGAAGGGGGCAGGGGGAAACCCCAAACAGATGGCATTTGACTTGTGGGAATTGAATCTCCTTCTTTTTATTGCCAATTGGGATTTTGCAGAAGGTTACTCAGAGGGGAACAGAAGCAGCAGCAGGTCAGGAGCAGAGAGGTGACTGTACGTCTGACCGCTAAGTTGTGGATGCCGCTACTGGAATCCTACATTCAGTAGTCACGTTTTTAACASTTGTAAAGTTCGGGATAGAAACACAATATTTAGAGCTGAAAGAAATGGGGCATAGCCATAAAAAGCTCTCTGTTCGGTTCATGAAGGACTGTCGTGATAAGGAATTTTCYGCATCCGTGGAAGCAGAGTTGGGTGGGTGTCTCACCATCCCCATATCCTCATGTCTCACCACTCCYGCTCTGATTTCTTCCATGAAAACTGAGAAAAGTGGGTAGGTTGGGTGGACAGGTTGGAGAAGAGGAGGCCTGGAGCCAGTGAGGAGGAGGAGAGAGGCAGACAGTACGGTGCTATGACACATCAGCCTCCGCGCTGGAGCCTGTGTCTGGTTCCCGGGAGCGGAGGAGCCAGCGCAGAAGAGGGTCAGCACGTTGTCTGTCTAGTTGAGGGGTGGCAAATGTGCTTTKGAAACAGAAATGCTTCAGTACGAGGAGGAAGACAGAGCTTGAGGTTGGTGCTCAAAGAGGGACTGAGCTAGTGAAAACATCTGATTTCCTCCGTCTTTGCCTAATGAATCCAAGCATGGCTTACCGCTGGGCGTTGGCCAAGCGCGWGTGTGCTGAGCAGGGTGGGTACTCGTACTGTGCTCGTTAAGCATTAGTTAATGCTATTTCATMCCATTTGGATCAAGGGGATTTGGAGAATTGGTGCTCTGATGAATTCTTGAACACGTCTTCCAGGAACAAATGCAAGATATGAAATACAGTTACGCAGTTTTATTGTCAACTCTTTAATGAGCAGCTGATTAAAGATAAACTTAAATGTACTGTGTATATAGAGTGGGGAAAAAACCCCTTAGCGTTCTAGTTTAACAAATAACCTTTATAATGGAACTRAAATAGCTGATTTTCAAAATTAATGAATATTGTGGGTAGCAGAAGCAAGATGCACACTACTGATTTGGTGAGAAAATGTACCAGTTGGTACTAATTATGTCAGTAGAAGGCTGGTACACCATTTAGTAGTTCATTGAAAAGGGCGTGGTTGTTTTTTAATTTGAACCAAACAAAGAAACCAAAGAACCTGAAAGCCAGGAGACATGTTGGTGAAGAATCATGTTGTGCCTTTGCTCCTTGCCATGTCCCACCTGCTCTGCTCGGGGTCGCAACTCAGCCTGCTGTTGTGGTAGCACTCGTTCCCCCCACCGATACGTAGCTTTATTTTCTAGATGAAACAAGTGTGTATTCTTAGAGCTAGTAGATGTAGGAACTTTCTCCTAGTGGAATATATTTATATGGGGGGGGGGGAGTACTTTTCGTCAAGAAAGCTTAGAAAACTAAAACAAAACTTCATCCTGAAATACTGAAATGTAAACTGAAATTTTTTAATTGGGCAGTATTACTTTAATGCCCCTTTACAATTATAGTATAAGCTATTCATGCTACTGGTCTAAGCGCTGAACTTACTGTCCAAACTTCATTTTGAGGGACAGTACCCCAATAATTGAATTCCCAAGATTTTTGATTAGGGTGTGTGGTGGGAGATGTCTTGTACTAGAGGAGGTTTTGTGCAGGGGGGAATCCAAATGTAGCTCCATGAAGCAGCATAGTAGGATGTTAAAACAAAATTATTTTTACTATCAACCACATGCCTGATGGACTGTTTTTGTTTACAGTCATCTAGTTTCTTATGAATGTTTTGAAACACTTTAATTTCTGAAAAAAGTCGTACTTATTTGCAGAAGGAATGTATTTAGTCAAAAATTCAATTTTCTAAAGAGAAAATGTTTTGGTGGGAAGATYGTTGTCCAAACCTGGTTATTCTCACTGTTTCTATGGAGCTGTCTGGGACATCAGGGCATGACAATGCCCATGATGATGTAAAAGAAAAAATATTAAAACTGCCAGCAAACATTAATTTTATTGAAAGTTCTATGGCAGGTTCGTTGCTTTAATTGCTTTGTCTGAAAGCTGAGGACCTAATTTTTTTCTGTAATATTTTTTGATCTCTGGAAACTTAGTCTCCTCCTTGCCTTGTGGAGAATCTTTATTTCCTTCCCAATGCATCATTCAAGAAAGGAAAAATGTTGCAATCAGCTGCATATTCACTATGCGAAGAAGTAATACATCCAAAGCTATACTGGTTTGCCTGTGTGAAAGACAAAATTAAAAGGTAAAACCTGCATTGCATTTTAATTTGCTGGCAAGAAGAAATGCTAAAGAGATGTTGCCATCTGATCTCTGAGCGGGTGGAATGTATCACAGTTTGAAGCTGTAGGTTTTTTGATGTTGCAAATTGGAATAGGAGTAGTATTTAAGTGCTGTTTTAAAAAAAAAAAAAAAAAAAAAAAAAACCCAACAACAAACAAACAAAAACCAAAAAAAAAAACCCCAAAAAAACCCAACCAAACAAAAAACCACTCCACAAATGTACAATAGTTAAATACTTGAGAGGCTTTTTTCCTTTAATATAGTTGCTTTATAGGCAAGCAATGTAGTTTAAGACTGTCTGAGCTGGACTGTAGTAGATGAGAACACATAATGCTAGAGCAACTGGGTGGCACATTTTCTACCGTTGGAGGGAGAGAAAGATAAATTTTGAATGTCAAAACTCAACTAAACAGAAATTTTTGCATGTTCTGTGTCACATTGCTTTCAGCAAGTAACAGCATGTGGAAACATCTGTTCTATCAGAATTATCGTGAGTGTATTTCCATTCTGCCTGTTTGCTACTGYGTTAATCGGTCGTGGCTTTTCAGGCAATATTAATTGAATGCAATGGTCAAACTTTTCTGATTGTCATCTCATTGAGAAATGATTTTTAATTGCATTGCTATATGATGTTTCAAGTGTGAAGCTCATTCTACTAAATGCAAATATATTAATTATTTGCAAACCTTAAAATTTTCTTTTTATTTTTGGATAAGATAGTCCCTAAATGTAAAGATACTTAACACCTAAAATGTATATTATCATATATATGGACTTGTCGTGGTTTAACCCCAGCCAGCAACTAAGCACCACCCAGCTGCTCGCTCGCTCCCCCCACGGTGGGATGGGGGAGAGAATCGGAAGGGTGAAAGTGAGAAAACTCGTGGGTTGAGATAAAGACAGTTTAATAGGGAAAGCAAAAGCCGCGCACGCAAGCAAAGCAAAACAAGGAATTCCTTCACTACTTCCCATCGGCAGCAGGTGTTCAGCCATCGCCAGGAAAGCAGGGCTCCATCACGCATAACGGTGACTTGGGAAGACAAACGCCATCACTCCGAACGTCCCCCCTTCCTTCTTCTTCCCCAGCTTTATATACTGAGCATGACATCACATGGTATGGAATACCCCATTGGCCAGTTGGGCTAGCTGTCCTGGCTATGCTCCCTCCCAGCTTCTTGTGCACCTGGCAGAGCWTGGGAAGCTGAAAAGTCCTTGACTAGTAGACTACTTAGCAACAACTAAAAACATCAGCGTGTTATCAGCATTCTTCTCATACTAAATCCAAAACATAGCACTATACCAACTACTAGGAAAAAAAATTAACTCTATCCCAGTTGAAACCAGGACAGGACTATATATAATTATATATATGGACTTGATGATCTTAAAGGTCTTTTCCAACCTAAATGATTCTATGATATTTTAGTCATATGGATGTTCAACTTCTTCAGTTTTCCTGTAATCTTAATCAATTTCTTTCATAAATCCCCAAATGTTTCAAAACAAAAAGCAAAACTTCCAAATATTCTAGTGATGCTCGGAGGAGAGGAACTCTAGTGCAGTCTAACATGCTACCATTGTAGGTTAAGCCAAATCTTTCTTCTGTAGATGGAACTGAAAATTAATTTATGAAATAAGAATAATAATCAGTTTAGGTATGTAACTGCCTGCATTAAAGGAAAGTAAGAAGCTGCCTGAATTTTAATTCTATGGTGGTTTTTTTTTTTTGTCTGTGGAGCCAAGCTCCTCTTATCTTTCCCTGGTTATTAGTAAATACTCCAGAGGTTCTGATCAGTCTCTGAAACTTTCCAGAACTTCAGAGAAACTTCCTATAATGAAATGATGTTCCACAGATTCAATATAAGTTTGCTAAGACAAAAAGGTAACACTTGTGCTCTGGAGTGCCGGAACAGCAAGAGAGYGAGTCTTGACATTTCAGCACGTGGCGTAATGGTGACGTCCCGCTTGCAGCCAAAGTCAAATCTGTGCTGTCGGATGGCATCCGTCATCTCTGGATGTGATGGCAWTTTCCACCCAAATAAATTCTTCTCAGATATTGAATAATAGCTTTTAAACGCCTCTTTCCTCTGAGTATATAGAGTAATAAGTAACAACGGAGTTAAAAAGCTCATTGCATTTCTGACAAAGCACACCGGAGAAGTGGGCAGTTTGTAGGATTTTTTTCTAATGACCTCAAAATAATTGCAGTTATTCGCAGAATTTCATATTTCAGTGAGCTTCAAGTTTATTAGTTTCTAAGGTTAAAAACAAACAAAAACTGTTTTCCTTAATCCTAATTTATCTTGTGGATCAATAGAACTCGCTGCTCTTGTCCATGTTTGTCAGTGCTGTGCATGTTAGTTAAAATCTACAATGATGATTACTTTTTTTAAAAAATCACATTTGATAGTAGAATTGTGAGCAATGTACACCCTGAGTGGGAAAGCAATGCCAGTGTTTGGGCAAAAATACCTTGAGAATATTGTCCTTATGCTCTAGCTGCATGAACCTACTTGACTTATGTACACGTTTGTGTGGAGGGAAGCTCCTCCTCCCATTTCTATACTCGTTACTGAGAACAAAATAAGAATAAGCATCAGTGGCTTTGATATACAAATCTGTGAAGAAAGTTCTGGTGACTCTGTTCCCTCATATTAATGTTACAGGCTGGAGGCCCTGGGAATTGCACTGCAAAAGGAATATTGTGTGTTACTTGTCATGTTATCATAAACTGCAGATGATGACAATATCATGGAAAATTGGTAGCATGATGAAATCTATATAATACAGCATTGCAAAGTAGTCACAAGCATTTACCAGCACAGGCACAGAATCTGCTTGTCTGATTTTTCTTTCCTGTGATGGTTGAGAAGAATGCAAACAAGTAGCTATTGGCTACTGATCTACTCGGAAGAGTTAGTTATCATGTGTAAATAGGCTAATGTTGTTTTGGGGCCCTTTTCTGCATTCAAGTCCTATTTTAATATTGTTTAACAATGAGGATGCTGTTCAAGCATTAATGTGGGGGTATCATGTAGCATAGTACAAACTAATAACGGTGTAACCTGTTGGCAGATGTTCATGCCTCCACTTTGAAGACTTTTGCTGTAGGCAAAGAGGTAACTCCTGCTTTAAGACCCTAATTCTACAATATGTACTTTTTTAGCTTTTTCTGTGTGTGAATGGTATCACTGGAATTATTCACATGTAGGAAGTAGACAGCTCGTCTCTTCCCTCTTCCTCTGCCCTTTGCTGTCTTGGCTTCATGGATGTGATTCTCATCCTGCTCTGTCCCTGACTCTTTTTGCCCTTTACTCATCAGCTGAACTCTCAGCTGCTCCCCCCATGGTCCATACCCCGTGTGCCTGTTCTTGCAGGATTTGTGACTATTTGGACCTCTGTGAAATTATGTTCCTATTTTAAGGTTGCCATCATCTAAGCAAAATGATTGACCGCATCCCTTTGACTTTAGTTGTAAAGGTCCGAATCCTTTCCTTTTCGTAACTATGTTATTCTTCAAAGTCTCTTTTTCCCTGCAGCATCATCTAAATCCTGATCTTTGCTCCTTTCTCTTTTCAGTGACCTTTACAAATGCAGTCTTGCTTGACTCGCCACATCACAGTAGAGTTGCACAAGTAATTTTTTCACAGCCTGTTGTTTTGGTCCCAAAGATCCTCCTCCTCTCTGCTTCTTCTCCAGGGGCTGCTACTCCTGGAGCTGTTAGTTTTGCTCTCAGAGCCTTGTCTCCTCCTCTTCCACTGTCAGAAAATCTGCTCCACTTCTGATCAGACCGAAATGGGCTGGGTGCACTGCAGCAGTCTAGCTCAAACCCACGCTATTGAAATGGAGTCTGAATTGTACCTCTTGATGATGGCATATACATGTATGCGTATGTACACGTGTATATGTATGCACATGTGGTGCTTCAAGTGGGATGTAGATACTGGAGATCCATGTTATGATCTGACAATTGGGCTGCTCTCTGCCCTGAAGGCATTCAAGGTATTCCCTCAGTGCCTTATTTACACCCTGTACTTCTGACTGTCCTAGGCTGCTTTTTCACCCCTTTCCCAGTGAGAAGCTGCAAATTATTATTCCCCTACCTATACACCTAGAGCAGATACCTGTAGTATCTACTCACAGCATATAGAAGCACCTCAGTGTGCCTGATTGTTCCATCTTGTTCAACACCATTAGCTGGTGTAGAAGAAGATGGTACTAGATGCTCTTTGATTTTGGGCATTATCAAGAACCAGCACCCAGACCAGTCATCCGCCTGCTTCCTTAGCTGTGTCCAACCCCCTCCGTGCAGTGGGTCTCAGCCTGTCCCACTCCTTTGTAGCATATATTCCTTTTTTTTTTCCTGATTGTTGACCATACTTGCCATGCCCTTTGGATTCAGTGGGAAGAGTAGCAGGAAAGTCTCTTCTCCAGAGCAGGTCCAGACACCCCTGTCCTTCCCCACCAAGGTACCTGGAGGTTGCTTCTGCGCTGGGCCGCAGGCAGCATCTCCTGCGGGTACTCCCAGGTACRTGGATGGGAACTGGCCTGTGTGTGACGCTAGCTCAAATGGCAGGTTTTCCAGCTGATGCGGCGTTCGTTTTGGTCTAGGAAGCTCCTGTTCTCCTGGAAACTTGTAGGATCTTTTTTCTTTGAGCCCTACCACTCAGACTTGTTGAAAGTGGCCAATGGGTTCAAAGGCTTTTGGGAAGGGAGAGGGGGAATGAATCAGCTATTGGTTAAAAGTGGGATGTTTGGGATTTGTGCCTGTGTTAAATGTGCTAGGATATGTTTCTAGCTGACAGTTTTTCCATGAAAGCAACGTCTTATTTATCCTATGAATCAATATAAAAAAATTCACGTGGTTTTTACCTGAAGACATCTGCTGTTTTGCCACTAGTTGTATCACAACAGAGGATTAACCTGTATTTTGTGATTCCTAACCAGATTGGTTTTTTAGTTTGTGAGAGAATAGTTGTGCTTTTTTCTTACCTTGTTTTGAAGTTTTCCAGATTAAAATATTGAAGAACAGAAATCAGATCTAGAAAAATCTTTTTAGAGTGTATTATCAAGTGCAGCACTCAGCTTATGAAAACGTATATGTGCTGTCTCTGCACGTTTGGAAGATGAAGCAGATTTTGGAGACGCTTTACTGAGGCAGAAGTAATTCTCTAATTAGGGGTGGCTTGGTGTGTGTGCATGTATGCTAGGCTTTACTGGCAATAAACAGCGAAGGAAACAGCCTCCCATCAGCTAAAATGTGCAAAAAGGCTAAGACTTTCCTTGACAACAGGGCAACATGAACTTTGGGTTGTGGAGCCTTTTCTCTCCAGCACTAATTAACAATGATGTTGAAAGCCATCACTAGTGACAACTGCAAACCCCTTGTTAGCGGTAGCAGTTGCACAGCCAGAGATGGTGATTAGTTGACGGATGTTTGCTGGAGGACTTGGGCTCAACCCACCCCGCTGCTGCCTTGGACATTGGAGAGTCTTATCAAATATGTATTTTGAGTAGTTCAGGTAGAGTCGTTTCATTGAGACTGATTGCTTGAGGATTAATTCCATCATGCAATAGACTTGGAAACAACTGATATTAAGAAAAAGCCTCTTAAATCTGTTTTCCCCTTTTTCTTCCGTTACTATTTATTTCTTTGAAACCAAAACCTGGAAATTCCTTCCTGAAATTGTTTTCTTCAGCCTTGCATGTGCTGCGTTGTTATCGTAGGGTCGCTAAGACATGGTGGGCTCAGGTTGAGCACTCCCGCTTCATAGAGTGGGAGAGGGAAGTTGGGTTCAGCAGAAGCTAGATGTTAAGCGAGTGACTGTGGCTTAACCATGACCCACAAGGCTGCATGTGCTAACGGCATCCTGTCTGAGTTTTAATATGTCTGAGTAACAGACAGGGAAATCTTATTTAAAAACATAAACAAGCTAAATGAAGCAATCTCGAAGGCTCCCTTTTTAGCTTCTCTTGGCTTTCAGCTTTTCAGTACCTCAGGAGGAGATTTTACAAAGTTGTATGTGATTTTAGCAAGTGGAATATCAGCCCTGTATGACAACAGACCCTCCACTGATCTGCAGGGGAACTCGGCAGGGATTTTAAAGCCTATTTGTAAGAGCACAAGTGTTGTCTTGCTGTCACAAACAACACTGAATAATTTATTTGGGGGGAAATCAGTGATATCTCTGCTTTCCTAGAGATGCTATTGTTTATCAGCCATCAATCCTACTTTCTCTGAACACTTTTCTGTTCCTCCTTTACCAATCCTTGCTAATGGGAGGAACCAACACTTTTCCTTTCCCCTCATTCAAATCTTGCACGTCCCTAGGATGTCACAGGAGACGGGTGCGTGCATGCTGTGATCTCTGGCTACTGGGATGTTCAGGGACCTTTCCTTGCCACAGCCTCTCTAACAGCAGGAAGACTGCAGTGCTTTTTCTGTTTTGCCACAGCTTGATAGGTTTTAGAATCCCTTTTTATTCAAGGACAACCAAATATATATTTAAATATGTTTTTGTAAGAACAGGAGTTGTACCAGAATAACATCTCTTGGGCCATAGCCTGGCTGCCTTTCCTCCCAGGTCAGTGCCCCTAGCAGGGGAGGTGAGGAGGGTCTCTTCCAACAAAATCTTTGCCAGAGTTGAAGTGCCTTTCCAAAACATTTCTTCTCTGATAAAACAGTCTATTGAAACAAAATGCTGTCTAGTGTCCTTCTGGGCCATAGCCCTTGGCGTTGCAGATCTCTGACCAGCTGGAATACGGCTAAATCTATCAACAAGAATGTTTGGTGCTATTTTTATTGTTACAGGAGTTTAAATACTACTGTATGAAATGCAGGTTTTTTTTTTTATTATTTTCATACAAGCCAAATAATTTTCTGGCAGATAATTTGTGATGTAGACAAATTTAGAATTGCCTGCCTATGTGGCAGCCCCAGAGCAAGCCTAGAACCCCAGAATTACCAGCAATCTGGCCCAGAGCTGAATTTAGTCTGTTGTCTGGGCTGAGGTTAATCAATTGCCCTCTGTTTCAGCCTAACAAGGAAAATACCTGCAGAAAGCACTGTGGTGCTGCTGATGCACACAAGCTCATTTGATCATGTCCTCCCCAACATGAGATGGAAAAAGTGGACCACAGTGGAGCTTAAGCACTACTGTAGAGTTGAGTTTGTCTGGTATTGCTGGCAATAAACGTGTTTTTGAAGAAAGGCTTTGATGTAAAGGCAAGCTGGCAGGGTGCTGGAAAGAAGTCTTTTTTTGGTGTTTAATACGTTGGAAGAAACTGTTCACCCGTATAGCCTTTGTAATGCTGCCAGGGTTGGAGAGACCTGTTGTAACACCGTGTAAGTGCTGGTGAGATGGGCTTTAAACTCCTGGGGRCAAATGCGTGGAGCCAGAGGGCGGGATCTTAATGGTAAAGTTTAATGGAAGATGCCAAGTAAATTCCCAGTAAGCTGGTGAGAGAACCCCCAAACTGTGAATTGTCCATTRGGATGTTTTATTCTCTCATTCTTTTTCTTTCCATTTCTCTTTGGGCGTTTCTTCATGACTTGGTTCCCAGGCTGCACACAGAAATAGCAGGGACACGAGATCCTTGTTAGCTGGGAACTAGCTCCATATTGCCACTAGTCTTGTTTAAGAGCTGAAAAAAATCCAAAATATTGTCAGCTGACAGTAAGGGTGAAATAGGTGTCCAAGTCATTATYCTTGTACATCAAATCGGCTAAAACACAGATACTTTGAATGCACTGTGGCAGAGCAGATGGGCAGTGAAGCTTGATTTCATTGCTCAGTGGCATCGCTGAAAACCAGCAAGCACAGAGAGCTGGTGACTGTTTCATGCTAGAAACAAACTCCCTGCAAAGCTGAGGACGCATAATACGAAGTTTCTGCGTGTAYGTACTTCACAAAGGGTTAATGACTGGTTAACATCTCTTTAATGAATAGTTAATCAGCTCTTAGACTATTGGAGTCTTGCAGATTAACCAGATGCTTATAACCATCTGTAATACCCCTCGCTGATGAATTTTACAATCATCTGCTACATGTTCTTCATATTTGAGTAGGTGACTGGAAGATGTTATCGACACTCCATGTTTTATAACGTAATTGTTGTAAGTATCACTTCAAGAAAAGTTTGACCAAAATGCTTGGATACCATAGGGAAAGCATACTTCTGTTTTTAAAATAAATAATAAAATTGTGCTGTCACACAAATGTAGACTTTAAAAAAGCCTTAAGTGTTGAATACATACCATCTGGTGAAAAAATACAGCCATGCAATTAAAACTTTCAAAATACAGCTTATTAAACGAAGAAACTTTTTTTTTTATGCAGCGTAGAAGGAAGTCTCTCTAGTATGAATTACTTTTAATTTGAAGTTCATTCATAAACTGAAATTGTAAAAACTGAAGCATTTGCTGTGTCTGTACCCCCCTTCTGCATCCCGTCACCGGCTGTGCCAGCAGTCCCCYGCAGAGCGGTGCACCTCCACAGGGGACTGAGCCTCGTGTTCCTCTTCCACTGCATGTGCTGGTGATAACTTAGAAATCAGCTGTTAATCAAGTGACAGCATTGGGTCAGAGATCAGGGGATAGGGCCAGATGGCCAAATAAAATAGTTAACAAGTAGCTTCTTATATGGTGATGTCTTGGATAGATATAAATCTGAGACACCCACGATGAGTAGGAAAGGTCTGTTTTACCCACTGGATTAATGTTGAATTATTCTGAAGAGACCAAAGTCCTGTTGTTGTTGTTGGATGTATTGGCCCATTACCTGACCTACCAGCTACGGTCATCTGCTCTGTCGCCGTAAATGGCACCARAGGATCATCTTTCACCCGGCTTCTGCTCCGTATATCCAGATCCTGCTGCTTTTTCCTCCAAAATTTTTCACCAGTCTCTTTAGTTCTTAAACTCCTTAGAGCTGCTCCCTCCACCCAAGTTCCCCTCCTCTCCTGCCTTAACCTCCGTGGCCACCTTTGCTGTTAGTCCCSCCGATTCAACAGCCTTTTTCTCCGGTCTGTGGGTTAGCGAAGAAAATCTTCCCTTTTGTCTCTTCAGGTTCCCCACCGGTTCTCCTTCTTTTTTCACTAGCTTGCGTAATTTTCAGCTTTCAGATACTTTTAATATCTCTACTACACTTTTTTACACAACACTTTATTAAAAGAATAGTTTTATGAACCCTTACTCTCTCATCCTTCGGATTCCTGCTTTGTGATTCATTGAAGCTGTAAGAAATCAATTTATTTATGAAGCTATGATGGGGAGCAGCCCTAGATAGCTGACATAATATATATCATACTTATTAAACTGAAGGAAACGTGTAGGTGCATACTAGCACTTTTTATACCCAGTTGCTTTTGGATGCTGCTTGTTACTTTGAAGCTTGATTCTGCATTAATTTTCGAGAAGGTTTTTATTCAACTAATGTGATTCTTGGACGCACCTTACGTAGCAGCGGTGTCTGTCTCTTCATTTCTGCTTGTGTGGTTTCCAGCACAGCATTATTCCCAATAAAGGCATTTGTGTCTGAATCTATATAAATATTAGAATTTTTAATTTGCACCTTAGATTTGTCTTTTAATTTACGAGGTTTGTCACTTGGTAATGCCGTGCAAGTTGTAGGGCGGAGGGTGGGAAGGAGGATGCTGCTGCTGCTCTGGTTTCAGGCTCTCTGGACAAAAAGCAAAGTGTTGGTCATCTTGGGAACTGATTGCCAAGAGAATTAGTGCTTGGAGCACACAGACTGATTTTTCTGATGAACTCTTCACTAATTCTAGAAAGTGCAGAAAACAGCATTCCCATAAATATGTCTGTGTTTTTATGCTGGTGTCTGCGAAGGCCAACAGGAGTACAAATACAACCAAAATGACTGGCTGGCTCCTATCAAGAGCTGCTGAATCCTTCAAAAATACCAATTTCAGATGTGTAGAGGGGATTCTTTCATGAGATGTGACAGCAGGCATACCCGCAGAAATGCTGGTTGTGTGTCCCAGCTGGGTATTGGTTATATTGGTCTCTAAACAATTTGTGTATATTTACATGTGTGTGTGCATTTATGTGCATTTGTATTTCCTTATATAACTTAAATAATGCAAATATGATATCCTAAAAGAATGACTTGAAAAGCAAATTAAAAATATCGTTAGATATGGCTTCCTCATTATTGCTTTTAACGGTGACTCAGGTTTACTGGGACCAGAAGTTATATTGTGAAGAACCATGGGATGGTAAGGTATTTGATGCAAATTTTATCCAAAAATGAAAATGCAAAGAGAATATGGAAAAAATGCAAGTTCTTCTGGCTTATTTGAATTCCAAAAGTAAAATTGTGGGAAAAAGAAATGAATTAAATAATTGCAGATTCTAGTCATTTGATTTATCTGCTGGTTCCAGCTTAACAAATCAAATAACTGTGTAGTCTGACAGCATTTGTTGTCTGGGTTGTAAGCTGCTTTTCTCAATTTTTTTTTTTCTTTTTTTTGGGCAAGGGAAAAATATTAACTCAGTAGGGGCTAAAGTGTCTTACCTCACCTTCCAAATYGAAATGAGATCGTTGGTATTTTGTTTAGTGTCTCATTCTTAAGTTTTATTTCATTGAGCTTAATACTTTCAGCAATCCTGTTGTGTAGCTCCTGATTTACAGTTTTCCTTTGTCCTTCCGTGTGCAACCTTACTGTGCAATAGTCTTTTGTACCCACTCTATGACACTTGGGCCTAAATATGCACGTGTACCTGCTGTTTAAACTTAAAAATATAACTACAGGTTTTGCCTGTCTTGTTTCTTACGTGCATTTTCTTACGTGCATTTTACTAAGTAGTCTGATGCTGCCTTTCTCCTTACCCCTGAGAGAAATTGTGCAGCCGTTTGCTGATGCTGTCTGAGATACAGTTATTAAATCTGGTAACCACAAGCATAAAGCAGCTCATGCAAACGTTTTCCTAATGATTGAACAAAATAATACACTTAAATATAAATGAGTTGAATACTGCGACTGACATTTAAATCACCCAAAGCATTACAGGCAATATAATATATTGCTTTTTGTGTGTTGGCTCATAAATGGTGCCGTTATACCTTGATTAGGCAGTGGAAAGTCCTCTCTGTTCCTTTACGTTCCTTTTGCTCCATTCCTTTCTTTCCTTCCTTTTTCTAAAGCACAATATTTTCATTACAGTATTGCATATGGGCACGGGGGTCCCCCACGCTTAATGCCGGAAGCAGGCAAGTGGGTTCAACGTGGTACGCGACCTCGCGCCGAGCGGGGACGTGCTCCTGCGACTGCYGCCTGCGTCGGTCCCTGCTGCCTTTATGGTGGTACCAGTTAGAGGGGACCTTTGGGAATTCCAGTATTAAAGTGAAACAAAATCAAATTTAAGTTCACTTAGTGGTTTGGGGGCTGAAGGAGTACTGTTTACTAGTGAATTCCTGGAAGTTACTTTTGATGTATATAAACTGTGCTGTAGTCCTGCTGACAGAGTGGCTTGGAGTCAACCAACTGATGTACCCGATGCCTGGTAGCTATGGTATGGTTTGCAAGGTGCTGGCAGTTTGGTGTTTGTATATCTACCACAAAACCAGCACAACATGCTTAGCTATGCCTCATTTCTCTGCGCTTTTTAATTCCCGGTACTCCCCTCCTGGTCCCAACCACTTGCCTGTGTGGGATGTCCACCTCCATCGTTACTGCATCCCACGGAGCTCTGCTGGGTCTGGTTTGGGATGCTCTTGTCACATCTGTATTTTGTTTAGCTGTTTCTGTGTTAAAAGTTTGAGTTACTGAATAGCGATGTGAGACAGTTGTGCCTGGCATTTATTTCTGTGTTTAAACTTAAATTACGAGAAAACATCTCTAAGATTGTTCATCAAGGAAGGATTTTATGTCGCATTTTCTACAGAAGTGCAGCCATGTTTCTTTGCAAAATCTGGAGGTACTCCCAGTTCTTAGGGAGGAAAGTTAATCAATCTAGGTACTCATCACTTCCATAATTCCTAAACGTAAGTAGTCTTTAACTTAAAAATCAGTTTTGAAATTACTATATTCCTAGTAATATTTTAACTGGTTATTCACAGTCAAACGATGATTTTAAGACTGCATCAGTAGACTTTCAGAAATCCCTTTTAGTAAAGGTATTTAAAGAGGAGTCATTTCATTAGGATGACTTCAGAAATATACTATTTTATTTTGCCTAATGCATGGGCAATAACTTATCAGTTACTGATAGTATYTATCTATCTACAGATAGAGTAAACAGATGATTTTGGTACTGGGCAGGAAGGGTACAGATACGTGCATATGCTACTGTATGCTAGGAAAAAAGCAAGGGTCCTCATGTTGAAACAGTTCTCATCCCTTGAGTACAGTAAACTTCTGAAATTTGATAACTGAAGTTCGGCACAAGTTCACGTCTTCATAAAATTAGGGCTTGATACATCATATTAAAATTATGAGGCAGAGTAAGCACTGGGCCCTTAGCCAGATACGCATTCATTGTTGGACTGTTATCGAACGTCTTTCCTTAGAAGACCCAATTTAAGTTCTACTTCATAGTCGTATCTTTTCAAATTAAATTCTTCCCATTTTTCTCATCCCTCAGCTTGTGAAAAGGCTTCTGGTGACTTCTCTTGTTTCTACAGCCTCCAGGAGCCCCAAAATTATCTTTGAACAGAGATGAGCTTGGTGCTTTCAGCATGCAAAGCTCGGATATTTTCAGGCCTGCATAGCTATTACAGAAAGTATCCATTTATGAAATACAGGTGAAAGACAGTTTACAGAAAATATTACCATTCTTTCAATGTTCCATGAAATTGTTTAAATGGAGAGGGTTGGTAGGATGGTATTTTAGTATAAAATGAGTTTCCAGTGTAAAATTTAGAAAGAAAAAGAGAGAGAGAAAAAAGTTAGATGCCTTTCAAATTGTCAGAAAGCATGACTATTGCTTTTTTGGTAGTTCTAGGTAAAATGACATTGATGAGAATGAGCCACATATTCCTCTAGTTCCAAACTACTCGTGGTGATTAATATCTCTGTTTCCACAGTAACTTTGTTCACATACTGCCTTTCTAACATGACATCTGTGTTTGGTTTGGGAAGTAAATACATTTGTTGGTATTGTCAGAGACAGTGGAGTAGAAACAATAAATAATGTTCTTGAAGGAGCGCATCTGTGAACGGGAGGGGACTGTGTGAAACAAAAACCAGGGGATGCAAAGTCCCTTTCTGACATTTTGGGCTGGCAGAGGAATGGTACTGAGCAAAACCAGCTGGGAGGACCGAAGACCGAGACCTGAGGTGTGCCATTAAGATTCAAGATGTGGCACCCCTGTTCCCAGTGTCACCTCCAGCCGTGGAGCAGATGTGCTTGGTGGCCCCAGAGATGCTTCTGCACCTGCAGGCTTGTGGTGCTGGCACCCCCTCCGGCCTCGGCGCTCCGGTTGTGTTTAATAAGTAATTATAATCCAGCTGAAATTCCTGACTCTGAAAAGCCTTCTGCACCAAACACAGTAGGCACTGGGTTGGTTTTTCTTTGGTTGTTTTTTTTTTTAATTAAAAAAAAAAAAAAGGTGATTTCTGCTGATTGTGGACACTCGCACACAGCAAAATCCTGTGCTGGTTTGTGGCTGAGAATCCAGCCACGGATGCTGTGTAGCCCCAGCACTGGGGTGCGCAGACATCGTCGTAAGGACACTTACTAAGATTTCAGGTTTTTCTTGTACACCTACGATGATGGCTATTTTGACTCAAATTTTCATTCACTTGCCTCTTTCCCTGACTTTTAAGTCCCTGCCCAGGTTGTCTGTTCATACTTATCTAGATGTTAAATATTTGAACCACTTCAGGTGCTTTAAATGGCTACCTTGGACCCTCCTTTTTTTTTTTTTTTGTTTGTTTAACTTGGCTTTTATTTTTGCCTTCAGTGCAGATTTGTTTGAAAAGAAACTGACTGTTTGATTGCTTGGGGGATGGCAAGGGGGAGTTTCATCTTAATTAGTTTGGAAGAGTCATTAATGTTAATGAATAAGCTGTTTGGTTTCTTTTTCTTTCTCTCTTTTTTTCTTTTTTTTTTTTTCCTTTTTTTTTCTTTTTTTTTTTTCCTAGAAGAAGGTGAGTTAAATATAATGCCAAGGGATAAAAAAGCGATTATGTAAAACTAGTCTCGGCAGTTGTTTTCAGTAATTCTGGTAGGATTGTGAAGCCCAAGGAATGTTTCCCAGGCTTTCTGGGGATGTCACCGGTGGAGGCAAGCTAGCGAAAATACAGGTCTTGCGCCTTCACAGTCAGTCCCTAATCTTTCCTTGATCAGCAGTTGCTAAAAATGCCCCTGGGGCAGAAGGTAAATACATCTTCATTCAACAAGTAGTCAATGACGAATAAAATAACTTGTACGACTTTATAACAGATGTACAGATCTTGTCCATTTTGACACCTCATGCGGAACTTCCACTGCTGAGGGTAGCTTTTATTGGCTTACAGAAAATAAATTGTCTCCAGAACAATAAAGCTAGCATTTACTACGTTTCTCCAGATATTCTGCCACCTTTATTTCTGTAAAGTATTAATCCTCACTGCAGTGACTTTAGTGAGACTACATAAGGGATTAAATTTTGTTCAGTATGTGTGAGAACGTTGGAAACTATTCCCTGTGAGTAGTTGCAGCATTGTTCTATTATCAAAAACTCAGAATATGAACCACTTCAGAATTTGCATAATACATTAGCTGTGTTTTCTTCCTAAGGAATGCTAATTTAAATAAAAAGTCTTGTGAGAAAGGGGGAGAAAAAAAAAAATCCATGTTCTGCTGTAAATAGCTATGGGGACATAAACAGTGCTTGGGCAAACAAATAAACCCAACTTCACTGTTAAGTTCTGGTGATAATATGGAGCTGTGTGATATACAGATACGTTATTGATACAGATGGAGTTGTAAAACTGGTTTTAGTGACTTTTCTTAACAAAATACTGGAACGATAACTACACGAACAAAATTACTCCCCAGCTTTCTGTATTTGTTTTCGAAATAATAGATATCATAATCTTAACATATACTCCTGCAAAGACTTTGGTACATGATTTGCTGCCTCTTAAAATATTTAAACCCATAAGGCAGAATTCTGTGAACATCCTGGCGGTGATATGGTGGGAGCATTAAGAAGATATAAGCTGGATGGAGTTAGACTGTTCTTGCTAGATGCTTCTGTGATATATCATAAAATTAAAATCAAACATTGTAGTCTTAAGGAGCCACAAATATGAAGCATGGCTGATGTCCTGAGCAATCACTAGGCATGATGAGAGGCAATTTGTTTGCCAGCTCTTTCTGTAACCTGCTGCCTGGTAATTTAGTGGTCGGTCTGCCTAGCGATGCCCTGGTTCCCTATGGAAACACCTGCTATAGGGGATGCTCAGTGCTGTGGACCCTTCGTGGGTGTCGAAGGTGTGGTGCGTACAGCTTTCTGGGGTAGGCAAGTCTTGTCTTAGAAGCAGAGTAAAAAATTTTACTAGCAAAGTCATCAAAAAGGTTGCCAGCTCTCTCTGAGATAAAGAAAAGTGATTAGAGCTCTAATGAGCCAAATGAGTACCAGTAAGAAAGTAATAATCTTCTTGTAGTTAAAGAACTAAACGTTGACTGTAAATAACTAAATCATTGGTTAAAAGAGTACGTAAGTTCATATGTATTGTGAGATATAGTAAATATATTAGAAAGAAATAAAGAAAATGTAACGTTTTAGCTTTTTCTTTCAGGGAAGAATTAGCTGAGTCTTTTGAAGTTTGATTCAGTTGTAAAGTGTTGTGATCTGTTAAGTTGTTATGGTCCGGTGAAATACAGAAAGGTATTGGGAAGTAATTTCTAAGGTGAGGATGTGCTATCTTGGTAGGTGCTGAATAGCATGGATTCATTTTTTTTCTTTTCCTAAGGAAAAGACACTCCAAATTTTTTTTTTCCTTCCTCCTGGTGACTTCGGAATGTTCTGATGATTTAAACCTAATTTGACAGAATGGTAGTGACTTTAAAGATCGTGAAACTCTTATGACTTTTTATTTGGCTATAGAGATAAATGGTGATGTGCAAGTAGAGGTTTCTCCTTTGTGAAGATGAGACCAAGGGGAAACTAACAGGAGCACTGTTGCTTGGCGAGCAAAGTTGGAAGTACAGCGATATGTGAAGGAGCAGGTAGTTTGTGTAACTCCAGGAGACTTTTGGTTATGGCAGTCTCACCCTTGCCTGTGTGCAACATCATGATTTCCAAAGGTAAAGTAAAAAAAAGATGTTAAAGTAAATCAGTCTAACTTTGCAAGCTGTGGGCTGTGGTTCTTGACTTGCAGGGAGCGGGGAATGCAACTCTAATGCCTTAATGTGAGAGTCCTTGTCAGAG
This sequence comes from Phoebastria nigripes, assembly GCA_035582835.1. Lineage (NCBI taxonomy): Eukaryota > Metazoa > Chordata > Aves > Procellariiformes > Diomedeidae > Phoebastria > Phoebastria nigripes. The sequence goes on from JAYKAV010003432.1 coordinate 1,330,292, forward strand.
CCACCATCCTAAAGCTTTCTTTTTTTAATCATCTTCTAGAGGATTCTGGCCCTTTACACCCGGGAGACAGAGGTATTTTATGTTCCTGGTTTCGTACTTTGCTTCTCCTTTTCTGTTAACTACAGTAATAACTTGGTGGACTTTGRGTTCTCTTCCTTTTAGTGTTTCCTGATCAGGTGAGACAGCTTTGTAAGGACTCGTGGTAGAGAGCTTGCGCTGTGGGCTGCTAAAGGGTCATTTTTGTGTAGCACAAGACTACTGCGGGTATATTGATAAACTTCTTAATGGAGTCAGTGGTTTTAGAAACACTCTGATCCTTTTTCCCCCCACATAATGATTTAGAAATTAAAAGCTAGAGATTTAGTTCACAAAGCTAAATAGAATTTTTTCCAGATAAAAGAATGGGTTCAAATGCCAGAATGCCAGAAGGAAGCAGTCAGGAGGATGTTTTGACAGATAAGGGAGCTGCAAGAAGGACCTCTGCTATGGTAAAGGCAAGAGGGTGTATGTGCATGACTTTGGGGTTAGCGATGGGGAAGGAGTTGGCAAGGCAAGACAGCCAGAAAGGGAAAGGTAGGTGGGTAACAGATCTTTAATCTGGGTTACGGCTAGCTGAAGTTACGGAGCAAGGTCTTGCAGCTTGATTTTTTTCAGTAGTTATAACCATGTATTTTCTGAACTAGGAACCTGTATCTGCCAGCCCTAGCAATTACAAGTATATTTGAACTGGCATTAGAACAACATAATCATACTTCTCCTCTTTCTTAACTCAAACCTGTGGCTATGTTGCATATTCATAGTAAAAGAGCATTTCCAACTTTAAAAAGATACTTTTGGAAGTTGGGGTATACAATTATGTTTATCCATCACGTGGTCCAGAGCCACAGGATGCTGCTTTTGCTTATTCTTTCTGGGTTTTTAAGATGAAGACCGAGGCAGCCTACTGCAAAATACGATTGAAAATGTCGAGCAAAATCAGTTTCCTGCAGGTGATAAAGGTAAACTGAAATGGAGGGGAATAGGTGTGTGCATTTGCTTTGGATTTCCTTGGTGCTACTGAAAAATACATTTCTTTGTCTCCTGATGGGTGTGGTCATGCATGCTGGCAAATTGTGCTATTTGTCAGTAGAAAGTAAGAAATTTTGTATAATGAATTTCTAAGTTGCTTAAAGAGGGTGAAAGTCACTCCACTAGAGTGGGCCAGCAGAAGTTATTTATGTCCCATAAGCTCTTTGGTTTTGCAATGACTCTAGGTGAAGCTGGAAAACATCAAAATCTTGTTTCAGACAGGAGAGAAGAAGCCGTGCTCATTTCTAACAGGAATCTATGTTCTGGAGCAAGGAAGGCTTTTAAAACAAGCTTACAATGTGCTTGGTTTCACTTCAGTCACTTCATCCAAGAAGAGAAAAAGCGGAGAGCACAAATGTAGATCTGCGGCTGATTACTGCGAGTCTTATGCTGGAGGCTGTGTTTTTATACTGTATTTTTGTACCACTTTTTGAGAAGTACTGGTAAAGAGTTTGCTTTTTTTTATATATATATATATAAAAAAAAAAAACTAGAGGCAGGGCAGGTAAAGCAGTAATGTGGTTGATTTGGGGGCACTATTTTCAACCTCTTCTGTTGGCAAAACTGGATTTGACATATTTTTGAGAGCCTGTTCCTGTGTGCAGGGTGGATAATGGAGGCTTCAGCAAGCGCATGCTGTTCGCTCTGGTCGAGTGAGTCGGCTTTTGCTGCCGGCCGGGGAGGAATTCGTGCCAAGAGCAAATTGGAAGCAAACTTCCCTCTTCCCTGCGTCCATCATTACGGCTTTTCTGGAACGTGGAGATTTCTGCGTTCTGGCAGGTGCCAGTAAACAGCATGACCGTATCAGTGTGTTTCTGGCTTTTAATTGCAAGTAAATTGTTGCACAATAGGCACCATTGTTCAGCAGTGACTGGGAGGTAGCTACCCCGTGAGTTAAGAGTCTTAAATGGAAAATCTTTTTTTCTTCTTCGTTTGGTTTCAGGATAGAGATAAGATCCCCTGAATCTTGGGTAATGCCTTTCATCAGGAGATGGCACAACATTTTATCAGCGAGGTTCCTGTCCTTGCTCCCAGTTGTGCAGAGGGAGAGAATGAAGCAGAGAGAAGTGACTTTCCTGAAGTCACCTCCCAACCCAAAAAGAGAAGCTATGAAGCATCACAAGGGCTGCAAAACATCAGTCCCATGATCTGCCTGGTGAGGAGCGCTGCCTTTCCTGCCCACAAACCAGCTGGTGTGGGCTGGAGATGCTGCGCTGGAAGTCCACCTCGCTCTTGCCCATACACGAAGAGGTTGCTGGAGTCGGTGCTTATAGACTTGCGATGTTGTGATAAGGGGCCCTGGGGACACATGGGGCTCTGTCCTGGAATAAATCGCATGGCAGGACTCTCGGGTAGTGTCGGCTTTGCAGCTCCAGAGCTGCCTGCGAGCTGTTGGGCAGGAGAGCCGACRGGAGCTCAGCGCCGTCCGGGTCTGCGCTCTGCAGAATCGCCACTGGCCAAGTGAAAAATCATGAGGAGAAACCATCACGCTGAAAAATTCCCAAGCGGCTCTCGTGTAATATACATGATGTTTTTACTTTTTCTCCCAGGGGAAAATTGTGAAGCTTCGTGAGTCAATTAACACTTTATAAATTATTTTGAGATCAGTGGATAAATAGCCTTGTGTAAATGCACTGTATATTACCTGCAAAAGCTAAAAAGATGCCACTGTGCCTTTTAACTACTCTCATCCTGTTTTCTCTCTCTGTTTTGATTTATTTGCACTTAACATCCTTTTTGATGTTAGAAGGCTGATTTTGAACAGCTCCTTCCGAAATGCTGGTGTTCCCACTTGGGGAAGGAAGGAAAAAGCCTGCTTTTCACATGTTATATGATTTTCTCCTCTGAATTGACAAGGCCACCTGAGTTGCACTTGGGGGCAACTTACTTTATTTTGCACTAAGTACCTCTAGTACCACCACAATATATCCTTGTCTAACCCTCATGTACGGAGCAGAGAAATGCAAACATGGAGCATATAGCATTCTGTATGCGGTCATAAAGAAGGAGGGGAAATGAGGATAACCGTGTGGAAAACGTAACACTGCGGCATTTGCTGGGGTGGCTTGGTTTGATGTAATCTATCCTGTGCTACTGATAAAAAACAAACTTGAAGTCGGAGATGCTACACCATAAAATATTCAAGTTATTTATTGGTGCTGAAGGCTACTGCTGATTTATCTTAGATTTGTGGTAAAGCATGACAATGCTGTAGTATTCAACCAGAACGGAGCTAGCAGGTTGCTGCATTTTAATGGGCTGTGGTTTCCAGTGATGTTATTACTGTTACCATCGTTATCCTTTTCTTTCAGAGAAGAGCTAAGCCCTGTCAGAAGAGACCGTTTTATCAGCAGAGGTTTGTTGGTGTTATGGGCAAGAAAGCAGCCAGTGATAGAAAGGAGTGTCCCATTAAAGTCAGTAGCACTTAGGTCATTGGGAATGTGTACGTAAATAAAGCAGGATTTGACTCCTTGCATACAAGAGTTTCAAGAGCAGCCAGTGGCTTTTCCTGGGTGCCAGGACAGTGTTTGATCTTCTGAGACAGAGATTGCTAGACCAAGGCCAGGATGCTATGCAGCACGTACCTTTTTCTGGCTGGATCCCACCTCTCTCTTCCTCTGCCTCCCTTGCTCTGCGGCAGCACGCYGCAGTCGGAAATGGGTATGTTGGTCACTCCTGTTTGCTAAATGGTTTTGTGCACTAAAATGGCATGTGCAGTAAAGCCTGAGGTAACCTTGTTAGTCCTTACAYGGTCCCTGTGGAAGGAGGAGGGAGAGGATGCTCTGTTCGAGGCCACGTGCCAATGGAAGATAAAGCGTGCATGAAAGCTGGGGAAAGCATCGGGGACCGGATTATTCTGCAGTTTATGAATTGGTGTTAGATGGTTTCTCCTGGTATAATTTTAATACTTTTTTTCTCCTACTCTGTTTCCAAATTTTTTTTCCAGGCTATTGCTAAAATGTCCATTGCTTGTCTTCAAGGCAATAAATCTGCAGGGTTTTGACTCGCTGCTTCTGTTTTGTCCATACTAGCTAGACCTGCTTCGGCAAGTAATGGCAAATGTGAGCTGGAAAACAGTAAGGACCAGTTTCTGTGCAGCGTTGCAGCTGGACCCGCTTGTGTGAACCGTTTGCCTTTCTGCCACAATCAAACAAGCCAACTTAAATCCTCGTGCTTTAAGGAGATGAGTTTGTCTTTGCACGGATAGGGGCAAGGAGAGTTCTTGCAGCCTGGGAAGGATGGGAGGAGGTGAAGAGGCTGTTTTGTACCAGCCCGCAGCTGACGGGGAGCAGCAGGTCGCTGCAGAGGATGAGCTCTCCTCTTCCCTGGCTTCCCAAAGGGCTGAAGTTTGAGCTAGAAGCTACCATCATCCAGACCTAGCAGCTGATGTTTGGCAAACTAGGACACGGATCTGGGCTCAGATACGACCTGAACTGGCAGCATAGCGTACGCTTTATGTGTATATTGTAGAATAAAATGGGGAAAATATGGGCAAATAATGTCTGTATGTGAGGATGTACAGATTCTGGCTATTTTCTATCTGCAGGCCTGGATAGGATATGATAGGATACTTTTTGGTGGATATATCCTGGACGTATCCTGGACAGGACACGTTTGGTCAGGAGTATTTTGCCAGCGTGGCACTACGTTAGCTGGCAGTTCTCGCCTCCCTTTCCTTGYGCTTTGCTTATTCTTTCCACTTATATGTGCAGCGCCTACGCTGCATTGAACTGGTCCTGCCTGTGTGTTTGTGTATAATAACGGGAACAACGGAGCCGTAACACCCACTGAGGCCCCTGGGAATTGCTGTAACACAAATACCACTGCTGCTAAATGGTTACTTATACACAACGTTAGCCGGTGATGTAGGGTTGCCTGCTAATGTTCAATAAAATGCCAATTGGGTCTGCATTTCGCAAGTTGGTATTTGCCTTTGCCTGCGTTTCTTCCAGTTTAATGGCCATAGAGAGTATGCTGTGCTCGGTTAATTCATTTATTGCGCTGTATTTCAGGATTGGGCTTTGACATGCTTTTACCAAATTTGTCTCATAAAAAGATATGTCACATGATTCAAATGCTTCACTGGCCTACAGATATATTAGTAAATCTGTCAAACCCCAATTATTAGCTGGTTTTAGCGGCTTTTCTGAGGAAGCCACTGATTTCTTGGAGGTAGGGGCAATAGTCATTTTGGTAGTTTTAATGATGGGGAAAAGAGGGTGGAGGCTGAATCCTAATGTGTGGAAAAGCACATTTAAATAGATCTCCCATGAATAAATAAATACTATGGGCTTATGAGGAATTGATTATTTTAGAAAAATATTGCTACCTATAATGGTAAAACAATTATAACCTGATTCTTATGTGTTCAGCTGTGTAGTGTGTGATGTCTTCCCTAATATGGATCATATGCTGTTGTGATTTGTCTTTGAAGACAAATTTAAAAAAAATTCAAGCCAATTTTTAATTTTTTTTTAACTGTTTAGCCAATTCTTGTATTTTGGGCACAATTCTAGTAACTAAGGGTGGGGGGTATTGTCTGGTTGTCCTTAACCCTTAGCTTTGTGATCCTTATGATTAGCAGAAAACACAGGCTTTACACTATAAGGGAAAGAATATAGCCGAAATGAAAAATCTAAAAAATAGGAAAGTAAGTTCAAAAGTGTTAGCCAACTGAGAAAAATAATTTAACATCCCATTTAATGTCTCAGTCTTTCTGACTGAGAATTTTTCTGACTTTCTCAGAATGTCACAGTCTTTCTGACTGTGGTTTGCTGTGTGACTTTGAGTTTTCGGGTGGGCACCATAGTATCACGTGTAATCTGTCACTACAGATTGCGTTTTCAATTTATTTGTTCTCTCTATACCTTTCTCTCGTTTTTGCTGTCAGGTAAAATACCTTGTGGCTTATGTCCTTAAGTGAAGAGGATGTAAGAAGAGAGGAGTTAGGTGTTTGAGGCGAAGAGCTGTCCCGTGGGTGCATGGCTGGTGCGCTGTCTCCAGGTGCATTGCCAGTCCCCGTAGGACCGTGGTTGACCACGGGCCGAGGGGAGTTCCCACCTTTCAGGGATGCTGCAGGGATGAATACAGTCACATCTGCGGTGCTCGGATCGTGCTGTGACGAATCCACTGGGAAGCGGGTACGATAAATAAGTTGGTGGAGATGTCTTTGAACCTTCTCAGTGTCTGGAATGGGATGAGACAGAACTAAAGCGTGTTTTCATGTAGCATGTCAGGTCTAGAGAAAAGATAAACTTTTAGGGTGGCTTTTTTTTTCCCCCCTCCTTGTCTTTTGAACTATGTTGCAGCACTTGAGAGAATGAATGCCTCCTTTAGCATAGTTAAACCTATAAAGGATTGAGCTGCTTCGCATCCCGTGGGTTTGCGTACAACATTTAAACATCCTGTTGGTCTCATCTTTGTTAATGATGTAAGATACTCCCAGCTTACGCTTGTGGAGTCAAAGGCTTGATATTCATACTCTTGGAAGTTTGTCCAAACAAAGTTCCCTGACCTGCAGTGTCCCTTTAATCACTAGTGGTGTGTCCTGCCCCGGGGGACTGCAGTTAGCTTTAGCAGAATAAGTGGCTTTCAAAGATTTTCACCAGGCAGGAGCTGTGAATAATGGATGCCTGCTGAAACAAACCCTAAAAGCATAAAATAGGTGAAAGCTAAGTAAAATGGACAGCAGCCAGAACTTCTCAGGTGCTGCATTTGCATCTTCTGCTCCGATGTTCCCCATCATCTTCATTTGTTTGTCACCACCTTGCACAATCCTCTCTGCATCTTCTCCCAAGGAACCCCAGTGCTTGGGCTGTCTGGCCTCTTTCTCTGCATTCAGGTGTTTAAGAAAGAGCCACATATACCTTGCGCACTTCTACATGGCACCCTGTGTGTGTGAGATGCCCTATGCTTGCACTCGATGAGTTAAAATAAATTTCCCCTTGTGCTTGTGTCTGAAGCTTTTCAAATCTTCGATGAATCTTTCTCCTTGCAAGAAYTTGCTCCGCGGTGTGTCCCAGTCCTTGAGAAGGAGTGGTCTTCAGCACAAGTGAGATGAATGTCTGCTGAAGATGAGTGGTATTTGACAATTGAGAGTTTTGAATTGATCTTTTCTTTAAATAGATATCATGAGCCTGTGCCATTAAGTGCCTTAAACTAGAGAGGGCTGAGGCCTTGAACTTGATTTGATCTTCTATGGRTAGTCAGTGGAGGAGGGAGCAGAGAAGCAGCCTTTTGCTGTGAGTTGCATTAGTAGTAATTTATATACGTTCTGGCTCTTCAAACACTGTAGAAGGCTAGTCCGTGAACTGGGTTAGGGGAGAGGAAGGTGACATAGGTAAACGTTGTCTCTGCTGTCTAGGCAGAATCTGTTATTCATGGTAGCAGAGTCCTCCCCCTCTTTTCTCTGAACAGATTGACCTTTGATATGTCAGAACCAGTCTGTCACATCAGCAACATCTACTGCCGTCATTGAGAACAAACCACAGTTCACGTCACGTTGGGCATTTCAGATTTCTGGAGGATGAGGCTCAAAGCAGACAGCCAGATTCAGAACAGTGGATAGGGTTTGCATGATGGAGAGGTTTGTGGTAGTCTTGTAGACCACACTAACCCTTACTGCATCTGCTGGAATAACTAGTGCTGTCGTACCGAGCAAGCTTCGCTTGGCTAGCGGCTCGCCTGTGCTTTCGGTGCCGATTCGACAGGGTTTCGGCTCTGGCTGCTGTTCTCCCGTGGTACCGCTCAGCTCGGTGCTGTCGGCGGTAGCCCAGGAGCAATCCCTGCTTGTCGGAGGCAGGGGCGACTGYGTTGCTTGTTCTTTCTTCCTCGGGAGCTGGGGATGCCTCTGTCCTGCTTGAAGACTGTGTTCGTTTATTGGAAGGTGTGGCTGGAGTTACACCTAATTACTCTGAAGGTTTTTTCAAGGTGGTTCTGAAGTAGTTTAAATGAGGCAAGTCACAAAAATATCATGTTACGTTTGTAGACTGTTACATCAAGAGATTGCTGGTCCGCTCAGGGCGTCTTTACGCTACTTCTGCAGTGCTTTTGAAAGCAAAGTCACTGCTCCAAGTGCAGGGCTTTAAATATAATGGACTAAACGATGCTAGTACCAGCAAACTCCCAGTGCATGCCACACAAATGAGAGTGCCTGCCTTTTTTTATCGTTTTAATTAGAGATTTTGAAATATGGCCCCTTTTAGATTCTTCAGCAATTAAAAAAAGCCTATTTTCTTCTTGCTTATTTCTTGTTTGAGGAGYAGATTTGATGATTTCACTGGCGACTGGCGGGAAGCCTGTTCTGCTCGCTGGCTGCAAGCCACGAGTGCTGGCAGGAGCAGCCGACAGGCAGATGAAGAGATTTACACCCTCTGATTTGTGTATTAACAGGGGCAAAGCAGTAGGTGGGCATGTCGGTGGATGATAAAAATTTAGGGTAGTATTTCTTTTCCCCACACAGGTGTATTGTGCTACTGTGAATGACAGGGAGTTATGCTCCCAGAGATTCGGTATATCATGTAGGCTTGTTAATAAATATTAGCACTTTTTGTTGCTTTGAGTATCTACCATGCTTTTCCCCCTTCTCTTTGAGAAATCAGCAAATAGTCTTAAGCTGAAAGCTGTGGCTGTGTCTTGTAGAAATGGTGAGCGTAGACCCAACCCACTGACTGAACAGCCGTAGAGAGCTATAGGCRGGGAGCTCTGGAGATGCATGTTTTGCCTGTGGCTATAAGAAGGTCGTAGTTTCAAGCTGTGATCTTGAAGAATGACAAATTTGGTTCTCATGAACTCTGAAATGCTGAAAAATCTGTATAATGAAGAGAAAAGCAATCTTGAGGGTTGTACTTGAACGATGCAGTTAAAATTGAAATTTTTGTTGTTTTGAACGTATCCTGCATGTGTGGGACGTTCAGGCACAACAGCTTTGTGCTCGTGCTTTCAATCAGAAAGATCTGCGAAGACTAAGTAGAACTGACCATGAAGGCATTGAATCCTTGATGAAAATCCCCCTACAGCATAAATATGTGGATGGAAAAAATAGACTTTTTTTTTTCCATGCGTTATGCTGAGTGAAGCCAGCAAGCAAGCTGCATAAAAGGTGACAAGTAAATTAGATTTTAAAATTCTTGCAGTTTTGATAATCTGAGCTGACATCAGTAACACAGGTTAGGGAAAAGTCTTTTTCGGAATAAGAAGTTCATTTTCATGCCTATTACCTTCTGTGATAGGTAAGAGGCATCAAAGGGCAGATCCTGGCTCCATCTTCCTTCAGCTAGTCTTTCTGTGTGGAATTAGATTGCTGCCAAGAACTGGTGCTATAATATTTGTAACGGACTGTACGTGCTGGGAGAGAATTGCTGTGCTGGAGGAGACCTCGATGTGCCCCCATACTAGAAAAGGGGAAATTTTCTTCCTATGTGGGATGTTCTGAATTGTCTGTTTGTGAGTTACGTTTTCTATCTCATCTACAGTGAGTTCAACAGCACTTGTGTTGAAYGTGTCCACACGAGGGTAGGACTGATGGAGGAATAGATGGCTTCTGACCTTCCTCTCCATGTGGTTTAAGAGGAGGCATGGTGGCTCTCCTGGCATTATATGAGGAATCTGATCTTAACAGCAAACTATCAGGATTAAAACCTCCTCAAAAGGTGTGGATGCCTGGGGAACTGGGGCACTTCCATGGCTAAGTAGCGTCAGGGTTTCAACACAGCTTAAGTGTTCGAGCCTAAACTCTCCCCTAAATCCTCTCTTATATATCTACTTTATATATATATACTATTGCTTTTACAGTCAACTATAAAATCCGTGCCTTGTTTCTTTGACTTTGTTATAAGTTGACCCAGTACGGAGATTCCCTCCAGAGCTGTACTGTTATTTGAGGTCAGCTATAAATTATCCTCCTCCCGAAAGGGCTGCCGAGAGAGAAKTGCAGGGACTGCCCCTTTCAGTCGTCACAATGGATCTCTGAGGGCTATCTAAAGACTGGAGGACTTCACAGCAGGAACGGCAAGATGCATTTTCCAGTATGATAATTGAATGCTAAATACAAGGTGCAGAAATAATTGTCTTGCCCTTAAATGTGTAGGCTTAAAAAAGCTATCACAGTTTGGTTCTCCTGAAATGAGGCCAAATGCTTTGTTTGGCTTGGAGTTTGGGATGAATCTGGCTGAAAACATCTAAGCTGCTTTCACTCACCTGGCACAAAGCAGGATGAGTCACTCCTCAATCCAAAAAGCAATGAGACGCATGCTAAGAGGACAGCAGAAAAGCATGTTAAGTAGATATTTTTTTGACACTTGTTTGATGAATATTAAACATAATAGTGTCTGTTTAAACTCTTCCTTTCTTGTTTTATTTTTAGGGTATCTGGTGATGGTGGTCCCTAAGTTTTCTTTGCAGGAAGTACATTTTCAACCCCTCTTCAGTAGAGCCCACGGGCTTGAGTTGTACTTTAATCTCATTCCCTTACGAGGATTTTTCTCCTTTCTGCTGAGRAACTGAGAACTCGGCATGAACCCAACCTTCCTCTCCCTCCTGGGGAGGAATTGTGTTTCAGTTTGTGGGTACCCCAAAAGAAACTCCCACTCAGTTTTATAAGAAGGAAAGAAACACCGGTATATTTACAGGAGAGCTTGGGAAAGCCTGGTTTGAAGCCCTGCTTACCTTGGATTTCTCCTGTGACCTTGAGCGAGCAAGTCAGTCACTGTAGCATTTCCAAAAGTGCCTAAAAAGCCCGAGGAACTCCTCTCAGTTAGAAGCTGCCGCGTTTTATAAGCTAGTAGGATGCCAGTTTCTGTGGCTTTGCTGCCTTTCAGTACTTTAACCTGAATCTTAGACTCAGTTCCTCATCTATGAAATTGAAATGATATTATCTCTTGTTTACATAATACAAATTGAAGACTGTCATGCACTCGGATTTTGTGTGTGTGTATATATATACACATACACACACACATATATAAAATAATTGACATAATTGTGTACGTAACTATGTAACTAGCTGTACTTTGGTTGATCTGGAGCTATTTGGACCTGCCTGCCACTGTGCTTCATAAGTAATTACCTGGATCTCAATACACAATTTTAATGCCAAGCCCATGTTGACGCTTATCTCCTGCAGGCAGGGCCATAGGCCAGAGTCATCCTTGTTGAAGTCTGACTTTTTAAATCAAACTTCCAGACTTTAAACTGTGTCTATTCTCCCTTTGGTTGCAGCCACTGGATGCTCGGTGGCCCAGATAGCTGCATTTTGGTATCTCCACAGGGCTGCGATGGTGGGTTATGACTGGGTTGCTGCAGAAATAGCACTTGAGACCCGGGGAAAACAAAAGATAGCAAATTAGAGTTGTGGAAGTTTATTTCTAAGGATGCTGTGTTGCTCKCTCTCTCTGAAATTCTCAGTTACTTTTCAATATCTTATCTTTTGATGGAACAGTTTAGGATACAGTTGATATGTGATGTTGACTATATTGTCATTACCCATAACTTATGTTCTTTCAAACAGCCATGTTAAATTCTAGTTAAGTTTGCTTATGTGCATCTCCACAGTCGGGAGAAATCAAGGCAACTGTATGTTCACATCATAAATCACAAGCATCGGAGACCTGCGTATTCCCTGTTTCACRGTGTATTTGTATGCGATGTGATCTGCCCGTGGGGACCATGTCTGTGCGTTGCCATCGGAATTGCGGTACTTTGTGTTCAAGGGTGAAGCTTCATAGGATTTAAATATGCTCTGCGTAGTCAGAGTACTGAGTGTGGTTTGTATTTAAAAAAAAAAAAAAAAGAAAAAGAAAAAAGAAGATCCTGCCTTATTTGTAGTGGTCRTGAGCTCTTAATTGATTAATCCCATCTGAGTATTAATACAATTAACATGTAGTCACCTAATTTAGGTAACCCCCGTGGGTTCCCCAGCCAGGTGAAGACAAGAGGGATTCCTCCGCCTGTCTAGAGGAAAGCCCCACTCTCTGCACTGAGTATATAGGAAGCCTTGGGAGTTGGGCAGTCTTATTTAGGCATAAAGGACAAATGCTCACACGTTAACGATGTTTATATATTTTTAGCTTAGGTATGTGAATTTGATGAAAATTGAGTGCTGGTGAGAAAAGATCATCCGTGGTTTCCCATATACCATCCAATGACTGAGGCAAAGAGAGCAGCTGGAAACTGGGACTGTAGAGCGAAGTCTAAGATTTTGTTTCCCCTAGCATACCTTGCGTCTAGTCCCAGCTGGTGGTTGATAAGTATTATCTGAAATATTCAGCTCCTAGCAGGATGAAGTATTTCCAATATCGGACACAAGTTTGAGGAGCGGTTGAACTTTTCTCCTGTTGAAAATAGGTAATAGTAAATAGGCCTAAAATTACTTGATGCGTCGTCTTCTGGCCTCATCTGCTCTTGAAACACCGGCCAGCATTCCATCCCCAGCTTCTCAGACAGTAAGGCACCTTCTTCTCCTTCACTTCACACCGAGGTGCCCTTTGTGGCAAATTGGTTTAACTTCCATCTATATAAACCTTAACTGCCCAAATTTCATATATAAAAAATGCAAAGGCATAAAATATCTTATTAATATTCATTTTATTGTAATATTAAAAGCCTTCCCTTTGAATCCTTCTCATTAGGCTGACAGCCGGTACTGGGGGTGGCTGTCTGGTACCATACTGCAGGAATTCCCTGGCTGGCAATACTTTATAGAAGTATTGCTAAATGCACATTGGTAATTTGACCCCCCCCCCAATTAGTTTCTTCTAAATCAGAAATCTGAGTGTTCAGCTTTGCATCAGTCTTATCTCCTCGGAGATGTACGGCTTCCAGTCCCCTAAGATGGGGTTTCCAACAAGAAGGGGAGCGCTTTATTTAGCTCCCGTTTCTATGAACGAACCCGAATGCTACGTCTGTACTTAGATTATKTGGTGAAGTCTGTAGGTCTTGTTCTGATACTTCTGCTGCGTGTTACTCAGTGCAAATCTTTTCAGAATTGTAAATGGGAGCTAGCAAACGAAAAAGAATATGGAGTAACTAAAAGCATAGCACCTCTCTGGAAACCAGCCTGTGGAAGAGAGAATTAGACAGCAGTTTCTAAAATATTTACATTTCCAGATTCACTCACCCATGCTTGCTCTCTTTCCTATTTTCTGAAGCAAGCAGAAGGAAATCACACTCTTTCATTACCTTGGTTTCTCACCCTTCAGCTATTACGTGAATTGAAAGTGGGAAAAAAAAAAAGGTCTTGTCTTGATGTTAAGTAACCTTGCAGACTTTAATTTGAAACAAACAAAGCATTTAAAGCAGTTCTTCTCTGGGGGATTGTACTGAGTGCTACTAAATTGCTGAATATTTAATAGCTAAACATGTTGCAGACCCTGAGGTCTGTCCCCCAAATGATAAGCCTTTTTATTAAGTGAACTTTAATTGCTTAATAATTGGGTCTTCTGTAAGGAAAGATGGGGATCCTGATAGGCTGCCAACCAGACTGCATGGTAAATCGGAGTTGGGTACCGTTTTCAATTAAGTTTCCTAAGTAGGTTTGGGTATAATGCAGGGACGTGCATCTGCGACCCTTTGGCTACAGAGCGAAGCATCACCGAGGATCTGCAGCGTGAGTCTGCCTCGGAGAGTGACTTTCTCAGAATGTATTTGCTGGTCCGTTCTCTTGAGCCAGCTCTTGACAACCTAAACATCTGCGTAGCTTCAAAACCTGTATTTAAAATAAATCAGCCTAAGGCAGGAGAGCTGTACAGACCCAGTGATAGTTTTAAGATCTCATATATTACAGTCCTGCAGAGAGATTGAACAAGTTTTGAACATAACCATGGAAAAAGGCGGTTAGTGTCTTTTCACAGGGACACAGCAAAAGGTTTTTTGCAACATCTTGATCTGTTATGCATAGATTTTATTATGGTTGGTTTTTTAAGCTTTAAAAGAAAAAGAGTTGGGATACCTGCCGAAAGGGAGGCATGCAGAGACAGGGCAAAGCACAAGCTGGCTGTGCGCAGGGGCATGGCAGGTATGATGCTGCTGTGGAAAAAAAAGTCCCTCTGTGGCAATTGTTTTAGTCCTAGTTTTTACAGTAAATTGTTAGATTTAGCTGTCTTTCCTCCTGGAAAAGTCTGCAGTTTTCAACAGCTTTCCATCACTGTTCATGCTGCGTTTATCTTTTTTTTTTTTTTTTTTAATTTATTTTTTATTAAAGTGTTGAATGCTTCTATTTTTCTAGCTTGCATCAGCTTTAGCAGGTGAAAAGCTGTTACTTGTGCGTCTGTGCCAATAGCTCGGCTGGAAAGTAGCATCCTGGCTGTAACGGGAACGTGTGCGAGGGTGCAGCGGGTGGATGGGGTTGGGAATGACTGCCTTTTCTTCAGTCGCTTTGTTCGTAGGGATAACTTGTACACATGGCAATTAGCAAATACCGCTGCCCACACAACAGTAGATTTGCGTAGGCTCTTTTTCACGTGCACAAATGCCATTAGGAAGCCTTCACTGAGCCAGTTTCAGTCTTGCTAAAGAATTTCCTTGCTTCAGCTCACGGAAGCGCTTCGCCCGGGTTGCGAGATCTCATCCTTGCAGATGCTCTGGGAGGTAGGAGCAACGTGTTGGAGGAGGAGAACTGAGATGAGAGATGGGTGGCCAAAGTCACACCAGAAAATAGGTGTTTGAAGCAGGAAATCAACTCGGGGCTCCCTCAAACGTCTTTTTTGGTATGTGATCGTTCCCCAGTACGTCGCTTTTGCTGAACGTTTGGGTGGCATTTTAATGTCTGGAAAGTCGGGGTCTTGATTCTTTGCTTCCTCAGCTGCTTAATAGCCTCTGCTGACAGCTCCTTTTTGAAAGCCTTGACTGTATACTGGCTGATATAATCTAAAAGATGCTTGTTTCCTATATACTTTTTAGTTGCTTTTGGCGTAGTCTTTTAAGTTTTTCGCTCTGTCAAACACTTGGTGCATGTTTGCACACGCTTCTGAGTGATCGTATTTACTGGTATGGCTTCAAATAGTCCCTGCGGGCAGCGACTGTGCCTGGCCGGGCTGGGGGCTGGTAGGGTCGTTTGTAGGGACTGGCCAGGACTAGAGCCAGAGCAGGTCCCCAAAATATGTCCACACCATCTCTAGCGCATCCCTGATCCAAGCAGTTGCTTCAGCCTATATTCTTGATTTGTCCTTCTCATACGTGGCTGGAAAGAGGGCTGATTTTCTTTTTTTTTTTCTTTTTTTTTTTCTTTTCTTTTCCTTCTTTGCAAGTTTATCTATGCTATTTGTAAAGCAGTGATGGTTCCAGGTAGTAAAGTCCATGGTCTTGACATCATCTGTCACTTACCCTTTGAATCTTGCAGACCGTGTCCTGTTCTTGCCACGTTTTTCTTCTGCAGCACGTGAAGGACGCGGTCCTCGTGTTTTTGCACCGAGTGAGGCTGAGGCATCTGGGGGTTCTGCAACTAAAGCTCCCAGCTCTGCTCTCCTGCCCTCGTGACTCAAAAATGTTTCATGGAAAAACAGACAGAGGCCATTCCTCATTTGAAGTATTTGATTATGTGACCCAAGTAATTTATTTGGCAGAGGCTTTTTGGAGTATTTTTCCTTTTATTTGGGGGGAAGGGCATAGGGAAGGAGAAATACAGCAAGACGTGACTGTAACATTTTCCTAACCTTACATAGGCTTAGTTGTGCTTTCCTTTGAATGCCACCCTGTTCGGAACAGTTTGTATTGCACGATAGCGTGTCTGTACTTTGTTAAAGTTGTTCCTGAGTGGGTTTGTAAGTAGCAGGTGCAAGTTGTTACTCTTCATGTTGATAACACATCTTTTCTCTGCTGTTGATGAGTGTAAATGACAAAGGAAAGTGTTAGCCACCCTGCCATTATACCATTATAGCACTCCCGAAGTAGTTTTCAGAATATCACATAATTTTTTTGTTGCGTGTTTGTTTGGTTGGTTGGTTTTGTTGTGGTTTTTTGCTTTGGTTTTGTTTTTTTTTTTTTTTTTTTTTCTTCTCCAGTCTGGTTTTTCAACAAAATCCAAATCAGCATGGAAAAACCGAGTGCAACTTCTATTTTCAGCAGCTATGTAACTGCTTTTTTTTTTTTCCGCTTGTGTTTGCAGGACCACTGAGGTTTCTTTCCCAGACAGACTCTGTCACGGCTTTTGCAGGAGACACCATTCTGCTGAAGTGTGAAGTCGTTGGGGAGCCCATGCCCGTGGTGCACTGGCAGCGAAACCAGGAGGACTTGTTCCCGAGCCCAGCCGACACGCGGGTGGCTGTCCTGCCCTCCGGAGCTTTACAGATCAGCAGGGTTCAGCACGGGGACAGCGGGATCTACAGATGCCTGGCGAAAAACCCAGCCAGTTCGAGAACTGGAAATGATGCAGAAGTCAGAGTTTTGGCAGGTAAGAACTGGACCCTTCTACATCGCCTTTCTCTCTTGTCTGGTCATGTCCTTTGACTCTCTGAAAAAGCAGTCACTCCTCCTGGGGCAGCTAGGCTGATTTATCCCACTTTCTTTCCAGTTACTTCTACAAGCTTCCAAGTTCTTCTTCACATGGAAGAGCCTGGAGACCTTTAGAAGCAGTTGGATGCAAAGGTGAGGAGTTGACACCTCTAGGAAAGTATTCATGCTGCCTAACTTCAAGTACCAAATTTAGATGTGTGTGAAGCTGGTCTCTTTTACACGGTCGATGGTGAGAGACAAGTACTTCCCATCGCGCAGTGTTGGCGAGAGCACTGGAATTATTTTCCCAGAGCACACTCTGGAAGAGCTCCTCTCACTCCATTGACTGGAAAGGCATTCTGTTGGGACTAGCAGCTGAATTTATCTACTCAAAGTTAGGCTGCTTGGATACTTCAGTACCTGATGTGATCTGCCAGGTTGCCCAGAGCACAGTTCGGGATCTGACGCAGTTTAGCTGGGACAGGTAATGTTCCTGAATTCATGGTCAAGTGAGCATCTTGCTCTGCCTCTTTATAAACTCATTAGCTAAATAGAAGGTTACCACTGCAGTTTAATATCAAGATCTGAGCACCAAAAGAATGGTTTGAAAAAGGTATTAAGGTATTACTACAAAATCTCCTTCCCTTCTAGTTCTGCATGCTAACATGTAACCACTAATTAAATGGGACAGGGATGATGTATTTCTAGAATTTTTTTTATATAGGCATTTTTGAGACAAACGTTGTTGGCTTGCATGATTTCTCACGAAGTGAGAGGTAACTGAGCAGGATTCTCAGACTTCYGAGATGGTCCAAATGCTATGGAAGTCAGGAAGACCAGGATCAGTCCTAGGGAAGTGTCCATATACTAACAACACGTGAAACTCGATGAGTTCATCCTCACTTCTAGGAGTGGTTTATAATAGCTCTGGGATTTATTGCAGCGGAATTTGGGGGATTACAGTTTCTTCTGTGTCTGCGATTTGACACCAAAAGAAACAAACTAACCCCCCCCACCCTCTAAACTTAGGATTACGAACCAAAGCCCATGTCCTCACTTTCTGCTACAGTAGTAGGTATTGATCCTTTTTGGAGCTGCAAAGCAAAGTAATAGCCAGAACAGCTGGCAACAGGGGAAGAAGACCACATCACCTGGAATTACCTGCAGGTTTTTCCCTATCTTTTTGGTGACCAGAGTTTGYGCCCAATCTCTCTAGCGTGGACCTGTTCTCCATTTGTTGGTTTATCTCACGGGCTACCCCAGGGTGGCTGTTCTTGGGGCTTCCAAGCTCACCGTGAGCCTTAGAGCCCTGTGCTGTTCCTTACGCATCGAGCAGCACTGAGGCATTCCTGGCTCCGTGGTTATTAATGGCAATTTGAGATCCATGGGGGGGAGAAGAAAAAAATTTCAGATGTCTGGATTAAAATTAAGAAAATCATAAAACTTTGTCTTTTAGACAGACCTGGAAGACTTCTCTTGGCCTCCTCGGAGTCTTGTTTGTTTGCCATGCATCTACATTTCAGATCATTTGTGGATGGATTGATGTTTTTTCCTTTTCCCAGTTTCGGTTGTTAACATCCTGGCTAAATGGCCTCTCTCAGGCTGTCTGTAGGAGAGAGAGGAATTAATTAATCTCTTCCCAGCACGTTGAAATTCTATACCAGGGAAACATTGGAGCAAATAACGAGGAAAATACATAACAAGGAACTAGTGGAGTCCCTCAGACTTTGGCTTAGGGCAAGCAGCACAAGGTCTCATTTCAGGATAATGTGAGCAGACAGCAGCTCTTATAAGAAATGAGTGGTGCTGCTGAAACAAAAATTCAGATCTTATTGAGCCTCTTGGGAATTTTGTTCTCATATGCACGCTTTGATGGTTCAGAGCTATCTGATGCTTTGCTGCTAATTCTGCCTCTCCTGTTTTCGCTTGTTGGTAGAAATCTGTCTTCTGTTGCAACTCTCCTCTTCCATAATTAGTGAAGGCGGAATACTCTTGGTGGCCTTTTTCCCCTGGTTAGTGGGGAGGAAAAAAAAGAAAAGTCTTAAATCTTATTCAAAGGASTAAGCAACAAAACAAAACGTGTAGGTAGTATATCATAATTCTGTATTTTTAAAATGCAGCTTCTTCCACAGATAGTGGTTGTGATTTCTTTGAACTCACGGCGTATCTGTCAGGATTTGTGGCAAAACGGACCACAATCCTGGCAAATAATTTCTAATCTTCTCCACAGCTTCCAAACAGAATGCAAGAAAAAAGAACGAGGGATAAACATCTTTAGTAATTTAGTTTCTTTAGTCAAAGTGCCTGTGGCTTAAATACTTGATTCAACGTTATGGTGGGTCTGGAGATATCTGTATCTCCTCCTGATAGAAAAATTCATCATCCAACATATGAATACAGGTTAGAAAAACAAAATATTTGGATGAAGGAATTACTGGTTTCCTGGACAAAAAAGTAAAATTCACCCTACCGGACCCAAGCCTGTAGTTTAGCTCACCATGTAAATGAAGGAATAGTTGAGCCTTCAACCCCCGTTACCAAAGAGGAGTGGTTTGTAGGCGCATGAACGTGTCTAGCAGGGGGGCAAAGCACCGAGCAGGAAGTTTTTACTTTGATAACTAAAAGACACTTCACACGTGACCGTTTGGACGCGCGTTTCCTACGTGCAGTTTGATTCTGCCTGGGGAAGCTCTGGAAGGGGCTGATTCTCCCCCCAGCACATCAATAAACACATTTTACAAACAGCTCCAGCCTCGCTAAATCCTCCATCGGAAACCATGTGCCCGTAGGAGTAGCCAGGCCACATGAGAACAGATTTTGAAGAACTTGAATAAAAAAGCCAAACCAACCTGAGCAAAACTCTTGAGGAGGTTTTAATGTGTCAGTTTTAATCTATTGCTCTTAATTTTAAGAGTAGCTATTGCAGCTTTTTGCAGAAAGCTCATTTCAAATGCACATTTTTTTCACCTTTCTAATTGAAGTGCTGCTCTTTTCTCTGGGGTCCAGAAACTTAATCCCAGGTGAAAAGTTTCAGCAAATACTGAAAACATGAGGAAATACATATTCAGATAACTACATGAGCTCATCTAATTAATTCAGAGGGAATAATGCTACTGTACAAATAAAAAAAGCAAAAGATCTTATACAAACCAGTACTAAGGAACTAATTCTTAGCTGAATTCATYGCTCCTGTAAATTAATCAGTAAGTTTCTTTGGGAGATCTGTACACTTCAGAAATACAGATGACGTTTTAAAAGCAAAAGTTGAGTAGTTTGGTGCCTGAAAGCTATTAATTATCTATTTATAAATAATAATCCTGCATTTAACATTAGCTGTAATCTGCCGCTGTAGTATTGTCTATTATAGAGGTTCCTTCTGTCTCTCCAAGCTTGTCTGCTGAGCTGCAGTGCAAGATAACGGTAACAATATCATGTAATTCCTTCATATTTAATGCAAATAGTTTGGTTGTGATTCAGCTCCTTCCTCGCGGTTGCATTTCTGAGGAGAGAAGGATAACAGCAGCAAAAAGGACCGAATTGAAATGGATCCCACGAGAAGGAATTAGGAAGGAGGGGTTGATGGTCATGTAACTGCACACAACAGAAGTTGCCTCATGAGCTCAGGCTTGCGTTGATGCTTAAGTGACTCCACCTTGTAGAAGAAGAGCAATTGCAATGCTAGACTTGTTTAAATACAGCGTAACATCACGGTACTGACAGACTTTTGCAGTTACCGCTGCCTTAGCTTGATTTTTGAATAGTCCTGTAAATACAGGAAGCATCTTGTCTGAGGACACCCGATTTGGGAAATGAAAGGGGTGGAATATACTGCATTATGTTGTTTGGTATGAGTTTGTTGTTTAATATGAGTTTCATAGTTAAACTTGGTCTTTAGGAAGGTCTGGCTGAGCTCAAGCACAGAATCTCTTTGAAGCTGAGCCATCAGTTCCTCATGCAACACACTGAGCTTGTATCAGGTGCAAAGAGAACTTAAAGGCTTCTTCTCATCTTTTATACCCTGGGAGGATCCCTGTGTTGGGGCATGTTCCCTAACAGCCAGTAAGTGTCCAAGTCAGGTCTTTACCTTATTCTTAACCTCAACAGCTAGTGCTTAACAGTGTTTACTCTTAGGTGAAAACAGATTTCCAACAGATGTGGCCCACAAAATAAATACTGAAGTTGTGAAATTTTTTTTTTTTTTTTTTTTTAAAATCTAACTGATTTCACGTTTATGTTCTCCAGTGCCTATTTCCTGCAGGGATGCCTTGCCCTAATTCTGATTAGTACATAAAAAAAAACCCCAAACAACAACAAAACCAAACAAAAACCCCAGCAAAAAAAAGTGTCACTTAGAGCTGCAGAAATGGCAGGGGTGATGCACAAGACTGGAGTCAGGTCCCCT